>CAXITT010000006.1:1896086-1942932 GCA_964033795.1 Lymnaea stagnalis
GTGTCTTTGACCCGGCTTATCGTCTGCAGTGTGTACATGGTGGTACGCTGTGTCTTTGACCCGGCTTATCGTCTGCAGTGTGTACATGGTGGTACGCTGTGTCTTTGACCCGGCTTATCGTCTGCAGTGTGTACATGGTGGTACGCTGTGTCTTTGACCCGGCTTATCGTCTGCAGTGTGTACATGGTGGTACGCTGTGTCTTTGACCCGGCTTATCGTCTGCAGTGTGTACATGGTATGCTGTGTCTTATCGTATGCACCGAGGAGACCCCACAGTTTCCAATTACCTCGTTTCCAATTAAGTTAATACCTCATCACAACATGTAAACTACCCTCGCGATGCCGAGAAGGTGGAGCTTTTGTTTTGTTATAGACAGAAGGTAACGTTTCAGTTTCCCCAGAGACGATGGATCGCTTTCAAGGGAATCACGGTATCAAATAGTTTTTTTTTTGTTTTTTTTTAACGAAAGCAAACAAATCCATCTTATAACCGTTCGTAAAGAGCCGCTGCCCGCGACGGAAGCACTGAGATCAGAAACTTTGCTTATAACACCTCGTTAATATGGGCACTGATAGACGCAGGACTTGAAGAGAAGGTCACAATGACCTCGTAAACAAAATACATACATCAACTAGTTTACCGTAACTGAAATGAGATTTTTATCTGCACAAAATTGGAAATATCTGATAGTTGAAATTAACATGATAAAGGTGCCTGAAATAGGAATCTCTAAAAATGGGAATGATAAGCAGGCATCACTCATCCCTTGAAGACTTGAGGATGAAAACATTCAACCGGATGTTGATTTGAAAATTTTTTTTTTAAAATTTGGTAGGATTTTATTTCAAAAATCTATTAACCAATTCTACACGAGACGTATTATTGAACAGTAGGAAATAAGAATGCAAGAGAAGTTACTAAAATACATGCATTGTTCCCCCTTACTTCTGTCACACTTCATTAAAAAAAATAGTGTTAGTTGCGACGATCGCAAACTTATTAGAATCGAAAACGTTTTACGAGTGTGCACTTGATTGCTTACATTTGAAATGCTTACATTTGAAATGCTTACATTTGAAATGCTTACATTTGAAATGCTTACATTTAAAGCCTGATTTCTAAAACCGATAAACGATTCGTCGAAGAAATCGGTATCACATCCCTAGTTATTACGGAACCAAGTTTTTACCGAACCGAACATAACCCGAACTTCTAAAACAGGGTTCGATGCCAATCTCTAGTCTGTTGCACATGGAAGTTGCCTAGAAGATACTTTTACACAAAGTGATATCTTTGGACAGTTTTGGCAAACCATGGTAGAGCCGTTCAGAGGCCGAGACTACAGACTAAATCATTCGAGGCCCTGCCGGTATTGGGGGCCCCCGAGACTACAGACTAAATCACTCGAGGCCCTGCCGGCATTGGGGCCCCCCGAGACTACAGACTAAATCATTCGAGGCCCTGCCGGCATTGGGGGCGCCCGAGACGACAGACTAAATCATTCGAGACCCCGAGACTACAGACTAAATCACGCGAGGCCCTGCCGGCATTGGGGCCCCCCGAGACTACAGACTAAATCATTCGAGGCCCTGCCGGTATTGGGGGCGCCCGAGACTACAGACTAAATCATTCGAGGCCCTGCCGGCATCGGGCGCGCCCAAGACTACAGACTAAATCATTCGAGGCCCTGCCGGCATCGGGGGCGCCCGAGTCTACAGACTAAATCATTCGAGGCCCTGCCGGCACTGGGGGCCCCCAAATGCGGGTGTGACATGGATACGTTTAAAATAATTATTTTGAAATTAGTGGGGGGGGGGTGGGGGGCGTAATACTTGTATAAACCTCGGGACCAAAAAAATCATCTCCACGGCCCATAGAAAGGTGCTACAAAAGTGTCAAGCCAATGACTTTATTTTATCGTCACACGAAACCCTTAAAGAGTCTCGGCCGAATTATATATTTTACGGTAAAAATTATCTTTAAACTATATTTATTTTTATTGTCTTTCTTTTGGAGTTTTACCGTACAAGAAAGAAAGATAATGTCGTTTTAAGCCGTATTTGATCTGATACAAAATGATACAAAATGTTTAGTCACACTTTTGCTGATGCTAAAATATTGTGTGTGTTTTTTTTATCCCCTGTGGTTGGGCTTTGCTAAATACATGTTATAATAAAATATCAGCACGACAGAAATTTTCGTCCTCTAAAACTTGAGAACCTTTCCCCAAAACGTCGTTTTCATTCAACGTACATTCGGAAATGTCTTCACCTAGCTGTCGAATGTCGTCACAGAGCTGTAGCTGTTGAAAGCTATAATATGTTCACAGATACATGCGACTCCACCAGTGTATTCAATGAAATATCTCTTTAAAAAGCTAAGAGTCGTCACGCTAATGCCTTCACTTAAGGAATGGCCTCACATGTTTTGTGTATTGCGTGTTTGAGTGTTTGATTAAAAAAAAACAAGTCATTCCCGACCAAATCACACATCGTTTACAACAAACGACCACACACAGATGACCCCACGTTTAAGATGACAACACTTTTCAAACGACTTCCGAGTTCCGAGCCATTCATGCAAACTAGGATGCGAAATGTGTCCATGCATGATGAAAGTGGAGTGTATCTACAATCTACACTGCGTAAGTGTGTGTTAATAATTTGGGTGAGGAAAAAAAAAAGCCAAGTTCTAAAATTTGGGAACTGCCGAGCATCGCGAAAGCTTGAAGGTGAGATTCACCTGAAGATGTTAAAGGAGAAATCTCGCTAAGCTGTTATCATTTATTCACCCGGAACGCTTACCTGCATTTATTCTGAACATTTCTCATGTTGCCGGGTTCTCCCTGACGGCCATGCTCGGCTGGAACGTGTACATGGTTTCAGAACCTCGCGGCATGGAGTCATGACATATTATAGTAATAACTTGAGCTACACATCAATGGGTCTAAAACGACAGAGCTGGTTGTCTCGCAAGCAAGATCATCACTACTTAACACAAGTAAGCTTGACATGTTCAATATTAATCCAGTTAGTTGTTATTTGAAATAGTTTTTTTTTTGTTGAAATTTTAAATCTGATCTAGAATTTCATAAAAAAACCCATCTGACATGAATGTGTCATGTATGTTACATGAATGTGTCATGTATGTTTCATACATGTGTCGTGTATGTTACACTAAGTGTCATATATGTCACGTATTTTACTGTAAATATACTGTTTCCATTTTACCATTTTCTGATGTATGCAACGGTTTTGCTATAATAAAACGTGTACAATCAATAATTAATCATTTCCTATGTGTGAGGAACAAGAAAAAATATTTAACGTATAAAAATATGGCGAATAATTTAATTATTAGTTACAATTGTTTATTTATGTATAAGTGAGCGAAATTCTCCCCATCTGAATATAGCGAGTTTCTGATTATTTACAGCCCCAAAAATGTTTCTTGATTTTTATTGACTCATATTATTATAATACTAGGGTGGGCGAAGTGTTACAAAAAATAAAAAAAATAAAACAACTCTCAACTTCTCATTTTCGACAAAATGTGCCGGGCTTTGAAAAATAGTCCTACAAATAGTCCTACACCCTACCTACCAGCCTTTAGTCAATAGGCCTACATTAAGTCCTACACCCTACCTACCTACACCCGACTTGCCTTCCTTTAAATAAAAGTCCTACACCATCCCCGTTGCACTTGAGTGATTACTGATATAGTCGTAAAGATTACCCGATTTCCCACGTCACGCAAGACGGCCTTTATTTCATTCAGAACTATTAATATCTAACTTGTGGATGGGGGGAAAGGACGGCTTCAAAAAGGAAGCAGGACACCAAAAGCAAATAATACATAACACATTTTTAAAAATAAAATTGTTTCCTCTGTTTCCTGAAACATCTACTAAGAATTAACTCCGCACAAAGAAAGGCTGGGCCTAGCTGGCTGTGCTCAATGACATACTACAGTTGCACGCCAGATAAGTAAAACATTTGCACACCAGATAAGGCCGAACGGATTTCCTGAACTGCTCACAATCACTTACCAAAGTTGTCTTCAGAATGCGTTCCTATTTACACTTTCCAATCGTTCTTGTGGCGATAAGGCTCCCTCCTGTTTGTGTCGGTGACGTCCCCACCCCCCCCCCCCACAGTTTCTGTTAAACGCCTTCGTTCCGGCGTCAGTGACATAAGGCAAGCACCCTCTTTCACAGCTGACACGCGTATTTAATTAGTTCTTTCTGCAATGCTCGGTCGGAGACCGTCATAGGCAAATATAAAATTAATCAATGCTGTTTAGACGAGATTCATTTCATATGTAAATCTGTGATTCGTGTAATCTTTGATAACCACATACTATCCCCAAATATTGGTGAATAAAAAAGAGAAATCAAAGGAACTACAATCATCTTTGGTCACTCTTATATTCCAGCCATTCGTGACTCAAATGACATTGCCAGAGCTTCTCGTGTCCATTCATACAGTTGTATCCAGTTGAATATGTCCATTCATACAATTGTATCCAGTTAGATATGTCCATTCCTACCGTGGTATCCACTTGGATATGTCCATTCACACCTTTGTATCCAGTTGGACAATTATCTTTTTATCCCAACATCCCCCCATTTAAAGGATCATTATTTTTTTTATATAACTTTGTATATCCTGGGAGGAAAGGGAACCTTCTAATTGGAACTTATTTCCAAGGGATGAAATCGCTATCTTAAAGAAGTCCATAAAAACAGGCTGTTAGAAGCAGACGGCTTTGTGGGATGTTGATAGGTGAGGCGGGCGGTGTTCGGGATGCTGACAGGTTGTTGGTTGACGACGAGTTAAGATGACGAAACCACCCAAGACGGAAGACGGAGATGTTCGCACACTAAACAGGGTGTCAGGAAACATGGCGGTGAAACAACGACAGATGGGGAACTAGATGACCGCTCGCTCTCCCACTCCACACCCACTACATTTTTAAAAAATAATTACGGCACACATTAAGTGAAACACCATGACTGGCGCCGTGTTGAAGAAGTTTGTCACAGATCAAATATTAAGAAAATAATTTTGTTTCAGATAAATTATTGTTTTTGGTAAGTTAGTATGAACAGGAAGTTATTTAGATATTCTATGTCATGCGCAGAGAAGAAAGTGGACGGCTTAAAAAGGGCATTTTTTTTTATTTTCATTCAAGGCTCTTGTATATCAAATAACATCCTAATGTTGACTCAACTGAACTATTTGGAAGAAGTTATGTGACAACTATGTTTGCTCTAATTTCTAGAGATATTATTTCATGCCGTGTGTAGTTATATTCAGTTAATAAAATTGTGTGATGCGAAATTCATGAAGTTCTGGCCTCGTGCTTTGAAGTAATCATGGACGTTTGTGAATGTGGATAATCAGATACTACACCATAATACTACAGCAATAATTACAAGTAACATCGTCGTTACGCAACAGTTACAAAGTTATTAACATATTTATAATGTTTTAAGCTTTCTTACTGGACGCCCATCAAGTTGATATTACGGGAACATTCAGTTAACCATAATGGCATCACTTGGGATTTGTACATTTTCATGACCATCGTAAAAGTATCGTTACATTGTGTGGCATGTTCTTATGTGAAAGTGTTGAGCTTAATGCTATAGTCAAATGATCGTCATGATGATTGGTTTCAGTAGCTGACACATTATTGGGCCTCAGCGTATCCAGAAATTTGATCGAAAGAAAGGTCATCAACGGAAAATTGATGGAACGAAAAATTGGTCGAACTCTTTTGTTTCGATTCACACGTTAAAATTTTTGCTTCATTTTTTTTTTGAACGCATCATTTTGTTTCAGTACATAGTATAGTGAGTTCAAAAAGAGATTTGACGAAAATTTAAACGTGTGAACTGAAAAAAAGGTTCAACCAAATTCCTTTCGATCAAATTTCCGGTGACAGGGGTTCAGATGAAAAAAACCACAAAAAACTAATAAAATGGTGGGCTTCAGATTCCAACACGCATGAGTGTGGTGGGCTTGAGGCTGTAGACACGAATATTGACTTCAAAATAAGAAAAGAACCTGAATTGATAATGACTAAAAGATATATTGCCTCTATCTCTAACGGACGTCCAGATTACTTTCTACTTTCATATTATTTGTGTCCGCCAGTTCCGCAATAAAGTTTCCCCATGTGAAATAAAATAAATCAGTTTTAATTTCCTTTTAAGATATCCAGGTTTTCATTGGTTGATGCCAGCAGGAAGCAAAACTCGGTCAAGCGAAATTTTCAATCTTTTGATTTCAAAAAGCATTCTAGTTCTAGATGAATGAGGAAGATTTTCTCTTCATCATTTGAAAATAAAATCGAGAAAAAAATTTTGATATTAAGCCAATCATCTCTATTAAAATAGATGAATCAAGGAAAGCCTGAAATGTATGATAAATCCTTAAATAAAAACGTATTGTTTGAAAAATTTTAAAAAGATATATTTCGATTGGTAAAGATTAAAAAATCGTGGTATATTCAACCTATTCAATTTGCTGATGATGCGACCATCGTTGGCTTAATATCTGAAGGTGAGAAAGCTCATACCACAAACTAGTCACAAGCTTGATCAGTTGGTTCGATGAAAAGTTTCTTCAGGTGAATGTCTCCAAAACGAAAGAAACTGTTGTGGAATTCCGCTGGGGGAATCACCCAATTGCAGATCTTAACATAAATAATTATAGTATAGAGTATAGAGCAAGAAAGAAGTACCTAGGTGTCACGACTAATAATAAGAGTAAAAGATTTATTCAGAAATGACTCCACGTATTAGTATAGAAAAAGGCGGCTATATTCTGGGAAAATGTTATAAAATTGTAAGAATTTTTATTGAGGAAGAAGTGAGACGATATGTAGAAAATCTTTAAAACCAGATTTGAAAGAGAAAAAACAACATAAGCGAAAAGGTTTTCATTTAACTTGATTTATAAATTAATAATATTATAATTGTAATAAAGGTAGAGCTATCTATAGTCACCACTTTTTGTCTCCCCCAGTGTGGCCTTGATATTTGCGTCGGCGAGTAAATGTGCTGTGTCTTTCCTTACCCACCCCTCCCTTGATTGGGAAAATGTTGTTTGCGGTATCTTCTATTTGTTATAAAGGATGCCATTAGGTGACGCAATTTCTATAATTTTTTTTGTAACTTGATCTTTCTGATTTAATCTCTATATAAAGGCTGGTAGCTTTCTTAACAGAGAGATAACGAGAGATAGATAGATAGAGAGAGAGAGAGAGAGAGAGAGAGAGATTTGCTATATTTACTAACATATGCCAGACGTTATAAAATTGTGTGTGTGTAAATTATTTTTACTTATTTTGGGGCAGTGTACCTTTTTCAGGTGCTTTGCTTTAAGATCATATAGATTTTGTTTTCTTTATTGTTCATTCTACGAGCCAAATCTGAGAACACATTAAATATTCAAAAGAATTACGTTACGTAAGCTAGCACACCAATGGGTCTCTTCAATCAATGACGCCTGATCGGTGAAAGGCATCCAAGGGGGAACACTAGGAGAGAAGTAGCCAGAAACAGTGGCGTTGGCAGACCTCGAAGTCTAATGTAGACTTTTCTATTTAATTTACAGTATTACAATTTTGAGATTCAATCAACGTGTATTTGTCTTTCCTTAAAAAGCAAAAAAAAAAAAAAATTATGTCTATGTGTGGGAACAACCTGATGTCATTTTTTTAAAAAGAAATGTCAGATTATTTAAAGACATTTGACTCTTTATCACTTTGGCGTCAGTTGGGAGGGGGTGGGGGTTGCAGTAGGTGCGGTCCGCACCAGGTGTCACCAAAGTAGTGATGCCTCTGGAAACCAAATTTATCTACGCGAAAAGTGGGGAGAGGGGTAACCAGATCTAGTTATGATTTTTGGCATTTGTTGTTATATTAATATTTAACCAGATATTTTATCCTTAGCTAATATAAAATCTTAACTGAATCCCGATTTCCTGGCGTATTATAAATGTTCGCATAATTATCAATCCTTCACCCTCGACCTGCTTTCCCGCTGACCCCCAGGCCACCCCAAATCACTGGCCCAGCCATCATTTACTTGTCTCATGAATGTGTCATCTCTTTCAAAGCTAATCTCTAAGCTGTCCTTGCCCTGCTTTTTGTTTTATTTTAGTCTCTTCTCCGATTTGACTTTATACCTCAGCCCTGAAAGCCATTACAGAAAGAGATGCCAGTTCATCCCAATCTGGAAAGTAGCGTGGGGAGTTATCTTTAGTCTATGATATTTTTTTAGAACAGATTTCATTGTTTCATAATTTCCATAAAAAATTGATGACTTCATATAACGTGTGTTTTAGAAATATGACAGGAACATTTCCTGACATGTTGATAGTGTTTGGGAAGAATTGTGGGGTGGTTCCGGTGGTAAACAAGAATGAGATCGTTGAGTTAAGCCACGTGTAGGCCGAATGTTAGAGTTAAACTACGTGTAAACTAGGACACAAGTGAGAGTTAGGATACGTAAGCTAGACCGAATGTGTTAGTTAAACCACGTGTAAGCTAGACCGAATGTGAGAGTTAGGCCACTCGTAAGCTAGGCCAAATGTGAGATTTAGGCCACTCGTAAGCTAGGCCGAATGTGAGATTTAGGCCACTCGTAAGCTAAGCTGAATTTGAGAGCTAGACCACCCATAAGCTAGGCCGAATGTGAGAGTTGGGCATTCGACAGCCTGCGTTGGTGAAGTTATTGGTAACAATTCAAAAGACAGCTTGGAAGATATTTTAAAAAAGATTTTAAAAAAATTATTGTTGTTGTTGTTGCTCCTGCACTTAGGACACTAAGTAAATAGCTTAGACTAATCAGCTCAGTAGAAAAGATAGACAGTCTCTCTTAACCAGGTAAACAAAGGGCGTTAACTTCTATACGTCAATCCCAGGAGTTTAATCTAGTTTACACTCATTCATAATTACTTTTATTATCTTTTTAAAGCTCTCCATGTTCCCATTCCTTCCAAATGTTCTCTGATTCAGTCATCTTCTTGATGGTCCCCAGTGATTATTACAACAGTAATAGCGCCGTGATATAGAGTTAGCTTCGTTTGAAGTACGCGATGTGGGTGAGACACTCTTTACGAACGTGCACGAAATACTTTGTCCATTAGATGATACATTCTTTGCCCCTTCATGTATTTGGGATCCTGTTGATGTGAGAGTAAAGCCTTACTGACTTGATTGGGAGGGGGGCGATCCCCTGTTAGTTGCTCTTCACTGTCATGTTAACGGGACATTTCCCTTGTCTGGAAATGGGAACTTCACGTAATTTATTATGAAAGTAGACCTGTTTACCCCTGGTTTAGTGTCACAGCAGTTTTCAACTTTCAAGCTCCAAAGAGTAGTTTGGTCAATTAGCGTGGTGGGGTTGGGGGGGGGGGGGCTGGTTTGCAATGAAAATACAAGTTGAGTAAGGAAATCCACTCAACTGTTGATGTAAGTTAATACAAATACAAATACATATGCAGGTTGTAGACCTGTGATTTGTTTCTTAAGGATGAGAACAGGATTGAGGCAAGCGCATTGGCAATTAAGTATTATAAACGCAATCCTCAAAAGGAAAAATATTCTGGTTGGTTAACTGAGATCGAGACCACAAAGGCCAATCACTGTTATTCTTATTCGATTGCTTACGGTGTTGACATAAACTATACGGTAAATTTTTACTGAAAACACGCCAATTATTACTTTTTCTTTAAAAATAAAACAAACGAAAAAAAGAAATCGTATTTTTCGGGGGCTCGTCCTAGTGCTGTAGTCTTAGGATTAAAAAAGGTAGTTACTACAATTAGGGCGAAGGGGTAAACAGATCTATTTCAAGAAAGACGTTATTGTAAAACTAAACACATTTTGGATGATGCATTCCACTCTCTTCATCACAGATACTTAGGATCGGCCCTTTCGGGACGAATTCTATCCGCTAGGGCGAGGACTGAAAGACAAACACATTCTTTTGTGCCCCGATCTGTACGAATTTACCACCATGCTCCACTGAAGTCCAACATCTCAATGAGAACTAATAAGTCCCTGATTTGGCTAAAAGAATTCACAGAATAACTGGAGGTTTTATCTAGTGAAAGAATTTATTATACATTTCTTGCGTTCAAATTGTTTTTATCTATATTCTGAAAATGTACAATGCAATAAACAAATTATGTCCTTTTTTTATCAATAAAAGAATTTTATCTTATCTTAAAGACTCCAGGGTAATACAGTTTTACGGATTAAAATATAATTAAACAGTCGTGGATATTTTTTTCCTTAACTCACTTTCTTTCAACAGAAGATTTTCAAAAAACTGCCCTCAGCCAATATGTTTCATCCCGAATTAAGTTTTAATTAACATTTGTTTTTTCCCCCTTTTATGTCAGGCTAATAAGGCTTAAATATAATTAATATCTTCCACTTGTATTTTATTTCCAGATAGCAGAACCTTGTGTGAAGGTCCACTCTGTACTGTCTATGGATGTTCTGATCTCCAAGGGACTGCCCTCGCCCGCAGGACCAATCTTATCCTGACCCTCTCAGAGAATGGCAACACGGCATGTCTTGATGAACTCATAGCAATGTTTGCTGAAGGCCGGCATCTTGAAGCCACGTTGGCCGGTTTTATTGGAAACTTTATGCAAAGTCAGATTTTATGAAAGCGGCCATCGATTGTGACATGGGGGCTGTACGCAGGAAATCAACAATGCTGACCATCGTTGTGCAGGGCACTATGCTTCTTTCTCTCAGTACTTTGATCACCTGTGATGAGGATGTGAGTTGTTTATTTTTCTGTTATTGTTTTTGGCTGAGGTTTGATTGCAGGCTGGAGAATTTAAGGTTAAAGTGTGCGAGTGTACGTTAGGGGAAAAATGGGGGTAGATGTGGCTGTATAGAAGATGTGTGTGTGGTCCTATGATTTGCGTGTGGTTGAAGTGAGAATATTAAGAGCGTTAATCTACATTCCAATTCGGTATTTATCCCATTCATGGATATATCTATTCGTTAATCATGGTGGGGCAAACTGCATATATAGCAATGACAATGATATGATTTTTGCATATTTTATCGATTTTTTTATTTTCATTTAGCAGTGTGCCGATTGTGTGAATGGATGGAAGCACTGCAATTTTTAATAATGTTAACAAATGTAAGGAAATCAGTGTTTGGGAACTATAGCTTTTCATTTGTTCTTAGGAAGAGGTAGCCAGAAAGAATTAGAAGAAAGAGAAGAAAAGGGAATATATCTGTAAATATAAAATAATGCAGTAAAAGTTATTGAAAGGGACAAACATTTAAGTTTATAAAACTAGCACTAAACACGTTGCATAACTCTGGAACAAAAATGTTTCACTGGGTATTCAAAGTATGACAATCATACCTAGTTCAACATGAAATACTTTTGATATGAAACAATAATCATTTGGATAATAAGGTTGACAGCAACAATGGTTAATTATAATACTAGATTCAAGGTGAGTATCTAAAGGGGAAAAAAATAATCCGTTAATAATGTGTTATTATTACAGAATTTATGCTGTAGAGTTTAGCTTTAATGAAAAGTACGCAGTTTAGATACTATTTGAGAGGTATACAGATTATATAATGTATGAGAAATACACAGTTTGTACTCTGAATATGTGAGATGTGAAGGCGTCCAGTACAATCCCAATATATGTTTATGCTTACAATTATCTCGGACCTAGTTTAAGCACGGAGAACAAGGGTTAATCCATGTTTGAGCTAGCCTTAAATACTAGATAATTGGCCTGGGTTGTTACATTTATAATCTAGCACATTTAAAACATAACCACATGACAGTGCAGTTACTATAGCGATATAACGTTTAGGATTCTAGAAGAAACGTTTTATCTATGTACGGCGTTTCGTCAGGGCTGTACGACTAACTCGAGCACTACAAAGTGTATCGTTAGTTGGATACTGATGTACACACTAAGTTCGATTTAAAACTTAGCGCTTTTTCAGCATGTGTAACTAGAACGAAAAAAAACTTATAGGTGTTATTTTTAAAAGGACGCACACACGAGTCTACATAAGACATGACGCGCAGCAATATGTCTAAATAAGGTGATATCATTGTTACGGGGTACAAGTAATTAGCTCGACAAGTAATTAAACTAAAACACTACTTAACAAGCATCAGCAATGAACAGGAATCGCCGATCACATACACATACAAAATGTATTCTGACAGCATATAATATGAATTTTACTAACGAATCGGCCAGACAGACTAGTGAGATGATTTAGAGCTAATGTTGCTTGACACAATTCGTCTCTACCAATTTAAAATGAAAGGGTCGCATTCGACGTGTCTAAAAAAGGACACACAGGAGGAACAATGTCGTCAGCGTCATGTGTTGGTCACAGGGTGGTCACTCGCAGTGCTTGCTGGACCAAACAAGAAGTTGGGGAGCTGTTTGCAGTGTTACAGTATAGATTGTTGTTTACCCGCAGCTATCAAAGTGACACCCGCAGCTATTAAAGTGACACCCGCAGCTATCAAAGTGACACCCGCGGCTATCAAAGTGACACCCGCGGCTATTAAAGTGACACACGCAGCTATCAAAGTGACACCCGCGGCTATCAAAGTGACACCCGCGGCTATCAAAGTGACACCCGCGGCTATCAAAGTGACACTCAGCGCCCGTATTGCCGTATTTCTATTGAGTTGCACCTTACAAAATAGACTGTTAAACTGTGCTAAATTATGGTCTTAAAAACTTTAGAAGTCAATGTTTCATTATTTATTTTTTACATACTTTAAATTGTTTATAATTACTGTAATTTATTAACACTCGTTCACTGGCTTCAGCGTCTGGTTTTACTTTAGCGTCCTTCCAATGGTTAGATCCATTTAAACACAAAGTAATAAAACACTTCAACAATTTTTCAATAATGTCAGTTTTTTGTTTTTTTTGGCTTTATTTTTCATGTCCAACAGGCCAGGAAGGAACAGTTCAATAAAATAGGATTCGCTTACTTTGAATGCATGATGCTCTTGCGCAATGCTACGCCACCTGACGATGGAGGTACGGATAAATTACTAACAACTGCAAACGATAACACACAGTGCAATCATTTTTTGAAGAAAAAAAAATACTTGGTCATTTCAGTAATTATCTAGTCATTGAATTTTTATGAAATTAGTCAGTCATTTAAAATACCTGAGTTATGTTATAAAAGTATTCATGTTTATACAATTGTTTATTTTTAATGCGTTATTTAGTCATCATTAAGTTTATTGAATACAACAGGTCCTCCATTCTGCAATGGCAAATAGTAATAAGAATGATTGACCATGTAAAATGAATTGTTGTCCAACGATCTAGGAGTGTATTGTGAGCCGCTATGGGACAATATCATGTGCTGGCCAAATTTCACCAGGGCTGGGGAGACGGTCAAGCAGAACTGCGCAGGTTACGTTAAAAAATTCAACCCATCAGGTGGGTAAAATTGTGCAGGTTACGACAATGGATTCAACCCATCAGGTAGGTACAACTGTGCAGGTTTTGTCAGTGGATCAAATCCATCAGGCAGGTAAAAATATGCAGCTTACGTCATGGATTCAACCCATCAGGTAGGTAAAATTGTGCAGTTTACGTCAATGGATTCAACCCATCAGGAAGGTAAAATTGTGCAGGTTACGTCAATGGATTCAACTCATCAGGTAGGTAAAATTGTGCAGTTTACGTCAATGGATTCAACCCATCAGGCAGGTAAAAATATAATAGGCTTTTATCACTTATTTATTACACAAATATGTTCACTGGCAGGACTTATCAATGTCATGGGCGGTGCTTGGAGTTATGAACAGGATTTGTGGATTTATTGGGGGGGGGGACGACATGGTTATGTCACTGATTTGCCAAGTACAGAGTGTTTTATTTAAATTTTCAAAACAAATATTATTTATAATAAATAACATAACTCCCTTCTTTTTTCATTATTAAATTTTAGTTAAGAAGGATAAACAGCGCAACATTTTCAGCACATACCATAAGTCTTCTTTAAAATAATCCCTAAATTAAGCAACTAGTTTTTATTTTTTAAAATAAAAACCATTTAGCTGGTAAAGTATTTTGAGTTTTGATTAACTGAAGTGTAAAAAATTTATTTCTGAAATATCCGTCATTTTCGACGGGTAAGAATGCTAGTAAAGATTAATTATTTTAAGTTTGAGGTTTATGTTTCAGAGATGGCCGAGCGGTACTGCCTGAAGGACGGCACGTGGATGAGGCATCCGGACAAAGGTATCAACAACACGTGGACCAACTATCTCTACTGTCACGAATCGGATCTTCCCCAAATATTGGAGGTACTCTTTGGTACAAGCTATTACTGAACTTAAGCGATGATTGTTTCGGCAGAATATCCCCAGCCATTTTTTAACCAGCTTTCCCAACTTTTCAGGGAGATGGTCTTTGGAAAACATCTCGTCTATGGACACATTTTCATCAATGAGGATGAGAACCCAAGTTATTTAATAAAATGCAGATGACACTGTCTTATATTTTCGAAATATTGTAACAATTTCAGAATGGGGCGATGATTTTTATAGATTTGTACTCCTAACCCACCACCCCGCAGCACCCCCCCCCCAACCGCCTCAAATATGTAAAATCTTGACTCCGAAAATTTAATCGAAAGAAATTTCGTCGACGGTAAATTGATCGACGGTAATTTGATCGAACGGAAATTTGGTCGAATAAATTTTTCAGTTTTTACGTCAAAATCTTGCTTCAAATGTCTTTTTGAACGCATTATTTTGTTTTACTATATAGTAGAGTGCGTTCAAAAAGAAATAACCGAACATTTTGACGTGTGGACTGAAAAAAAAGATTCTTTCGATCAAATTTCCGGTAACCTAGCCCGGGCAGGATGTTCAACTGAATGTCAAGGTTAGTTTTAGGACGACGTCAACATAAAATACGACGCAAAATGTTGACAGATCTTAAAGAGTCGTCTGCTTGAACTTATGGAGACACACGTCAGTTAAAATAGAATGACCTCAATCGATTTCTTGTCGTCTGCTTGAACTTATGGAGACACACGTCAGTTAAAATAGAATGACCTCAATCGATTTCTTGTCGTCTGCTTGAACTTATGGAGACACACGTCAGTTAAAATAGAATGACCTCAATCGATTTCTTGTCGTCTGCTTGAACTTTTGCTCTAAAGATTCACATTTAATCATGATTGATCACGAGCGCGTTCATTTCTTAAAACTTCTGGACTCTAAGCTAATACCGCCCCTCCCCCCCACCCCCACTCAGCAGCCAAATCACTGAAATGACTTTAGCATTGTTCCCCCGGTAAAGTCCAAGTGAAATCATAGACCTGGAAGAACTCACGGTCCATCTGAGTTTTTTGCGTTATTTGCGTTTCACATGAAACGAACCATGACAGATTTTCCTTGGCTGAGGCTACTTTCTGTTAGCCGTGGAGAAATGGATCTGTCACATTGGCCAACACATAAACTGACAGCTCTGAGTACACACGCTAGAACAGCTTTCTCTCAACAACTGTTTAAATTTTAAGAAAATGTGCCAGCCAGATATTTACCAATGATAAAATATTGGTATAAATAATCCTAGAAGAGAAGTTTGGCGATTCGTAAAGCCACCAGTCAATGCCCCTCATGCAAAATTCGTTTTAATAGCAAGCTTTAAGCAAATTCTCCCCCTACCCCCCTTCCTTGTTCCTGGCATGATTCAGCTTTCAGTTAGATGTCGTTGGGAGTCATTGTATGAAGAACATTTCATTTTTCAATTTAGTGTTGTTCCCCGCGTTGTGCCCCAAGTAAGGAAGAAACGTTTCCGGCTTTTCAGCAAATATTACAATCTTTAGTCCCCAGGGTAACAAACGGGATCCACTTATTTAAATATAAATTTAGAATAAAGCTGAATAGCTATTGACGCCCAGGTCACGTGACAGCCAACCAGGCAAATAATTTTCCTTCTTCTATTTCTATTTTTCAACGACCCATCCAATTGACCTGTTATAAGTCATTTAACTTGCTGTAAAATTTAGGAAGTGATAGATTCAATTACAAAAATATATTCTACGAACAGTCAGCCATCGTATCGCGCTCAAAGGTGATATTGTAACAAATGTCTAAATGCTATTGCTAGCTGTAACCTTTGTTGTTGTGTTAGGTGAAGGAGCTCGTGTCTTTCTCTTTGTTAAACCATTTTATTACTTTGAACAATTAAAGATTTAAAAAAAACAAAAAACGACAGTGTTCTTAAACATGTTTTCTTGTCCCCAGGCTAACATGCCCATCATTGTGAAAATATCAACCATTGGATACAGTCTATCACTGACGTTTCTTATTATCGCTACAGCAGTGATGGTCTTCTTCAGGTAGATCATTATTATGTGAAGGATACATACATAACTTTAATAACACTTATCGTCAATTGTTTTTTTTTAAAAATCACGTGTGTAGACAGGTCAGTGGCTGATCAGATGCGTCACGGGGTGGGGGTGGGGGCGTGAAGGATTCGGACCGCACTGGATGAACCCTCATAGAGGGTTGACACCAAACGGAAAACAATGCAAGTTTGCAAGAGTTCGTTCGAGTCAGTTAAATATATAAACATGGTGCCACCAGAGCAGGTGCCACCAGAGCAGATGCCATCAGAGCAGGTGCCATCAGAGCAGGTGCCATCATAGCAGGTGCCATCAGAGCAGGTGCCATCAGAGCAGGTTCCACTAGAGCAGGTGCCACAAGAGCAGGTGCCACCAAAGCAGGTGACATCAGAGCAGGTGCCACCAGAGCAGGTGTCACCAGAGCAGGTGCCACCAGAGCAGAAGCAGATGCCATCAGAGCAGGTGCCATCAGAGCAGGTGCCATCATAGCAGGTGCCATCAGAGCAGGTGACATCAGAGCAGGTGCCACTAGAGCAGGTGCCACAAGAGCAGGTGCCACCAAAGCAGGTGACATCAGAGCAGGTGCCACCAGAGCAGGTGTCACCAGAGCAGGTGCCACCAGAGCAGGTGCCACCAGAGCAGGTGCCAATAGAGCAGGGTACCAGCAGAATGGGTGTCTGCGAAGCCAGGCGCCAACAGAACAGAGTGTACTCAGACGAGTGTGCCACCAGAGTAGGGTGTCAGCCAAGCAAAGTCCACAAGAGCTACAGAATAGGGTGTCACGAGAACAGGGTGCCACTAGAGACAGATCAAGAGTCACCAAGGAATTAGTAGTTATTTTTTAGCATGATATGTTTATTATTTTAAAAATAGGGTCCAGTCAATGCCCCTCATGCAATATGTGGGGCCGATTATAGTTGTGTTTTTTTTAAAATTATATAGTTCCTATGCAAACAGCATAGATTTTATTTGTAGCACAATAGAGAAGAAATACAATCCAGTATCACACCTACAAGGATACACGTACGGCGACCAGGCATGCCATAGTTTGAGGATCCCTGCTTTTTGAGGCTGTTTAAGCTCGGAGTCTACTATTGCCGACTGAAAAAGAGTTGCTAGTGTCCATTCACAAACTGACCACTTTTTATGAACGTTTTCTGAAATTAAACTTTGAAACATGAAAGACTGTCAGGGCATATGAAAGCTGAGGAGGGCACATGAAAGCTGTGAGGGCATATGAAAGCTGTGGAGGGCACATGAAAGGCGGTGAGGGCAAATGAAAGCTGTGGAGGGCGCATGAAAGCTATGGAGGGCACATGAAAGCTGTGGAGGGCACATGAAAGCTGTGAGGGCACATGAAAAGCAGATGTTAATAAAAACGTAGCCGACAATGTTTCAATATCTCAAATTTTTGAATTTCATATAGCTGAATGGGACTCTCTCTCCCAATCCTCTCATTAAGCCGATAATTATTCCTCGCGATCTGTGTTTTCATGCAAAAGGAACTTTTTTTAAAAATTGAAACGTTTAAAGAACTGTTTGCGACTCACCATATTGAACAGTCCAGGCTTTCTGGCCTGGTCATTTTTTTAATTGAAAGTAACAACTGTAGAATGTTTACTGTAAACTTAAACATTTTCAATAAAAAATAATTTCATTACATTTTGTAAACGCTGTCACCTCGAATTCTCTGTTTTCTTCTTATTTCTTTTTTTTAAAAATTGTTATTTAATTTTTTGTTTGTTTTGCTTTAGTAGTTTGTTCTTTTATTATTTGTTTTTAAAATGAAATAAATCAAAGCGATGGTGTATGATCTGGTTAGGAATAACTTAGCGCAGGTAAGGGTGGGGAGCGGGGGGGGGGGGGGGGGGGGGGGGGGGGGGGGGTGGTGAAGTGGAGGATTCAAGGTAAATGTGCGTGTGGGGGGAGGGTCGGTGGGTTGGTTGACACCATGAGTTTACTTCACGGGTTGACACCAATCCTAGTGACGGGTTGACACCAATCCTAGTGACGGGTTGACACCAATCCTAGTGAAGGGTTGACACCAATCCTAGTGACGGGTTGACACCAATCCTAGTGACGGGTTGACACCAAACCTAGTGAAGGGTGGACACCAATCCTAGTGAAGGGTTGGCACCAACCCTAGTGATGGGTTGACACCAATCCTAGTGACGGGTTGACACCAATCCTAGTGACGGGTTGACACCAATCCTAGTGACAGGTTGACACCATGAGTTTACTTCACCGGTTGACACCAATCCTAGTGACAGGTTGCCCCAATCCTAGAGATGGGTTGACACCAATCCTAGTGAAGGGTTGACACCAATCCTAGTGAAGGGTTGACACCAATCCTAGTGACGGGTTGACACCAATCCTAGTGACAGGTTGACACCATGAGTTTACTTCACCGGTTGACACCAATCCTAGTGAAGGGTTGACACCAATCCTAGTGATGGGTTGACACCAATCCTAGTGAGGGGTTGACACCAATCCTAGTGACGGGTTGACACCAATCCTAGTGACAGGTTGACATTATGAGCTTACTTCACCGGTTGACACCAATCCTAGTGAAAGGTTGACACCAATCCTAGTGATGGGTTGACACCAATCCTAGTGAAGGTTTGACACCAATCCTAGTGACGGGTGGACACCAATCCTAGTGACAGGTTGACACCATGAGTTTACTTCACCGGTTGACACCAATCCTAGTGACTGTTTGACACCAACCCTAGTGACGCCTCTGTAGATGATCTAATCAAAATTATATTTATTTGTTTCATTAAAATATGTATAATATTGATAATAAAATGTGTCAAATCGAAATATTTAGTCGGTATCCGATAATGCGATGTTCGAAGATGATCTAGTAATTTGAAGCTCGGGAAAAGACGTCCAACATTTGCAGAACAGGCTGCAAAACGACCTGCATAGCATCGAGGCTTATGTGAGGACGTGGAAAATGGTCGTAAATACTGGCAAGACGGTTTACTCAAAGTTCACAAAGGGAAACGTCGAAATAAAACTCTCCATCAACGGGATAGAATTGGTATGGGACAGGACTCCAGTATAATTGGGCGTGAAGTTGGACCAGAAACTCCGACTTCATAACCATATACACGAACTGTGCGCAAAAACATCCCAGAAGTTAAGGACTGGTGAAAAAGCTAGCTTTCACGAATTGGGGCGCCGACGCAAGATTACTGAGATCGCTCTATCTCAGTAGCCTGACAGGGGTTATGGGATACAGCTTCCCTGTTCAGACCTTCGCGAGCCGCACGGCTCTGGAGGAACTGGACCGCATCCAATACCGAGCTCTAAGGTTTGTATGCGGGGCGACACGCACAACACCCATGGCGGCAGTGGAAGTCCTGTCAAATGTCGAACCGCTCGAGGTCAGGCGGGAAAAGGTTGAACGTTACCGCAGAATGGACAAAGAAGAACCCTGTTTCCGAGGCCATCCTTCATGGACACGGTGCACAGTCTTAAAGAAGACGTAACTTTGCCCAGAAACAGGGAACAAAAATGAAGGTGATCCCCGCACTGGGCCCTAAAAAAAGCCTAACCCGACCAGACATACGACTTCACATGACGACCGCTAAAGCCAACAAAGCCAGTCCTCAACCAGAACTATCCGAGGCAGTGCGAAAAACGATTAAAGCTTACGCGGACAGCCTGGTCAGAGTCTTTACAGACAGCTCATGTTTTGCGAGGGAAAAGCGCAGTGGCTATGGTGTCCTTATTCAGTATACCGCAGAGATAGCCCCACCCGAGGAGCTATCTGGCCCAAGCGGAGGAAATAGAACGAGCCTCGATGCGGAAATCGAGGCGATACTGGTTGCTCTGAAAAAGGGTCCACCAGCGCCGGAAAAGAGAAGAAATTTCCCGGACGTAGTGGTCTTCACCGACTCATGCTCAGCTCTCGAGCATGTTTGGAGGGGCTCGACGGAGACCGCGATGGTCACTGCCACTTTGGAGACAGGTGGCAGCATCCATGCAAAAGGCGCTAAGGTAATCTTACAGTTTATCGCTTCGCACTCATGGGGCGTCGATTCATGACAGGGAGGATATCTTAGCCAAAGAAGGTGCGGCTCAACCTCAACCAGAGAAGCCCATGACTCAGCTGGGAGTCACCACCTGGTTAAAGGACCATTTTAGGAACAAATGGCACGGACTCTGGGACAAGGGAGCCGCTGGACGACATCTGCACCGGAATTTGCAATGACCGAGCAAGAGCAACCCCTGGTGGGAGCTTAAAAGAGGAGAACAGAGCCTTATCACTCAGACGAGGACGGGACACTGCGCGACACGGAGTTATCTCCACAGATTGGATGACAGAAAGGAACCGAACTGTCGTCTTTGCGGTCAAGCCGAGGAGACGGTGGCTCACTTGGTGATCACGTGTCCGTGTGGTGGGATGGGGGCCGACGAGAGGGACCCCGAAGCCTGCCTTAATGATTGCCTGTACGGTGACGCCCAGCAGATGAGGCGAGCCGCAGAAATCATGGCCAAGGTCATAAGATAGTAATCTCGACCTAAAAGAGTAATTGACATTATTAGTCGCGTTACGGGACTGCCCAGCAGATGATGCAGGCCTGTTCCATATTTGCCGGGCCATCAAAGACCAATAGCTCGGTCCCTTACAGTCAATGTAATATTTCAGTCGCACCCATACATTTTTTAACAGTATTTTAATCACCACTTTCAAAACAAAGTTATTGAAATGAAAATAGTCATGAGACTACATATAAATATGATATTAAAAAAACACATAATGTATTCCTCATTGTAAAGATATTTGGGAAATGTTACAAAATTGTAATAATTATCGTCATAGGTCTCAATGATCTTTTTTTACAAGCAATGTTGATATAAACATTAAGGAAAATCAGACGTATCCGGAAATTCGATCGAAAGAAATTTCGTCGATGGAAAATTGATTGACGGAAATTTGATAGAAAGGAAATTTGGTCGAATCTTTTTAAAACAAATTTTACACTTTAAAATTTTGCTTCAAATTTCTTTTTGGAACGCCTTATTTAGTTTTACTCTAGAGTAGAGTGCGCTCAACAAGAAATTGGACGAAAATTTTAACGTGTAAATTGAAAAAAATATTCGACCAAATTTCCGTTCGATCAAATTTCCGTCGATACATTTTCTGTCGACGAAATTTCTTTTGATTAAATTTCCGGTAACCAAAAGCAGATGTTGAAAAACCATTTCCCCCTTTCTCTGTTTCTCTTTCCAGACGACTTCACTGCCAAAGGAACACAATCCACATCAACTTGTTTACTTCGTTCATGCTGCGGGCTATTATCTCCCTTCTCCGGAACGGTCTGCTCGTCCAGGGCTTTGCCCTACCAAGGGACGTCATCTTTCGTCTCAACGGTGAGATGATTTTGAAAGAGGGCATGGTGAGTCCATTCATGTGTTCATCCGTGTGAAGTTCATCTTTCGTGTTTCTTCTTTCGTTCAGTGTCAACGTTTAACTGTGGCGCCTGTGACCTTCGGGACTACCACCACCAGCTTTTTCACATTAGACGTCACCAACCCAGGTGGTACTTGGGAGCGATTGGCCTTTGTTAACGATTGTTGACACCAGCCGGCGACGAGCAATTAACATAACTATTTTTGTGGTGCTGGTATTTTTTTAACATTTTTTTTTTTGCTTGATTTTGGCTGAAATTTTGAGTCTTAAAATAACGAAAAGTGTCAAATTAATTTGAGCAAAGAAACAGCTGTCCGTGCAAACATCTGTCTGTGTAAACATCTGTTTGTGTAAACATAATATGTCTGTGTAAACATATGTCTGTGTAAACATATGTCTGTGTAAACATATGTTTGTTTAAAAATTTGCTTTGGAATGTACCTGAAAATAAAAATAAAATTAATAACTAGGAATAAACATGCCAAAAAAAAGCCAAATATATACAAATATTTGCAATTGTAAGGGTATGAAGGCTAACAATAAAATATAAATTGTATATCTGACAAAAGTATTTGTTTAAAAAAAAAAATCTTGCTGAATTCTATGCTCTGTTTGTAAACAATGCATTCAAGCTTTTCAAAATTTCTATTTTATGCCCTTGGTTATTATCAGTCCATTACCCCTTCTAATAAAACTGTTGCTGAATGAAAAATCTTGCTATGCATTCCTGCTGCCCAACACCGTTGCTGAATAACAAAACTTGCTAAGTATCCCTGCTCCCCCCCACAGCACTGGGAGTGCAAACTGCTGAACACGTTGTGGCAGTACTCACTTGGTGCCAACTACATGTGGATCTTTGTGGAGGGACTCTACCTTCATACACTTGTATTCTTTGCCGTGTTCTCACAGTCCAAGAAGTTCTTTAAACTCTACATCGTCATCGGATGGGGTGAGTGGTGTCTATGTTACTGTAAACGTTTCGTTTGATATTTTACATAAAAAACTACTTCAGTATTTTTATCTCCATGTCCTTCAATTGTTTGTATACCTCTTTTTTTTTTCAATAACTAAAAAAATAATATCCTGCACAATTTCAATATAAAAGATTGCGGAAATTTTAAATTTTATATTCCACGTGGTAGAGGAATGTTTCAGTGAGAATTAAAAGTTTAGAATTAAGGTAATATTATTTAATGAAAAAGGATACTTAAAAAATAAACCGACGAGGATGGGATTCGAACCCACGCGGGCAGAGCCCAATGGATTAGCAGTCCATCGCCTTAACCTCTCGGCCACCTCGTCTTATCGTCGTTATGTGAAGCACTTGTATCTTTCAAAAGAAAGGGCTATCATGATAGCTAGGAATGCATCGATGTAAAATAATATTTACCTTTGTGAGTTTCACCTTAATTTTTTTTATATTTTTTTTTTTGAATAGATGGCTGTATCCGCAAATGGAAAAAAAGAGGGGGTGGGGGGAGCGATCGGAGAGCGATCGGAGGGGAGTGGGTGGAGGGGTGTTGACAGTCTTTCCAGGCTTTGTTTCTGTCCATAGGTCATTGCAGTTTATTAATGATGCTTGTGAAAAAAAGCCTGTTTTTGATTGTTCTATTGTTTTATTTCCACTGAACTGACTATGCGACTAATTATGATATCACTGGGAAGGTCCCACCTGTAAACCTACTTGTTACATCAAACACTTCATGGGGCGCTTTTAGATAAAGCTGGTAGCGCTGGTACATTGATTGTCCAAACACATTAACACGAACACATGTGAGTGGCGCAGCTAGGGTCAGTGCCACCCGTGGCGGGCCAAGATGATTGGCAACCAACTTGCACAACTAAACCAACCCTTTTGCATTTGGCCGAAATGCAACACCTCAATATAAAGTAAACAGTGCCACCCTGGACGGACCGCCCCCCTCCTACCCCCTCCGACCCCCATCCCCTTTTCATACACCAGTGACTCATGTATACAACAATTGCGGGGCCCTATGCGAAACGGATTGCGCGGGGCCCAGTCTGGGTAGGGATAAGGATGATAAGTGAAAATTAAGATTTTTGTATTAGAAAGTGGGGCCTATGAAAGGGCGGGACCCACTGCGGCCGCATAGGTTGCAGTGACCTAAGGCCGGCCTGAAAGCTGACAACAATGCGCCTACGAATCACAATTGTATCTTTTCTTTAAATACTACATTCCTCTTACTGTCCTTCGAGTACTACATTTTAGATCAGTGTTTACTTGTAAATTTTGTAGGTGTGTTACTCTCTTGCGCTGTTCATTGCAGAATGAATATTTGCCGACACGTTCGTTGTAAGGTTGCGTCCTGCATTCAGACACCTTGCTTCAGGTATTTCCTTCTTCAACCTAACCGTGTCTAAGATCCGAGGAAAGAATTGAATGCTTCCAGGTCTTCGACCGCTGTTAAACTTAAATTTTCCAACGCGCATCAAAATGAAGATGATCATTTCCTTAACTTGTAACTTCAACAGCGATATGAACGAAATTTTGCAAGATAAATTCAAAAAAATTTCGACGAGGATGGGATTCGAACCCACGCGGGCAGAGCCCAATGGATTAGCAGTCCATCGCCTTAACCTCTCGGCCACCTCGTCTTACAGAACTCTAATGAACCCCTTTTGAAATTTGCAAGTTATGCGCTATCTGTGGATCATCGAATTTATAATCGCATATTTACCTTTGTGAGGTGGAGTCGTCACAGCTGGCTGTGAGAATTTCACTTGGTCGATTTGAGATTTAAAATTGTGCCCACGCTTGTTAGTGTAGGGTGTTTAATCCTTTAACCGGATATAGAACTACAACGGCAACAATGATGCGTTCAATGTGTTCAAATGCATTGGTTAGTCTTAGCTACTTAGGTAATAAGACTAAGCTACTTAAATTGATCCGTTGAATAGCTGAATATGCCTACACCAGCTGTAACATGTTACTCACAGTCATGTCCATAACATTAAAAATTAATAAATGCCATTCATATACTTTGATAAACATAAATGTTGCTCGGATTGAATTGGTGAATTTGTTAATACTTAATTTATCTCCAGTGTTCCCTCTGTTCTTTCTCATCATATGGGTCATCTTGAGGATCCACAAGGACAATACATTGTAAGTAAATAGTAGGCATGTTTTCTGCTGTGTCTATTGAAATAGCAAAAGACTAAATGTCTTGCCTTCTAAATATTAGGCGCCCTATTAGAGGAGATTGTATGTGTAATTTTATTAATAATTTTATTTTTTTTAAAAACATTTTTTTCGAAAGGTTCGGGGGAAAAAGGGGGGGGGGGTTAGGGGGAGATGGTTTGTAAATGTAGGGGAGCAGTGTGTAAATATGTCATTCATTTTACAGTGTAAATTTCACGACACCCTGTTACTTTCAGGCGGGAATAAAAAAACTCTGATGTTGACACTAAAACATAATTATTATAATTTTTTTGTTACTAGCTAATTTCAATGTAATTAATATGTGCTCTTTTTACAATATACGGGAAAACAAGCATATTTTTAATGGTTTCTATCATCAGTGCTTTCGTTCGTGGGTGGCTAGTTGGTTGGCTTGGTGGGTGGCAGGCAAAATATTCGAGCGGCTAAGTGTCTCATTTCCCGTCAAGCTATGGAGCTGAAACTTGGCACACAAACTCGTTGCCGATGACAACACATTCCGTCCAATTCTCCTGGTTTTCACGGGGAACATGAAGGGAAATTCGAAGGTGCATTTGGTGCTTACTATTTTCGTTAGCTTTTTGCTCAAATATTGGATGAAAAAATCTGCTATGTAAAAGCGGGTGGGTCATGCGGGTGGGTCATTACAATATTAATATAGTTCAGCGGCGTGAAACTAATTTGTGGTTGCGAGCCTTGAGAAAAATGGGGGGGGGGGAGGGGGCGGGGAGATTTGGGGGGGGGGGTGAATGGGGATTCTTATAAAGTGCCTTACTTGTATTCATGTTTTGCTCAAATGTTCAATCGTAACTCCCCCAACTCCCAATAGACGATACAATATTTTATAACGGATTTATGCGCAAAAGGTTGTTTTTAGAAGTAGTTGGGCCGATACAGTTGAATAGACTGGGTCTATACAGTTGAATTGATAAGATCTATACAGTAGAATTGACTGGATCTATACAGTTGAATTGACTGGATCTATACATTTGAATTGAGTGGATCTATACAGTTGAATTGACTGGGTAATACAGTTGAATTGAGTGGGTCTATACAGTTGAATTGACTGGATCTATACAGTTGAATTGACTGAATCTATACAGTTGAATTGACTGGATCTATACAGTTGAATTGACTGGGTAATACAGTTGAATTGACTGGATCTATACAGTTGAATTGACTGGATTTATACAGCTGAATTGACTGGGTAATACAGTTGAATAACTGGGTCTATACAGTTGAATTGACTGGGTCTATGCAGTTCAATTGACTGGATCTATACAGTTGAATTGACTGGATCTATACAGTTGAATTGACTGGGTAATACAGTTGAATTGACTCGGTCTATACAGTTGAATTGACTGGATCTATACAGTTGAATTGACTTGGTCTATACAGTTGAAGTGATTCAGTCTATATAGTTAAATTGACAGGATCTATAAAGTTAAATTGACTCGGTCTATACAGTTTAAGTGACTCAGTTTATATAGTAAATTGACTGGATCTATACAGTTGAATTGACTCGGTCTATACAGTTAAATTGACTGGATCTATACAGTTGAATTGACTCGGTCTATATAGTTAAATTGACTGGATCTATACAGTTGAATTGACTCGGTCTACATGGTTTTATTGCTTGTGTTTTTCAGCTGTTGGAATACACACGACAAGGGCTTCTACTGGGTCCTCGACACACCCATTTGTACATCCATTGTGGTGAGTCAGATCTACTGATACTAGCGGCGTAATAATAATAGAATTAATATCTTTAACTTGTAAGTGGATGAGTTTTCATTGTACATTGCCATGAGATCAAAATAATGTGTTTTTTAAAGAACAGTTTACGACCTAAATAATGTGACCTACTTCTGTAATTAATATTTGCTTGCAACGTATTTCGTAAATTTGAGCTCATAACAAATTACAGTTTACAATTTTACAAAGCAGTCGTCTTCACACAACAATACAATAGTAAGCCGCTGTGTCTCAATATTGAACTATACACTTTGTGTTAACCAATCAAACTGCAAACAGTGGAGAAAGAAGCCTCTTCAAAGTGATCTAGAAGCATCATATTTCCTTCAGCCATCATTCCTTAACCCGTCAGGTGCACGGCATACATTTTAAAAGCCATCAGACGAACAGGTGGATGGACGTCACCTCCACTCTGATTTGTTACACTTCAGTAATTTGGCAAATTCCAAAAAAACTGTTACGTAAACAACACACGGGACATATTGTAACTATCTGATGGGCATAGTCTCTCGACATATTTGTAATACCGATTAACACAATTCCACTTTAAGTAATCCTGTTTAAAGCGAAATCCTGCTTAAACAATTATTATTTATTTTTTGTCTCTTCATATTGTTTGGCAGATTAATTTCTTCTTTTTCCTGAACATAATTCGGATGTTGTTCACCAAGATCAGAAGTACGATAACTCGAGATCC
This sequence comes from Lymnaea stagnalis, assembly GCA_964033795.1. Classification (NCBI taxonomy): domain Eukaryota; kingdom Metazoa; phylum Mollusca; class Gastropoda; family Lymnaeidae; genus Lymnaea; species Lymnaea stagnalis. The sequence goes on from CAXITT010000006.1 coordinate 1,923,577, forward strand.
AGGACGATATAGGTAAGCTGAGTTACCTTCTCTTGATACCATTCCGTTCAATGTTCACCAGATAAGATTGGAGAATAATATGCCAACTTAGTTTATAGTTACACAGCACTGAGGGATCATTCAGTTCATATAGTTTTGATACTGGACTCAACTTGTGTCAGTGGCTTTTTAGAGAAGTTTTAATTTGGAACAAAACTGTTTTTTTTTTTATTCCATTAACATTACACAATTTTGTTACATCTAATGCAGCACCCGAACACATGGCTTATAGTTTATGCCACATTTGTGATGTTCTGTCACGTCATATACATCTCTATGATGGTCTTTCACATCCAATACATCCATAGGGTATTCTTTTATATCACATGTATCTCTATGAGGTTCAATCACGTCTAATATATTTCTATGATGTTTTAGCACATCTACTACATCTCTATGATGTTCTATGACGTCTAATACATACCTATGCTGTTCTATTACGTCCAATACATGCCTAGGATGTTATATGACGTCTACTACATGCCTATGATTTTCCATGACGTCTAATACATGCCTATGATGTTCTGTCACCAGAAAGCTAGCTAAGTCGACCCTGGTGTTGATCCCCCTGTTTGGGGTCTACTACATTTATTTTATCGCCATTAACTACCACCCAGATATGGACGTGGGAGTCATTCACCTGTACATGGAGATGACATTAAACTCTTTCCAGGTCAGTTATTGACAAATTATAAACTTTTGAATTCCTTGGCGTCATCACTGACCGAAGATGGCGATTTTCGTTTGAAAACTTTACATATATTAGAAATGGGAGGATCTAAAATTACCTAAAGTCTAAATGGCTTCTGAACAATGCTGAATAGCCGGAAGAATTTACGATTGCAAGTCTGGTCTGAAAGTGTCTTTCATAATAGTAGATGGTGGTATGAAGTGCGCTGGTCTGAAAGTGTCATTCATGTAGTAGATGGTGGTATGAAGTGTGATGGTCTGAAAGTGTCTTTCATATAGAAGATGGTGGTTTGAGGTTTTCAGGCCTGCTCTGAAACTGTCATTCATATAGTAGATGGTGGTATATATGTGTGTTTGCCTGAAAGTGTTTTTCATATAGTTGATGGTGGTATGAAGTGTGCTGGCCTCGCCTGAAAGTGTCTTTCATATAGTAGATGGTGGTATGAGATGTGCAGGCTTTGTCTGAAAGTGTCATTCATGTAGTAGATGGTGGTATATATGTGTGTTTGCCTGAAAAAGTTTTTCATATAGATGATGGTGGTATGAAGTTTGCTGGCCTGGTCTGAAACTGTCATTCATGTAGTAGATGGTGGTGTGAAGTGTGCTGGCTTGAAAGTGTCTTTCATATAGGAGATGCTGGTATATATGTGTGTTTGCCTGAAAAAGTTCTTCATATAGTTGATGGTGGTATGAAGTGTGCTGGCCTCGCCTGAAAGTGTCTTTCATATAGTAGATGTTGATATGAGGTGTGCTGGCCTGGTCTGAAAGTGTCTTTTAAGTAGCAGGTGGTCGGAAGATGTTGATGCCTGGTCTGTAAGTGACGTGTTGCAAAATCAATGAGGGTATACTATCGCTACTAGATATTTCTAGAGATGTTGTATAATGCAACCTGTCATGGTCTAGCTGGTTATTGTCATTGATAATTTGCATGGATTATTTATGGTAAATCACATTTTCTCTAGTTTTGTCCTGCAATTTACTGGAAATTACTGGGGTTAAAGAAACTTTTAAAACATGTGTTCATGAAATCAGAATTTAAAATCATTTTTTTTTTAAAACAGGGAACAGTTGTTGCTTTTCTGTTTTGTTTCCTGAATGGGGAGGTGAGAGCTCAATTTTTTCATTAATAATATTTAAAAATTATTTTTTCCAATTAAAACATCCTGTATAGTATTTTATAACAATGAAATAAGCATGTTATAAAGGACATGTTATGACATTGAAATGAGCATAGTATAAAAGAGATGTCATGACATTGAAATGGGCAGAGAAGAAAGATATGTCATGACTTTGAAATGATCATAGTATAAAAACATATAATAACATTGAAATGAGCATAATAAAAAATAAAAAAAGACATGACATTACTTTGCAAGACGCACAGATCAAGTTGTTTTTACAACATATTTCCATTTCAGGTCCGCGCCGAAGTTCTTAAGAAATGGAATCGCCACTGGCTGAGACGGCAAAGTATTGTGTCCGGCAGATCTTCCAGAGCGTTCTCCACAACGTCCTTCTACATCGGGCGTGAGCGCCAAAGCGTGTCACAGGGCGTCCCTCTGACAGAATTGCTCCCTAAAGACCCCATCGGCACCCCGCCCCACTCCCCCTTGAACAACAACAACGCCCCGATGTTCCACAAAGTGGCCAGTATGCCGAAGATGCCTCTCACGTCCATGCTGGCCTCAAAGCCCTTGCCCAGGGTGGCGAGCTCGCCCAAGGTGACATTCAGCTGCTCGGAGAGCGTCGCAGACACCGGTCTTAGTTTATCCGTGACCTCTCTCGGCGGCGGGTCATCTTCGAAAACAAAGAACGGGATTCTTTCAAACGGTGTCGTGGTCTCGAAAATAGACGAGACCACGAGTTTATTAATGAATGGGACCGTTGCCAATGGTGACGTGGTCTCAGTCCCGGACACCCAGTTTTCGAGGCCAAGCGGCAAAGGTCGAGACATCAGGTCTCTGAAGTCTCGGGGCGTTGCTGAAGAGGGACTACCCGCGTTGTCTCATGTGTCTAGTGTGAACGTGTTACCCCCCTTGTTGGACGTTGAAGAGGATGTGGCCGAGACTGTCCATATGTTAAGTTTACCAACAGTGTAGACAAATTAATGAACACCACAAAAAAAATAATAATAATCTCCGAGCCAGCCTCGTGCAAGGTACATACTTTCAATGTACTGGACACACATTTGAAGTGATAGTTCAGCTCTGTGTAAGGTCAATTTAGACACTTTCAATGTAAAAGACACACATTTGAAGTAATAGCTCAGCTCTGTGTAAGGTCAATGTAGACACTTTCAATTTAAAAGACACACATTTGAAGTGATAGCTCAGCTCAATGTTGGTGCAATGACATATTTTTACAAACTCATAGAATGCCATCCACATACTGCATCTTTGAAATGTGATTATTTGTTGATAAGAAGATGTTGCATGCCATAAATACTATTTTTGTACAAACAAACTTAAGCAAAGTGTCTTTTATCGAATGTGTCAAGTGCATTACTGTATGTGAATATATCACAAACATTGATAAGACCTGAAATATACATCGACATGAATTTTATTCAATTGAAAATGTGATGTAAAACTAATGAGATGTAAATTTATGTTCCTTTAAAGTTTAGGGAATTAGATGAGATATGAGATGTTGCATCAGGTGATGTTTGGGTTATGGCATCTGATGACACATGGAATGTCGTGTATGCATAACATATGTGGTATCCAGGTCAGTCTGGAGTAGTCGCTGACTTAAGCTCAGATGCAGAAAGGTTTATTTGAAGAAATTGGAGTAAAATATTTGAGAATAGCAGTAATTTATAGCTTTATGAGACTAGCAAAAAGTGTACGGCCTCAAGAGACTTGCAGAAATGGTATGGCCTCTGGGAAGACAAGCCTCGACATTAAGTCATGTTTAAAAAGGAAAGATATAAGATTTGTTTGGTTGGGATGTATAATTTATAACACTCTTTTCTTAGTCTGGGATGTCTGATGTGGAATAACTAATAATGTAATGATAACATTAGTTTGGGGTCCGCTGACCTCATATATTAGCGTTATTGCTTGATACGTTACAAAGCACGTGACTGCTATCTGTTGTTTAAAGTATCATTCACAATGTACATACATACGACAAAATGTAAATGTTAAGAGATATGTGCTCTATGTGTGTAGTATATGAGTAGTGTAATAATATGTGAAGTATGATTGAAGCAGATGTTATGGAATTTGAATGTTGTGACAGATAAAATGACAGTGACAAACAATGTCATTATAGAAAATTGCATATCAATTAAATGTTGATGTTCTTGATGACACTTGTCAATAAGAGACACGACAAGCAGTGATAGCGTCAGTATTATATTAGACTAGGGCGTGCTGTGTGGCCGAATTGTCTAAACTGAGCAAATCTCAAATTGATGGTCTGGAGTATCAAAGCCCAGTCAAGCAAAAACATCACAAGCAACCCGGGTGGATGGGTACCCGTCAACACATCTAAGAGAAGGAAACTCTGAATTCAAACCCGGAGATGGATTCTTGTATGCGGATAACATGAAACAATATCATCACAGACAATATCATCAGAGACAATATCATCAGAGACACTATCATCAGAGACACTATTATCAGAGATGATATCATCAGAGACAATATGATCAGAGACAATATCATCAGAGACACTATTATCAGAGACGATATCATCAGAGACACTATCATCAGAGACAATATCATCAGAGACACTATCATCATAGACAATATCATCAGAGACAATATCATCAGAGACACTATCATCAGAGACACTATTATCAGAGACGATATCATAAGAGACAATATCATCAGAGACCCTATCATCAGAGACACTATCATCAGAGACACTATCATCAGAGACACTATCATCAGAGACACTATCATCAGAGACAATATGATCAGAGACACTATCATCAGAGACACTATCATCAGAGACAATATCATCAGAGACACTATCATCAGAGACACTATCATCAGAGACACTATCATCAGAGACACTATCATCAGAGACACTATCATCAGAGACACTATCATCAGAGACACTATCATCAGAGACACTATCACCAGAGACACTATCACCAGAGACACTATCATCAGAGACACTATCATCAGAGACACTATCATCAGAGACACTATCATCAGAGACACTATCACCAGAGACACTATCATCAGAGACACTATCATCAGAGACACTATCACCAGAGACACTACCATCAGAGACACGATCACCAGAGACACTATCGTCAGAGACACTATCATCAGAGACACTATCATCAGAGACACTATCATCAGTGACACTATCACCAGAGACACTATCATCAGAGACACTATCATCAGAGACACTATCATCAGAGACACTATCATCAGAGACACTATCATCAGAGACACTATCATCAGAGACAATATGATCAGAGACAATATCATCAGAGACACTATTATCAGAGACGATATCATCAGAGACACTATCATCAGAGACACTATCATCAGAGACACTATCATCAGAGACAGTATCATCAGAGACACTATCACCAGAGACACTATCATCAGAGACACTATCATCAGAGACACTATCATCAGAGACACTATCATCAGAGACACTATCACCAGAGACACTATCACCAGAGACACTATCATCAGAGACACTATCATCAGAGACACTATCATCAGAGACAATACCAAGAGAGACACGATCATCAGAGACACTATCATCAGAGACAGTATCATCAGAGACACTATCATCAGAGACAGTATCATCAGAGACACTATCATCAGAGACACTATCACCAGAGACACTATCATCAGAGACACTATCATCAGAGACACTATCATCAGAGACACTATCACCAGAGACACTATCACCAGAGACACTATCATCAGAGACACTATCATCAGAGACACTATCATCAGAGACACTATCACCAGAGACACTATCACCAGAGACACTATCATCAGAGACACTATCATCAGAGACACTATCATCAGAGACACTATCATCAGAGACACTATCATCAGAGACACTATCACCAGAGACACTATCATCAGAGACACTATCATCAGAGACACTATCATCAGAGACACTATCACCAGAGACACTATCACCAGAGACACTATCACCAGAGACACTATCGTCAGAGACACTATCATCAGAGACACTATCATCAGAGACACTATCATCAGAGACACTATCATCAGAGACACTATCACCAGAGACACTATCATCAGAGACACTATCACCAGAGACACTATCATCAGAGACACTAATCATCCAATTATATTGAATGCAATATAACTGGAGTAAATTGGGCTAAATGATACCTTAATACTTTGTCGATTTTTGGCAGTTTTGTACATATCTGAGTGCGTATAGGTTTGTATAGCTTGGGCCTCGCGCATACAACTGCTAAAAATTGTATTAAATGTGAATATGTTGTACTTCAAATTGAGCCGGTGATGGAAGATAATCTACGGGTATGAACTCAAAATAGTTGACTGTGATTGAGTCCATCAATGACGGTTAAAGCACGATATTCTCACTATACAGTCTACGTGTAGAGATGCTTGTTTTCAGCTTTTTTATCCATGTTTTTTAGGCCAGAATATGACACGAAATAGAGAGTGGCTTTAATTTTACCTTTATATTTTATAGGTTAATTTCATTACTCAACCAAGAAAATATCATATACATTTGACACAACCAGCTGAAAAAGAAAACAAAAGAAGTGATCAGAAGTGAAAGTGTTCATTTTTATTTTATTTGATTTTTTTTTGTATTTTTTTTTTAACACACCTGGTAACACACACAATGACTGTCAATACCACATTTGATAAAAAAAATATGTAAGTAGACTTAAATTTCAACGCAGAAATTACACAGGCTATGTCCATATTAGGAGTTAAGTTTTCACCATTAAATCTTTATTATTTTTATACGGACAACAATTTTAGCAGTTCAGTTATTTTTTTATAATGTTTCACTTTTTAAAAAATATTTATCCTTTGCTATCATTGACGTGAAGAAAATTGTAAGTATTAGTGTGTCAGCATCTGGACAAGAAGAATGTTTGAGTTTGTTACGATTGACACAGTTGACCGTGTTACACATACTATAACTTAAGCTTTGCCAGGTGTGCATACCAATCAGCATGACTGGCCATTTGCGCAGACCAACCAGCACGACTGGCCATTTGCGCAGACCAACCAACATGACTGGCCAGGTTCGCAGAACAACCAGCATGACTGGCCAGGTGCGCAGGCCAACCGGCGTGACAGGCCAGGTGCGCAGACCAACCTGAGTGACAGGCCAGGTTCGCACACCAACCAGCATGACTGGCCAGGTGTGCAGACCAACCAGCATGACTGGCCAGGTGCGCAGACCAATCAGCATGACTGGCCAGGTTCGCAGACCAACCTGCGTGACAGGCCAGGTGTGCAGACCAACCAGCATGACTGGCAGGTGTGCAGACCAACCAGCATGACTGGCCAGGGGTGCAGACCAACCAGCATGAATGGCCAGGTGTGCAGACCAACGAGCATGACTGGCCAAGTGCGCAGACCAAAGGCCAGGTTCGCACACCAACCAGCATGCCTGGCCAGGTGTGCAGACCAACCAGCATGACTGGCCAGGTGCGCAGACCAACCAGCATGACTGGCCAGGTTCGCAGCCCAACCTGCGTGACAGGCCAGGTGTGCAGACCAACCAGCATGACTGGCAGGTGTGCAGACAAACCAGCATGACTGGCCAGGGCTGCAGACCAACCAGCATGAATGGCCAGGTGTGCAGACCAACGAGCATGACTGGCCAAGTGCGCAGACCAACCTGCGTGACAGGCCAGGTTCGCAGACCAACCAGCATGACTGGCAGGTGTGCAGACAAACCAGCATGACTGGCCAGGTGTGCAGACCAACCAGCATGAATGGCCCGGTGTGCAGACCAACGAGCATGACTGGACAGGTGCACAGACCAACCAGCATGACTGGCCAGATGCGCAGACCAACCTCCGTGAAAGGCCAGGTTTGCAGACCAACCAGCATGACTGCCAGGTGCGCAGTCCAACATGACCCATTTTCGTTTTGTCACCGAGGACCTTAAGATGTTTGAAAAATTGTTTAGTTTGTGTTTTATATATAAAGATTTTAAATATTTTTAACTGAGTGCAGGATTGTTCCTAACATCTTGAGTATCAATGAATCCCTGCATTTTGATCCTTTATAAAAGGGGTGTCATTTTCGTACCAAGGTGTTTTATTTAATGAAAGGGGAGGGAAAATCCCCTCCCCTCCCCCAATCCTCCTCCCCGAGTTGAAGTAACCTAAGCAGCGCCCCTGCTTTAATTCATAACTCAGTTTCTTTTTGTTCACATCATTCACACAACATCACTCACACGCCATTCCTCACACATCGCAACACACGCGCACACCATTCAAACATCATTCACGCGTCATCACTCACACAGCAGAGCTTACACAACACAAATCACACAATGTTATTCGCACATAACTCACACATCATCACTCACAAAACATCACTCACATAGCAGCACTCATCTGGCTAAAATATCTGAAAGAGGTATACATAAATAGGCTTAGTGAGGTATTTTATAAGCAAAGCAAAGAAAGTGAGTTTGAAACATTCATATCTATCGTTACTTTGTCATTGTAGTCAACCAGGTGTGAACCACAATTTTTAAAACTTCCTATAGGTGTGAGGGTGCTTTAATATACGGGTTTGGGAGGGGGGGGAGTTCCAAGCCGCACCTTTCATTGATATTACAATGTTTTCTCTATAATGTAAACATCAATTACTATAGCTTTGTTCAAGAGAATCAATTCGTATTTGTTTTTCATATTATGAAACCATTCACAAATGACGTCATGATGATTTGTGCCAAAGTTAGTCAGCTTTCATTAACTGACATATCAGTAAAGTAGATCAGACCTATTGTAGTATGATTGTAAAAAATCAGCTTTTGTAATTGACTGAGACCATCAGTCATGTATATCAGTTGAATGTAGTAAGGTAGACATGATTGTCTCACTTGTACTTCGAGACAGCCATTTGTTGCTGGTGAACAAATTAGCGAAACGTGTACACCAACTGTGATATGCTTGTGTAATATGCAAATGTTAAACTTTGTGTATGATACAATAACTACTGTACAATAAATTGTTGCTGTTACTAAACAAGACTTGTGTTTGCATTTTGTCTGCATTGCGTCTGTTATTTGCTCACATTTGCATACAACTATGGAGGTGCTCAGGTGCACCGTCCAGGTCGAAACGTTGAATGGTGCTAACAAGTATTTTCTTTAATTAAATTTAAAATGGTGCCAATGATATAATGGTGCTAATGATATAATGAAGCAAATATTATAATGGTGCCAATGATATAATGGGCTAATAATTTACTTTTTTATATATGATATACTGCTGCTAATGATATAATGATGCAAATGATATAATTGTGCTAATGATATAAGATGCAACTATAATAATGGTGCCAATGATATAATGATGCAAATGATATAATTGTGCTAATGATATAATGATGCAAATATTATAAGGGTGCCGATGATATAATGGGCCAATGATATAATTTTGTTATATGATATAATGGTGCTAATGATATAATCGTGCTAGTGATATAATGATGCAAATGATATAATAGTCCTAATGATATAATTGTGCTTATGATATTATGATGCAAATGATATAATGGTGCTAATGATATCATTGTGCTAATGATATAACAGTGCTAAGGATATAATGGTGCTAATGATATATTGGTGCTAATGATATAATGGTGCTAATGATATAATCGTGCTAGTGATATAATGATGCAAATTATATCATTGTGCTAATGATATAATGGTGCTAAGGATATAATGGTGCTAATGACAGACAAAATTTGGAGGTACATGGGCTACAAGTTTCAAAGTCTATCAAAGCAAATATGACATTTTTATGACCTCGACCTTATTGTACTTATGGAAATTTTGGCAACAGAAGAACTATAAACTTTTCAGATGTATAACAAAGTGTGACTCTACCATTACACACTGTTAAAATGTAACTCCCTGGTTGAACGGAAGCTGCTCCACCCCTGCCCCCGACCCGCTCCCCCCCCTCCCCCCCATGAATTAACGACTAAAGCATTGAACGTTTCGATTAGCACAAGGTGCGAGCTGACCATGACAGACATGGCGTGGGGTAACCAGGCCTGAGTGCCTCTAGCACGCCACGTCACTGTCACCATTGTCACGTGTGACAACACGTTTTTGTTATCGCGTGGCAGCAACGTCGTAAATCACGTGATGTGTTCCAGCCAAAAGCACGGCATTGACAAAACATTCACTCACTTCCGGTCTCAGATATTTTCAGACCTTATCTACGTTCGTTTCTAGAGATCTGATCTAATCTGAACTCGCTGTTCACATATAATCTCTAATCCAGGGTGCTTGATTATGAACTTTTCCAGAATATACATTTGATTCAATCCAGCTGTAAAAACATTGCACTAATCCAAGACGCCTAAAGCTGAGTTAATCCTTGACACTTAGATATAAATCTGATCTATCCAAGACATACAATTCAAAGCGTGTTTCAGATCTATTCCAAAACAGGGTGTTTCAGATCTATTCCAAACATTTAAACAACGATCGTCTCTTGCTTATTTCAGCTAGTGAAATTCAATTTAAAAAATGACAATATAACTATAACTAGGGAGATCTATTGACATAAGTGCAAATGCTCACAAAATGTGCTCTGCTGGAGCACTTTGAATTCATATGGGTCAAGCATTCTTCTACATGTTAATCTAGTCGTTTTAGCTTTTAATGCGTATGTGTACAACTATGAGCAATCATTTGTGTAGCTTGCCATAAAGTCCATCAAATTTATGCCAAGAACGGAGTTTACGTAACAATCACAATCGTGATTTAAAGAGGAAAAAAAAAGAGGGGGGGGGGGGGGGGGAATCTGAAATAAATCTCACCGTTATGTGTACCATTGACATTCAGACTAAAATAAGTCAGTGCGACTATGCGACTATGCGACTATGCGAGTCTAAGAAACGGAACCAAACATCTGTGGAGTGTGTGGTTGACAAAATGTTTAAGTGTTTTCAATCTTAAACCTTTAAAAAAAAACATAATTTTTTAACTGTTTTGCTAATCGATACTGTGGGAGATAAAGCCAGGCCTTCTGATTGCAACAGATTGAGATTTATCTATTCGAAGAAACATTTATGTATCTTTGATAAAAAAAGCTTAACATCAAACTGGTGGATCCATGAGTGCTTCTCAACAAGGAAAGAGAACCGCTGTACACAATAATTCACGGCGTACAGATGACCAGACTGCAAGAGGGCGTCACGGGGGGGGGGGGGGGGGGGGGGGGGGGGGGGGGGGGGGCGGGGTGCCCATAAGGACGTCAAGGGAGCTAACTCTTGTCGGCAACGAGAAGGAAACCTTGATTTACTGCCCCTGCTGATCTGTGTACCGAGATCGATAGTTGTAAAATTATCAACAGGATCAACACTTGACCTGCTAGTGTAATTTATGAACTTGACTATTGGTAGAATAAAATAATAGTGTTATGATGATCCAAGCACGTCACATTGTTTTTATTTCGTTGTATTATTGGTTACCACTAGCAACCAGAGACACAGAAACCATTAATTGTTTGTTTGTTTTAACTAAGCATGTAAGTTTACCAAGACTGTGAGACAACATGTGTGTCGCTCCGTGCATATAAAAACCAGGGCAGGGTCCAACAATTGTTAGATCAGGTGAACGAATGACTTGTCAAGAGATAAAAAAAAGTGAAAGACACTTTTCAATGCTAACATCACGCGCTGTCTTATCTGAGACACATAGAATGGGCCTTAAGACAAAAGACTGTCATAGCTTTGAATGATACACATCTCCATTTCTTTCTTAAAAATATTACGTTTTTTTTCTTCTTTTCTTTTTTAAACACAAAATAATCCAAAGAAGTAGAGTATTGTGGTGGTGAGTCACCATGGTAGCACTGTAAAAAAAAGCAAGAAATGATGACGTCATTTAGGATAAATTAGCAGTGGTCCCTGAAATCTTACTGGTTAGTTGTCTCTAAAATGTTACTCGTTAGTTCTGAAATGTTCCTCGTTAGTTGTCCCTGAAATCTTACCAGTCAGCTGTCTCTGAAATGCTATCTCGTTATCTTCCGCTTAAATCTTACTCGTTAGCTTCCCCTGAAATCTTTCTCGTTATCTTCCCCTGAAATCTTACTAGTTATCTGTCCCTGAAATCATAAAACGTTTTGGTGCGGGGTTTATTTAAAGGGAACTAACTGACTATGACCTAAATTTTCATTGCATTACACTAAATCCATCCGAGATAGAAATTGCACGACATTGTTGAACAACAACGGCGTCAGCAGAGTATACAAATCTGTGTGTATGTGTACAATTGTCTTAAAGAATCATCAAACATTGTAACTGGTAATCCAATAGATCTACATTTTCATCTTGAGAGAAACAGGACCGTGCACGTGATTGTCTTAACCCCGAGCAAATCACAATTTTAGCATCTACCGATTTCAAATTATTAATATAAAAAGTATTTTTGCCTATATCCCAAGTCCCCCCCCCCCAAATCCAAAACCCCCCTCCTCCCCGAAAAAAATTAAAACATTGAAAACCGAAGCTATAAAATAAAATGAAATAATTTTAAAAATCCCCCCTTGGTGCCCCATTGCGGGAAGGCCCAGAGTCATATACTCGATTACCCCCCCCCCCACCCCTTTTGCGCGGCCCTGCATAGGTCTCAAAGTTACATAACCACTTTCGTTTGATTTATTAATAAACAGTAGTCTTGGCCGTATTGAAGTAGACCCTTAAAAAGTAGATGTAAAACATGTTTTGCTGTTTAATACAATTAACAAGTTTTGACTGACAAATTGTGCCCCCCCCCACCTTTTTTTAGAACCCTTGGAGTGGTACAACGTAAATTATTGCCCTCTAAATACCGTTTGGGCGCACGTCAAGCTTTTGTTACTATGAACATGCTGGGCATGTTTGGAGCAGGCACCGCGGGCAAACTGACATCGGATATGTTGGACCTCTGACGTTGACAAGTCGATGAATGGACCCCTGCTCGCCTAGAATGGCACTCGACGCGTGCTGCAAGTGCTGAATTCTCACGAGTAAAATTCTTGAACCAGTTCAAGCCAAACCTCGAGGCTATGTGCGAGGCAATTGTGAGTCAACAAATGGGAACCGGGAAATGGTTTGACAGTTGGCCTTTGGTTATAAACCGAGATATTTTTGGTTGTGTTTCTTTCAGTCGCCTCTGTGGTTTCTTTCTGTCGCCTGCTTGGTTTCTGAATTTTGCCTGTGTGGTTTCTATCTCTTGCCTGTGTTTTTTCGGTCTCTTGCCTGTGTGGTTTCTGTCTCTTTCCTGTGTGTTTTCTGTCTCTTGCATGTGTGGTTTCTGTCTCTGGCCTGTGTGGTTTCCGTCTCTTGCTTGTGTGGTTTCTGTCTCTTGCTTGTGTGGTTTCTGTCTCTTTCCTGTGTGGTTTCTGTCTCTGGCCTGTGTGGTTTCTTTCTGTTGCCTGTGTGGTTTCTTTCTGTCGCCTGTGTGGTTTATGTCTCTGGCCTGTGTGGTTTCCGTCTCTTGTGTGAAGCTGTATTGCTGCCAGTAGATCAGGGATGAACTTATAGAAAAATGTAAAATAGACATTAGTATACAAAATATAATAAACAATAATTATATGAAAGTTATCAACATGCAACCACGAGGTGGGTGTTTCAAAAGTATCCTAGCAAAACTCATTGTGGTTTCCGAAACAATGATTCAATGCTTACATTTATTCTTTGGTATTTAATTATAAAAATAGATCTTGGATTGTCAACTTTGAATAATATTCATAGTTTTCACTACTTCTCTTTTTCACATTCTTTAAATCAATAGAAGCGTTATCCATCAGCCGTCTCTTGAGAAAAGTTGTCTCCTCCACATTTCAGATGTAAAAATGTGTCGGGCAGAAGTTACTTACCACAATTACTCATGCCTTCAAAGTACGCAAGGTATTAGGGATAAAAAGATGAATCAACAACGTGATAGCTCGACCATTGTCACCCTGTCCCAGCTACTACTGATATGTCCCATGACAGTGTCATCCTGTCCCAGCTACTACTGATATGTCCCATGACAGTGTCATCCTGTCCCAGCTACTACTGATATGTCCCATGACAGTGTCATCCTGTCCCAGCTACTACTGATATATCCCATGACAGTGTCACCCTGTCCCAGCTACTACTGATATGTCCCATGACAGTGTCATCCTGTCCCAGCTACTACTGATATGTCCCATGACAGTGTCCACCCTGTCCCAGCTACTACTGATATGTCACATGCAAGTGTCATCATGTCCCAGCTACTACTGATATGTCACATGACAGTGTCATCCTGTCCTAGCTACTACTGATATGTCCAATGACAGTGTCATCCTGTCCCAGCTACTACTGATATGTCCCATGACAGTGTCACCCTGTCCCAGCTACTACTGATATGTCCCATGACAGTGTCATCATGTCCCAGCTACTACTGATATGTCCCATGACATTGTCACCCTGTTTCAGCCTTTGATATGTCCCATGGTACCCAAATGTTAATGTTTATTTTGTTCAGTATTTTATATATTTAAATTATATAACAACTGAAAAAAAACAACTATATATTTTGGTTTGAAACTGTGATTTATTTAAATTTCAACCAGTATTTATTGACAGCAGCGATATACACTACGATCCAAGATCTAACCACCAACTTACCTATGTACACCGTAACTCACCAATTATTTGAGCTTTCCTTGACAGTAGCCCGACTTACCCTATGGTCCAACAGGTTACCACCAATACATGGGGCCAAAGTTTTAGACATATTTAGATGTTGCTGTTTTGGGGAGCATTTGTGTGAGCGATAATCTGCTAAGGCAAGACAACCTATTCCACGAAAGTCTCGGAGAATCAGCAGGAGAAACCTCTTGATGAGTCATGATGATTGATTTCTTGTAAATCGCTTGCGCCCATCTCATCCCAGCATGCGTAGAGCCCTCTGACATCAGAAACTCTATTTAAAGAAGAATGTGTTTAAATGTCTACTAAATGATTTTTTTTAAAATATCCCTCTTATACTGAGGCAAACTCTTCCATAACTTAGGCGCCATTTCTTCAAAAGAGCGCACTCAGTAGGAATTTTTTTTTTGTGTCCATCCACACAGGGAACTCTAAGTACGGTCTGTGATGAACAGCGCATCTTCTTTAAGGATATATGTTAGGTAATAAACTCTTTAAGATATTCAGGTGCAGAGCCTTCAAGACAGCTGTTCGCCAGAACCTCTTCCATACAAGTCTCAGAGTATCCACAAGACAACCTCTCCCATACAAGTCTCCGAGAATCAACAAGACAACCTCTCCCATACAAGTCTCCGAGAATCAACAAGACAACCTCTCCCATGCAAGTCTCCGAGAATCAACAAGACAACCTCTCCCATGCAAGTCTCAGAGAATCAACAAGACAACCTCTCCCATGCAAGTCTCACAGAATCAACAAGACAACCTCTCCCATACAAGTCTCCGAGAATCAACAAGACAACCTCTCCCATACAAGTCTCATAGAATCAACAAGACAACCTCTCCCATACAAGTCTCCGAGAATCAACAAGACAACCTCTCCCATGCAAGTCTCCGAGAATCAACAAGACAACCTCTCCCATGCAAGTCTCCGAGAATCAACAAGACAACCTCTCCCATGCAAGTCTCCGAGAATCAACAAAACAACCTCTCCCATGCAAGTCTCCGAGAATCAACAAGAAAACCTCTCCCATGCAAGTCTCATAGAATCAACAAGACAACCTCTCCCATACAAGTCTCCGAGAATCAACAAGACAACCTCTCCCATGCAAGTCTCCGAGAATCAACAAGACAACCTCTCCCATGCAAGTCTCATAGAATCAACCATCAACGTCAGGTTCGACAAGGTCATGATGGAATTAGCGAGCCTCGTTACAGGGCAGCCGGTGCAGAAGCAGCTTGACTGATAGACGGGATCTTATTGAACAGTGGGGCTGTGGTTGGGGGGGGGGGAGTCAGGGGTGTGGTGTCTAGGGTGGGAGAGCAGAACGTTAGGATATGAAAAAGTTAAAGTAAAATTGTATAACTTTTTAAAATATGAAAGGAAATATTTCAAGAGACAAAATAAAACATGGTCAGAGGTTTTATGCACCCTAGTAACACATGGTAAAAAGTGTCATACACCCTAGTAACACATGGTAAAAAGTGTCATTTACTCTAGTAACACATGGTCCGAAGTTTCATTCAACCTAGTAACACATGCTCAGAATTGTCATTCACCCAATTAAAACATGGTCAGAAGTGTCACTCACCTTGCTAACACAAGATCAGAAGTGTCATTAACCCTAGTAACACACGATCAGAAGTGTCAATCACCGTAGTAACACATGGTCCGAAGTGTCATTCACACTAGTAATACATGATCAGAAGTGTCATTCACTCTCTTAACACGTGCTCAGAAGTGTCATTCACCCTGTTAACACATGCTCAGAAGTGTCATACACCCTAGTAAATCATGGTCAGAAGTGTCATTCACCCTAGTAACACATGTTCAGAAGTGTCATTCACCCTAGTAACACACGATCAGAAGTGTCATTCACCCTAGTAACATGTGGTCAGAAGTGTCATTCATCCTAAAAAGACATGATCAGAAGTGTCTTTCAACCTAGTAACACATGCTCAGAAGTGTCATTCACCCTGTTAACACATGCTCAGAAGTGTCATTCACCCTGTTAACACATGCTCGGAAGTGTCATACGCCCTAGAAACACATGGTCAGAAGTGTCATTCACCCTAGTAACATGTGGTCAGAAGTGTCATTCATCCTAGAAACACATGATCAGAAGTGTCATTCAACCTAGTAACACATGCTCAGAAGTGTCATTCACCCTGTTAACACATGCTCAGAAGTGTCATTCACCCTGTTAACACATGCTCGTAAGTGTCATACGCCCTAGAAACACATGGTCAGAAGTGTCATTCACCCTAGTAACATGTGGTCAGAAGTGTCATTCATCCTAGAAACACATGATCAGAAGTGTCATTCAACCTAGTAACACATGCTCAGAAGTGTCATTCACCCTGTTAACACATGCTCAGAAGTGTCATTCACCCTGTTAACACATGCTCGTAAGTGTCATACGCCCTAGAAACACATGGTCAGAAGTGTCATTCACCCTAGTAACAATGTTCAGAAGTGTCATTTAACCTTGTAACACAAGGTCAGAAGTGTCATTCACCCTGTTAACACATGGTTAGATATTTCATTCACCCTAGTAACACATGGTCAGAAGTGTCATTCACCCTAGTAACACATGGTCAAAAGTGTCATTCACCCTAGTAACACATGATCAGAAGTGTCATTCACACTAGTAATACATGATCAGAAGTGTCATTCACTCTCTTAACACGTGCTCAGAAGTGTCATTCACCCTGTTAACACATGCTCAGAAGTGTCATACGCCCTAGTAATCATGGTCAGAAGTGTCATTTACCCTCGTAACACATGGTCAGAAGTGTCATTCACCCTAGTAACACATGGTCAGAAGTGTCATTCACCCTAGTAACATGTGGTCAGAAGTGTCATTCATCCTAGAAACACATGATCAGATGTGTCATTCAACCTTGTAACACATGATCAGAAGTGTCATTCACCCTGTTAGCACATGCTCAGAAGTGTCATTCACCCTGTTAACACATGCCCAGAAGTGTCATACGCCCTAGAAACACATGGTCAGAAGTATCATTCACCCTAGTAAGACATGGTCAGAAGTGTCATTCACCCAGTAACACATGCTCAGAAGTGTCATTCACCCTAGTAACACATGCTCAGAAGTGTCATTCATCCTGTTAACACATGCTCAGAAGTGTCATTCACCTAGTAACACATGATCAGAAGTGTCATTCATCCTGTTAACACATGCTCAGAAGTGTCATTCACCCTAGTAACACATGATCAGAAGTGTCATTCATCCTGTTAACACATGCTCAGAAGTGTCATTCACCTTAGTAACACATGTTCCGAAGTGTTACTCAACCTAGTAACACATGGTCAGAAGTTTGGTGCACCCAATTAACACATGGTCAGTCTGACACAGTCCCCTAGTGACACATGGTAAGACTTTCGTGTCCCCTAATAACACTTGATCAGACGTTTCGTGTCCCCTAATAACACTTGATCAGACGTTTCGTTTCCCCTAATAACACTTGATCAGACGTTTTGTGTTCCCTAATAACACTTGATCAGACGTTTCGTGTGCCCTCGTAACACATGGTCAGACGTTTCGTGTGCACTCGTAACACATGGTCAGAGGTTTCGTGTGGCCTATGGTACACATGGTCAGAAGTGAATAAACAGTAAAGGCTGGGTGAAGTGTATTTGCTGGGAATACGAATGAATTGGTGATGTGTATCTGTTATGTGACGACGGAGAACCACCAGCAGGCGAATTTAATAACAGATTGTAATAGTGGCTCATCACGTTAGGATAATGTGGCACATCACGTGTGTATGATGGGGCACATCAAGTGTGTATAATGTGCTAAATATTTTGTGATTCGACTAATATGAACTAGATTCTCTGATCCTTGTTTTCCTTCAGGCAACCGCGTTAGTATGTCAGAAAATTAGCTTTCAATGACTACATTAATATAAATTTAACATTACTTTAAACCGTATGTTTGTGTGGTCTTGATTGACCATAAACTAAATGCACATACTCCAGGACATAATGTGTGCCGTGCGGCATTAAGAATAAAAAATTCGAAATCGTGTAAAAAAATGTGTAAAATCTTGCTGACCTCCTCAATGATCAGTACATTTGCCATCAGTACTTTGCCTTAGTGCTACCCGGTACAACTCCAAAACATAGCATCACGTTGCGCGCACACATTATCAATTTATTTCAACCAAAAAGTGTCGGCTTGGACGGTCTCCCCCTTGGCACCAAAATGCACGCCCCTGACTGCCGTCTCTGAGAAATCCATCCCTGTGGCGCTACAGCCCATGTAGGGCTTTGGCCTGCCTCACCACTTCCTTCCACTCAGACCTAACCAATGCCTTTCTTTTCCATGATTGGACTTTCAGCTGTCAGCGTCTCTGAGAAAGGTAAAGATATTTTGAAACGGAAACTGCTGCAGTGACCTAGACATGTGTCCTAGACATGTTTCCTAGACATGTGTCCTAGACATGTGTCATCCTACACATCAATGTCCGTTTAAACAACCGATCTATACATTAATTACACATTAATTAGAGTAACTTATTTAGTAAAGATACAATTTTCGATGAAATCAGGCACAAGAATGGGCCTATATTTCATTAGTCAAATAGCACCTCTGAATATTTGCCCTAGGCTGCTTCAGTAATTCATGCAAGAGAACGGTTTCGTAGCAATTTTTCTTAACAGCCATCAGAGCCCCTCGCCCTGGTTTTCAAGCCGATGCAATAAGGGGGGGGGGGGGGGGGCATTTTCCCCGGGAAAAAGGGC
>CAXITT010000006.1:1943581-1986247 GCA_964033795.1 Lymnaea stagnalis
CAAGTAGCAGTGCGCCTCTAGTGTCTACAGCTATATAGATGGGTGGATGGAGTGGCCAAGTAGCAGTGCGCCTCTAGTGTCTACAGCTATATAGATGGGTGGATGGAGTGGCCAAGTAGCAGTGCGCCTCTAGTGTCTACAGCTAGGTAGTTTGCTGGATGGAGTGGCCAAGTAGCAGTGCGGCTCTAGTGTCTACAGCTAGATAGATGGGTGGATGGAGTGGCCAAGTAGCAGTGCGCCTCTAGTGTCTACAGCTAGATAGATGGGTGGATGGAGTGGCCAAGTAGCAGTGCGCCTCTAGTGTCTACAGCTATAAAGATGGGTGGATGGAGTGGCCAAGTAGCAGAGCGCCTCTAGTGCCTACAGCTATATAGATGGGTGGATGGAGTGGCCAAGTAGCAGGGCGCCTCTAGTGTCTACAGCTAGGTAGATGGATGGATGGAGTGGCCAAGTAGCAGGGCGCCTCTAGTGCCTACAGCTATAAAGATGGGTGGATTGAGTGGCCAAGTAGCAGAGCGCCTCTAGTGCCTACAGCTATATAGATGGGTGGATGGAGTGGCCAATCAATAGTGTGCCTCTAGTGTCTAAAGCTAGGTAGATGGATGGATGGAGTGGCCAATGATATAAGCAATAGAGTGTGGCCAGTAATAGCCTTTTTTAAGCACTTGGTATTTATTTTACAGTCTTCTTGCACATATAGCGTTTACTTAACTCTTTGAGGTCATGTCCGGTATGAGTGTTAAACTGGTATTAAAAATATTATGGATTACAGCTGTAGATAAATGGTTATTTTGGTTTTGTGTTTGTGTTTGGTGGGGGTCTGGGTGGGGTGGGGGCGGGGGGATTTTCGAAAGTACTTTAAAATATGTAAATATTAACTTTTATATAGACCACATTACACATGGGTTACTTCTATTTAGAACAAATTACACGTGGGTCAATTTTATTTAGACCCCATTACTCGTGGGTAACTTGTATTTAGACCGCACTACACGCTGGTCACTTGGATTTAGAGCGCACTACAATGGGGGCGACTTGTATTTATACCACATTACAATGGGGGTCACTTGTATTTAAACCGCACTAAACGTTGGTCACTTGTATTTAGACCACACTACAATGGGGACCACATGTATTAAGACCACACTAAACGTTGGTCACTTGTATTTAGACCACACTACTCGGGGGTCATTTGTATTTAGACCACAATACACATTGGTCACTTGTATTTAGACCACACTACTCGGGGTCACTTGTATTTAGACCAAACTACACGCGAGTAACTTGTAATTAGACCACACTACTCGGGGTCACTTGTATTTAGACCACACTACTCGGGGGTCATTTACATTTATACCAAACAACTTGGGGGTCACTTTTAGTTAGACCACACTACTCGGGGGTCACTTGTATTCAGACCACACCACTCGGGGGTCATTTGTATTTATACCAACCTACTTGGGGTCATTTGTATTTAGACCAAACTACTCAGGGGTCACTTGTATTTAGACCACACTACAATAGGGGCCACTTATATTTAGACCACACTACAATGGGGGCCACTTGTATTTAGACCACACTAAATATTGGTCACTTGTATTTAGACTATACTACACGGGGGTCAATTTTATTTAGACCATACTACTCGGGGTCATTTGTATTTAGACCACAGTACACGGGGGTCATTTGTATTTAGACCACACTACTCGGGGTCACTTGTATTTAGACCATACTACTCGGGGTCATTTGTATTTAGACCATACTCGGAGGTCATTTCTATTTAGACCACACTACTTGGCGTTACTTGTATTTAGACCACACTACTCGGGGTTACTTGTATTTAGACCACATTACAATGGGGGCCACTTGTATTTAGACCACACTACACGTGAGTAACTTGTATTTAGACCACACTATTCGGGGGTCACTTGTATTTACACCAAACTACACGCGAGTAACTTGTAGTAAGACCACACTACTCGGGGGTCACTTGTATTTAGACCACACTACACGGGGGTCACTTTTATTTAGACCACACCACACAGGGGTCACTTGTATTTAGGCCACACTACTCGGGGTTACTTGTATTTAGACCACATTACAATGGGGGTCACATGTATTGAGAAAACACTACACGTGAGTAACTTGTATTTAGACCACACTACTCGGGTCATTTGTATTTAGACCACAGTACTCGGGGTCATTTGTATTTAGACCACACTACTCGGGGTCACTTGTTTGTAGACTACACTACTCGGGGTCACTTGTATTTAGACCACACTAAATATTGGTCACTTGTATTTAGACCACACTACTCGGGGTCACTTGCATTTAGACCACACTACACGGGGGTCACTTGTATTTAGATCACACTACACGGGGGTCATTTGTATTCAGAAAACACTACACGTGAGTAACTTGTATTTAGACCACACTACATAGAGGTCATTTACATTTAGACCACACTACATGGGGGTCACTTGTATATAGACCACACTACACGGGGGTCACTTGTATTTAGACCACACTACTCGGGTTCACTTGTATTTAGACCACGCTACACGGGGGTCATTTGTATTTAGACCATGCTACACGGGGGTTATTTGCATTTTGACCATGCTACACGGAGCTACTAGAGCAATTATTAATTGGAGTCGTCTGGACTCGTCGCTACAAAAGATCGGGTTAAACCCCATTAATGTTTGTTACGGTTGGTACGTGAAATTATCAATTCAAGGGCTCTTATAATTTAAACTTTCTTTACCATGCAGGTGACCTCCCTTGCCATCCTAGCAACCTACGAAATAACTAAAACAAGAAGAATGCGTCTATCTCCAAGCTTAAAACATTTAGTTCATTTAAATTCCAAACACTATTTCGTTCAATCGATGTTTGATGTTTGTAAAATATTCAACCATTTGGTTGCATCAAATATTCAACCATTTGGTTGCATCTCTATAACCACAAACATGACCACAAAAAGTTTATTGCGCGTCAGGACAAGGGGACTAACTCTTGTATGTAGTGTTATAGCATTCTAGAAAGGGAGAGCATTCTTCAGTCTTCTTGATTAATCAAGACGCATTTTTTGCGTCCCGGAAATATCCTCAGTCATTGGGTTCAAAGAATCTTCATTTAGAAATGTGGGTTCTCTGTGAGGTCTGAGTGTGGGGTGTGGGTGGTTTGTGTGGACTGGAGACGGAAATGAACTCTGTGGTCAACGAACCACAAATCAATTTTACAACTGAGTGACCTGGGGTCATTTGATACAGTCATACAGAGTAATGAACACCACCAGCGAGGTCCACTCCTGTGCTCTATTGGATTGTTGCGTTAACTCCCCATGTCCAAGATTTTACCGGGTAGAGTGGGGTGAAGGGGAGGGGTGAAGGGGGAGGGGTGAAGGGGAATGAAGGAGGATGAAGGGAGTGAAGAGATGGAGGGATTGAAAGAGGGTCAATGGAGGATTAGAAGAATGGAGGAGGTTGAATGGTTGAATGGGTGTAGGGGGTAAAAGGGGTTGGAGGGGGGTAAAGTTGTGAAGGGGGCTAAACGGTGCGACGGGAGTAAAGTGAGGTTGTGGGGGGGGGGGGGGGGGAGGGAAGTTGGGGCTAGGGGGAGGACTTTTGTAGGGTAATAGTGGAATGTTAAAACAAACATGATACAATCATAGTCCTCATTTCAATATCTCCCTTTTTCTCTCTACTTTTTAATCTTCTAAAAGTCATGAGCTCTCTCTCTGCTATTTTATGACATATTTATTCAATTTTACAAAGTTTTCTGACTATGATTTTCCATACAAAAGCTTAACTAATNGGGGGGGGGGGGGAATTGTTCAGTTGATTTAAATGAAATTTGCTAATTATAAAGAAAACAAGTTTAAATAAATGTTTGACTTCACAAGCTTCTCACAGGAAAATTAGTATATTTTTCTCACATGAAACAGAGTCTATTTTTCTCACATGTAATTTAGCCTATTTTTATCACATAAAATAGAGTCTATTTTTCTCACATAAAGTAGACCCTATTTTTTCTAATGAAGTAGAGTCTATTTTTCGCACATGAAGTAGAGCCCATTTTTCTCACATTTAGAGTCTATTATTCTCACATGAAATAGAGTCTATTTTTCTCACATGAAATAGAGTCTATTTTTCTCACATGACATAGGGTCTATTTTTCTCACATTTATTAGAGTCTATTATTCTCACATGAAATAGAGCCTATTTTTCTCACATGAAATAGAGTCTATTATTCTCACATGAAATAGAGCCTATTTTTCTCACATGAAATAGAGTCTATTATTCTCACATGAAATAGAGCCTATTTTTCTCACATGAAATAGAGTCTATTTTTCTCACATGAAATAGAGTCTATTTTTCTCACATGAAATAGAGTCTATTTTTCTCACATGAAATAGTGCCTATTTTTCTCACATGAAATAGAGTCTATTTTTCTCACATGAAATAGAGCCTATTATTCTCTCATGAAATAGAGTCTGTTATTCTCTCATGAAATAGAGCCTATTTTTCTCACATGAAATAGAGTCTATTTATCTCTCATGAAACAGAGCCTATTTATCTCTCATGAAATAGAGTCTATTTATTTCTCAAGAAATAGGTGTATTTATCTCTCATGAAATAGAGTCTATTCATCTCTCAGTTTCGAGAGGGGTGGGGTTGTTTTCGACTTTAGTTTTGGCGTTATCTTAAAAGCCCGGTCGTCAAAGAATTAGTTTGAACATTGCAACTTTAAAAATATCTGTGGACAATCTTGATTTGTAGATGATGAAGTTGATTGATATGAATTTTTTGGGGTCAAATTCTTATTTACGTCAATGTGCCTTTCCTGGCATTTCCTTCATCGAGTGACCTCTTTCTTTCCTTGTGGCACCCTTAGCATAGGAAGCACTCTAATTATTGATTATCTGGAAATGTAATCATTGGTACAAACATAATACAACCATCTGAGCAATGTGTAGTTGAGAGTAGGCATTAGTACACGTGAGTACAGATTTGATAAAAAAAAAGAACAAATAGAAATATAGGCGGTTATGATAAAAAGCATTTTATTTTATAGAGACAAATGGAAAGAATGATCCCCACACTAGTACGTAATGATAATAAGTCATTTAAAAACTTCAAGTAAAAAACACAGTTTCAATTTGGTCGTCATCATCTTTTTGCCTGTGTTTCGGACTTCTGTGGGCATACAAATAAAACCCTACCTCTTCAATATGGGCATGTCGATGAAACCCTACCTCCTCAATGTGGGCATGTCAATGAGACTATACCTCCTCAATGTGGGCATGTCAATGAGACTATACCTCCTCAATGTGGGCATGTCAATGAGACTATACCTCCTCAATGTGGGCATGTCAATGAGACTATACCTCCTCAATGTGGGCATGTCAATGAGACTATACCTCCTCAATGTTGACATGCCAATGGAACTCTACATCCTCAATGTGGGCATGTCAATGAAACCCTATATCCTGAATGTGGGCATGACCATCTCTGTGGTGTCGGTCTGTTAGTTCCTAGTCTGTAGTTAAATATCCTCTTAAAGTAATGAATACAATGATATATGATCAAAATGAGGACACGTTGATACTATGACCATATGAATGATATGCAGAAGAATATATTTATTATAATCCACAAGAAGAAATGCTATATTATGTAAATGACAATATATGCATAAAAACATGTAATGAACAAAGAAATTGATATGACTGGAATAAAGTGTCGTAAAAATTTGAATAGGTGAGTTTCTTTTTTTCAGTAAGGGTTGTTTTATGCCTGCCACAGTATCTAGCCATGCAACAGTTTCTTACAATTTAAGTGCATTTTACCAACAAGTTTGAACAGTCGTAGCTATTAGGAACAATAAATTACAATTCAACAACATCGCCTTAATTTATATTTCTCATGTTCTTGTATGTTTTGTTTAATGTGAATTGCGCGAAGCAATTTCAACACGATAAAACAGCTACACTCATTATCAGTTTGTTCCCCCTAACAATCAGTCCAGTTAGTAATGTTGGTTAAATTGGTCCAGTTGGGCAAGTTTGTCCAGTTGGGCAAGTTAGTCCAGTTGGGCAAGTTAGTCCAGTTAGTCCTGTTGGTTTATTTGGTCCAGTTAGTCCTGTTCGTCCATTTGGTCCAGTTGGGCAAGTTAGTCCAGTTGGGCAAGTTAGTCCAGTTAGTCCTGTTGGTTTATTTGGTCCAGTTTGTCCTGTTGGTTTATTTGGTCCAGTTAGTCCTGTTGGTCCATTTGGTCCAGTTGGGCAAGTTAGTCCAGTTGGGCAAGTTAGTCCAGTTAGTCCTGTTGTTTTATTTGGTCCCGTTTGTCCTGTTGGTCCATTTGGTCCAGTTTGTCCTGTTGGTTTATTTGGTCCAGTTAGTCCTGTTGGTTTATTTGGTCCAGTTTGTCCTGTTGGTTTATTTGGTCCAGTTTGTCCTGTTGGTCCATTTGGTCCAGTTGGGCAAGTTAGTCCAGTTAGTCCTGATGGTTTATTTGGTCCAGTTAGTCCTGTTGGTATATTTGGTCCTATTAGCCGTGTTTAGTCCAGTTAGGCCTGTTTGTTTATTTGGTCCAGTTAGTCCTGTTGGTTGATTTGGTCCAGTTACACCTGTTGGTTTATCTGGTCTGGTTAGTCCTGTTTGTTTATTTGGTCCTATTAGCCGTGTTGGTTTTTTTGGTCCAGTTAGACCTGTTGGTTTATTTGGTCCAGTTAGTGCTGTTGGTTTATTTGGTCAGGTTAGTCCTGTTGATTTATTTGGTCCAGTTAGTCCTGTTGTTTTATTTGGTCCAGTTAGTCCTGTTGGTTTATTTGGTCAGGTTAGTCTTGTTGGCCCGTTTGGTCCAGTTGGAAAAACTAGTCCAGTTAATCATGTTATTTTATTTGGTCCAGTTAGTCCTGTTGGTCCATTTGGTCTTGTCATTGACAAACAGATTGCTCATTGACAGACAGCAGCTGCAAACAAATTCATGAAATACACTTTGGCCACAATAATGTTTTAACTTCTTTCATTTTCAGTGATTGTAGTGGTAGAGTAAAGTCATCGGTAGCAAGGATGAATTTAGATGTGTTTTTATGTAGCCTAGAGCCTTCTTTCAATGTCTTTTGTTTGACACAGGATAATGCAAAGCAAATGTGTCCAGTGATAAATCTTTGTAGTGGTAGTACTATATAATAAATAATAAACACAAAATAGCTTACATTCACCTCTATACCTGAGTCACACACACCCCAATTCAGCCTCTATGTAGTGGTAGTACCACATAATAAAAACATACTAGCTTACATTCACCTCTATACGTGAGTTCCACGTTTCAAAATCTGTGAGTGATTTAGTTAAACTCCTATAGCTCGGCCAATTGAAAAGCTTTAATGTTTAAATAAAAATACAAAATTATGTTTTCCTTTAGCAAAAGTATGAATTCAGTAAAAGTATGCATGCATAAAAGATATGCATTTCTTAAAGATATGCATTCATTAAAGATATGCATTCATTAAAGAAATGCATTCATTAAAGATATGCATTCATTAAAGTTAGACATGCAATATCAGTACACATTCGTTAGTAATAAATACATTTTTTTGTAGTATACAACTGAAGTAAAAGTAGATATTTAGTAACGTTATACAATCATTAACCGTGACCAACTGGTAAAGGTATACAATCAGTCACGGTACACCTTTAATAACTGTAACAGTAGACTTTTTTTGAAGGTATACAATCAGTCAATTACTAATTGTATACCATTAGTCATGCATACGATAATTCACAGAATACAATCAGTAACAGTATACATACAATAAACATTCAACAATTCAAAGGAACAAAGAAGAGATTAAGAAATGTACACTTTCCTACTTAGTATAAGCTAAATTCTTTTATCTTAAACCATTATGTAGATGCACGCATTCACATTGTAGGATCAATTCATCAAAAGAATAAAAAATGTTAATCACATAAGGTTACGCTGAGTCAAATCTACGCCCTTTTAGAGCCAATTTGACTACCAAGGTCTGGTGTCTCAGACTCACGCGTTACGATGAGTCATATCTAAACCGTTTTAGAGTCGATTGGACCACGGTAGTCACGTGTTTCAGACTCAAGCGTTACATTGAGTTATATCTACACCATTTAGTGCCGATTGGACCACAGAAGTCAGGTGCCTCTGACTCAATCAACTCAAAGGACCTTATGAGGATAATTTGATGGCCCGAGAATGTGGAGCGTTCCAGGCCCCACGAACTACGTCATCAAAATCATTCAGCAGAATTTTTACACACGTTAATGCAATGGGGTGATGAAATGAAGTCTTACAGCTATCGGCAATGTGGATGTAGGTATCCGATATCAACTATGGCTGTGTGACATCTCCATGAAAGAGGAAGTGCGGCTATTAGAAACCTCCAACAAAATGAGTACTGCGCTTACAGGTAAAAAAAAAAAAATCCCTTATATCAGATGAATGTCAAGCGGACAATATCACCTGGCGAGATTGAACGTGCCTAAACGAGACGTCCGTGAAGTTGGATATCATCTCATTAACCGACTAATGTTTCAAGCTTCATTGATATGTTTTCTATTACCAAACCCGCGGATTTTGATTAAAATAACCGAATACTTCGATCCTGCACTGGTTTAAGACAACCGCTTACACAAGCCGTCCGTGAATTAGGCGTGCAAGGGTAAACCGTTCTAACCGTTCGTTCCCTTGATAGACTCCTGGCTCACTATTACAACGAGCGGACTGTCCAACCACGGTACGTTATCTAATGACCTCGACGGCGTGTTGGTGATTCTTTGACCTTTCATTTCTAATAGACCAATGAGCTTATCGGTATGCAGTCACGCTGACCTATTAAGCCATCTAATTACTAATACAAAGAACATGCAATTTTAGCGCTCAAATCCACGAAATAGATTAACAGGATCAACTGGATTTTAACTTTATTTCCTGATTTCTTACTTGAAATTGTAAAGAAGAAAAAATATAGATGAATCGAACTGTGGATGAGATGGAATACATAGGACAACGTAGTTAGCTTGTTGAAACAGATCGATAATGCTGGATTAGGAAAGAAACGTTAAATTCAAACAATAATATATCCATTAAGAAACATAAATAGTAATGACTTTCAAGAACATCCAAAGAATTTAAGAGCTAATGACATTGTGTGCCACAAGATGTTGTGTTCGATGCTAAGTCAAGTTTAGGGGCTGCACAAGAAGACTAGGACCAATGACCTTGATGACACGAGAGATGACAGGGGGCTTAACAGCTTTCTGACTTAGATAATTGAAAAATAACATTTCGCTATCGATGGGTGATAGGAAGTAAACAATCCCAGGTGAATCCCTCTTTTCTCCGAGCGCCAGGAAATGGGGTGCTACCTTGATGGGACACCGCGGATATTGGCACAACAGTCGTGACATTAATTCAACGACTGTCAAAATAACCCCATAGACACAAGACCTCTCAACAACAATTCATAATATTCATAATCTTATCCTTCAATCATATTAGCATCATACCTGTGTCGTACATCCACTTATCACATCACACCTGCATTCTACATTCACTTATCACAATACACCAGTATCCTACCGCATCTTATGACCATCACACCTATATCCTACAGCCACTTATCACCATCACACATGTATCTTACATTATCCAAACCTCATCTTATGACCATCACACCTGTACCCTACAGCCACTTATCACCATCACACCTGTATCCTACATTATCCAAACCTCATCTTATGACCATCACACCTGTACCCTACAGCCACTTATCACCATCACACCTGTATCCTACATTATCCAAACCTCATCTTATGACCATCACACCTGTACCCTACAGCCACTTATCACCATCACACCTGTATCCTACATTATCCAAACCTCATCTTATGACCATCACACCTGTACCCTACAGCCACTTATCATCATCACACCTGTATCCTACATTATCCAAACCTCATCTTATGACCATCACACCTGTACCCTACAGCCACTTATCATCATCACACCTGTATCCTACATTATCCTACCTCATATTATCATAATCACATTACTACGCTCCACATAGTCATTATCACAACTGTGCAATAACACTTTGTTTATCTATCAAATATTTTCACTCAATTTGTTCACTGTTTGGGAAGCTGACGTGTTTTTTGGTCTGTAATGTTATATATAGACTAAAGATATCAATGGCTGATAAGAAAAGTGATTTTAATGGAGATGTGAATTCAGTGCAAAGAATCCATTAGTAACATCAAAGTGACAGCAAAGTGACAAATAAAAATACATAATATTATGATGACCAGGAAAGACAGAAATATAAAACAAACCTTTTGATTTTATAAACATTTCAATTGTTAGACTAAGCTTGATCGGTCATAAAGGTTTGTTAGACTAAGACTAATTGAGGTCATAAAGGTATTGCTAAATCATCACAGAAGAACAATTGATTAAAGTCAATATCTCATGCCAAAAATGAAGGGAAACTAATAAGTATTTATTTTTTACAATTGAAGCAGATTTTTAGATGCCCGTATGAGGAATGAGGAGAACAAAATTACAACACATTCAAAAATAAAAATAAAATAATTTTAACAAAACCAAAATTATTTGAATTAACGCTTTCCCCAGATGTATCAATTTGATTTAACGTCATTGTAAAATGTATTACGTTGATTTAACGTAATTTTAAAATTTATTAAAAGTTGAGTTAATGGTCAAAATGGTTATTTTAACAACACGAGTTGTTTCCTCCGGCTCAACAACCAGAAATAATTTCAGTCTGAAATATGAAACTAATGAAACGTGGCGTGCTATCGATTTAACTCCGGAATGCATCAGCTCCTTAATGGTTTTATGACATCAATAAATGTACACACCGCTTAGAAACAACAAACTCAGCAGATTTATCGGGCGCACAGGTATCACCCACCAGGTATTATGAACCACATTCAGGTCAAAATGACGTCTTTAACTGTTCTGTTGACGAAACATTTTCTTTACATGTTCCGATTTCCTAATGGAATGGAGCTCATGCTTTACAAGTCTTTAAAATAACATTGTTTTTAAATTGAAGACACTCGCATATGACAGTATTATTTCTACAATATTTTAACGGGTTTTTCAAAACACTTTTAGAGCAATCAGATGAACTGTCAATGCGGAAGAAACCTTTTGTTTTCCTTCTGAAATGTAACTGACAAGAGCTCGAAGCCTTTAGGTCTGCGTTCGTTAACTGAAATGTTGTGAGTTGTCTGATATACATTAGTCCAGGTGACAAGGGTTGAGAGAGCCAATCACGAAATGTCACGGTTCCTGCCGTTCATGTCCTAATCACTAACGTTGAGTTAGTTTGGGAGTGCGGCAGCCATCACAAGGGAATGAATGTTTTGTAGAGCTTTAAGTCCGAGATGAGAGCAATACTTGCTGTAACAGATGTGATGACAGTGATACTGCTGGTCACGTGGGACTTGCAGCCACGGTTTTCTTTAGATGATTTTGATCCTGGAAATCATGAAAATTAATTAATTTCAAAAGACGAATTTCACAAGGCATTTAAAAATAAAAATACAAAGGGCTGACGTCATCATGATGTTGAAATGATTTGTTTTTATACGGATTAAATCGAAACTATCTTAAAATACCTATATGTATATATACCCAATAACATTATGGCATCACTTACTGTGAACATTGTATTAACTATTTATGCCTACTTTTATATTTTAAGAAACTCAAGCAACTGGCAAATGTACAGGAAATAAAGGGGTGATAACGGGAGAGACTGCAATCAAGTTAGCACAGTATAAAATGAGTAAAACAAAGTCGGGTTAAACCTGAAAAAAGGAACACAACAAAACAACGAACGTGTTGGCAGGAAGCCGTCGCCAGCGAACAAAACAACAGAAAAAAAAACAGTATAAAAATAATGTTTTTTTTCTGTTGTTTTGTTCGCTGACGAAGGCTTCCTGCCAACACGTTCGTTCTTGTGTTGTGTTCCCTTTTGTTCAGGTTTAACCTGACTTTGTTTTACTCATGAAATAAAAGGTGCATGTGGCGCGCCAAGTACGAGAACTCTGTGTAAGACTGTATTTTATTAATACATTATATTTGACCATTTAAGGTTGCCTGAGTTACTTTATAATTCATTGGCGTGCTAGAGATTGTTGTTGTTTTTTTGGTGACGTTTCATGTTCCATGTCATCTTATTTGATGGGATATTTCAAGAGTAATTTAACTGGTCATGCCATAGATCACGACATGAGACGTATCATTAGTCTTGTCATCAACTTGTTCTGGCTAATTTCCATAAGGCTCAGTTATCATTGAGCTGCCTACGCTCCTGGATTACGTTACATCTCCTAATTATCAATCCATTAAATATCCAAATAATGTTTGTTGTGTGGCATGGGGGAGGACATTTCTCAAGTACCCAATGTCTTGTTTTCAAACAGATCTCTAAACATAACAACTCTGTTCAAACCTGGGGCGGAATAACCGATCTAAGATGTCAGGATCTGAACAAATTATTTGTTTAGATTTGATGCTAACGACATGAGAGAAACTTGGTTTTATTTTGTTTATTTCTGTAAAAACCATAAATAAAATGTATGCAGCATCGATATTATTGCACTCCGTATAATGGCAATCTTAGCATGAAATGCTGCAATGTTATCACTGCATAAATTACCATTTCCCAACGGCCAGCGGTCAGATAATGTTTGGTTCATAAGTGTTTGTCTCTGATATTGTTGTGTCATTGTAAAACTTGTTATCTGAAATGTTACTTGAATGAAGTCGGCTTTTTAAACAACTATTTTCCTCCCCTTTTTCTCGTCGTCATAAGATGCAATGAAAAGCAAAGTTGTCTCCGAAAACACAATAATTTTTAGGATTTGCGTTAAGGAGAGTGTTTAAATAAGGGATTAAGTAGAAACGTAGTTTATATTCATGGTCACAACTGACATATTTTAACAAATATATCTAGGGTCCGAGTTTAATAATAAACTTTAATTGCAACACTCCCAATTAGTTTTCTTCACATATTACTTTGAAGCTATAATCACATTTAATAAAGAAAATAACGTATCCACAAGCATGGCAGAACTAGTTATACCTCGGTAAATATCGAAATTTAAATTCAATCTATCTGCGCAAAGACCACGGGTCATAATGAAAAGTCGAATGTCCATCAAGACTGATCTATGCAGCTAATAGAACATATCGTATTATGAAGTGTTTAACTATTTTATCTGAAACCATTAAGTATAACGGCACATTTCTGTAAGATCATGACTCTCGTTAGATAGAGGGGGAAGTCCCCCCCCCCTTTTTTTTTTCCTGTGATCTGTTCCTCCCTAACTTTTGCTGGTTCCATTGTTTCCACTCCATGACAACTTACCTCGGTTTTCGTAGCTGGGCTTGGGAGGCTCAAATCTTTGAACCTGGTCATTGACCACATTTGATCCGTGGTAGCTACTCTGTTGCTGTTGCAGGCGCTGGGAGTAGGTTTCTAGGGGGGACGTCATCGCTGCTGTCGAGATTCTGGCTGTTGTTGTTATTGTTGTGGTGGCCATGTGTGGTCGGCGGAGGGAGTAGTCTATGAATAAGAAGAGAAATTTAGGTCATGGGGGGGGGGGATTTAAATTGTCCAGTTTACTGTCATTGGTGGAGCTTTTCCAAAATGTGGAGGGAACACTTTAAAAACAGTTTTATTTTGAGCCACCATTCATATCACATTGATGCGAAGTAGTTGTGGTGGGCATGTGTGGGCGGCGGAGGGAGTAGTCTATGAATAAGAAGAGAAATTTAGGTCATGGGGGGGGGGGGATTTAAATTGTCCAGTTTACTGTCATTGGTGGAGCTTTTCCAAAATGTGGAGGGAACACTTTAAAAACAGTTTTATTTTGAGCCACCATTCATATCCCATTGATGCGAAGTATGTGCAAGTCTTTTGTTTGTTAAATTTTTTATTTGGAGGATCAACTGTTTCCAAGTCAACGGATCCGCCCAGGCTACAGATCGTTGACACCAAGACACCGCAAGAATATCCGGAATTTTCATTGACTACAATGACCTAACTTAGCTTTAGAGCTATGGATGACCCACATGTTCATGAGTCCAATATAATGAGCAACCCGGACCTGGTATAGTTTTCCTGTGTTTGTTTGTCAATTCTCGGGTTTGAACTCTAGCGTCCGAGAATGTTTGTTATATCTTGTCTTCGACACATCCAAACACACAATCACTTTCTCTGAGGTGTATTGGTGAAAAAAGAAATGGGCACTTTACGATAGTTTCGCGATCAAGATTTGTTTATTGGCAATGTATAAATCAATCTCTAGGCCTCCAGGCTAATAAATATCAACTTCAGTCTTAAAGTGGTCCTCAAACGGTGAACACCTTACCCAACGACCGTTTAGGTTTCCACCCCCGCACTCCATCCGGTCCGGATGGTAACACAAAGATGGTAACGTGAATTACGAATCCTTTATGACGATCAACGTCCAGCTGTGTGCCCAGAGGTCGTGATTTTAGCACATGTCAGCTCGAGCCAGAGGTCGTCATTTTAGCACATGTCATCTAAGCGAGTACCCGGGATGACACAAAGGGACAGGCAAACAATGGGTTTGACACGGCGCCGCTATGTTGGCACCGTTAGGAACAAGGCCACGTGACTCGGACATGTACAAGCTGCATGTCAAGTCCGTGTAAAAAAAAATTCAGCGTTCCGGTTATTTATGCAGATGGTGATTCGGTGTAAGAGGCATAGCTCGATGACGTCACCTGGGACTTTTGAGTCATTCAAGACTCGTTCAGAAACACGTTTTAAGTGTGCACAATAAACACCACCTTGGCTCAAGAACTACTTTTTAATTGAGGACTATAAACACAAAATTGGCTTAAGCATTGGTTTAATGCAATTCAAATTTGGTTCATATAAAGATTTTCTTTCTTATGTTTACAATAATTTTGTGAACTTCTTTGTTTTACCTCATGTGCAACGTAGAAATCAACTAGACCGGTGTTTCTCAAATGGTGGTGCAGGGACCTTCGCCGGCCTGCGAGCCGTAAGTTTCAGTTGCGCGCAAAATAAATATTTATGGCCGAATAAAAAGAAAATGAAATGAATAAATCTGGCACCGGTGCCTGGTGCAGTTTCAAAACGTGCCCATGGGTCCGTTAAACTTAGAAGTTTGGGAAACACTGAGCTAGAGGTATACCTACTTAAATATTACAGATATTTAAAATGAAGGGCACTTAGTTGTTATAATTTTGATCAATAATTTGCGTCTTTATACGCTCACTTGTTTGAATGTAAGAATTGTCAAGAGCTTAATGTTCATGACAAAATTTGGATTTTGATTTGCATTTTTTTTTTAAAATCTTAAAATGGCCCTTCAAAACTTAAAAAAAAACCCAATGAAACGCATGTCGCAAACAAAAATAGGATAGTTTCTACAATGTCGTGAAATGTGCTGTAACACGCTTGAATGCACATAAATAGAACATATCGTCATGGTCACAGATAGAATATCTATAACCAGTGATTAGATTGTTAAAGGTCTTACTTGCCATAATGTGTCATCCGTCTGTTATCTGTGCTTATGTTGTTAGAAGCCCCACTTACATTAGAGTATCATATCTCTGTTATATGCCCTTATATTGTTAGAAGCCTCACTTCGCATAGAGTATCATATCTCTGGTATATGCATTTATTTTGTTAGAAGCCTCACTTTGCATAGAGTATCATATCTCTGGTATATGCATTTATTTTGTTAGAAGCCTCACTTCGCATAAAGTATCATTTCACTGTTATTTGCCTTTACATTATTAGAAGCCTCACTTCCCATAGAGTATCATATCTCTGTTACCTTTGCTCATATTGTTAGAAGCCTCACTTACTATAGAGTATCTTATCCCTGTTATCTTTTCCCAGCTTATTAGAAGCCTCACTTACTATAGAGTATCTTATCCCTGTTATCTGTTCCCAGCTTATTAGAAGCCTCACTTACCATAGAGTATCATACCCCTGTTATCTGTTCCCAGCTTATTAGAAGCCTCACTTACCATAGAGTATCTTATCCCTGTTATCTGTTCCCAGCTTATTAGAAGCCTCACTTACCATAGAGTAGCATACCCCTGTTATCTGTTCCCAGCTTATTAGAAGCCTCACTTACCATAGAGTATCTTATCCCTGTTATCTGTTCCCAGCTTATTAGAAGCCTCACTTACCATAGAGTAGCATACCCCTGTTATCTGTTCCCAGCTTATTAGAAGCCTCACTTACCATAGAGTATCATATCCCTGTTGTCTGTTCCCAGTTTATTAGAAGCCTCACACGTGTAGACGCCGTAATCCTCTGGCTCAATGACCATGATCCTCAGACTGAGCACAATGGTGTGTTGGTCATCCTCAGTGTACGGCTCAATGCGAAATTTGCCGCTCTGTTGAAATGAAAGGACAACGATTAACTCATTTCTAACAAAACCACTCAGCACAAAAATAATAATTTAAAAAAAAATACGACATCATTTTAGCGATCTGAAAAAAAATATCAAAATATCCGATTTAATCGGCAATGTTATATCGTAGTATCATCATTTTATCATAATTGTATCACAATTTAATCGGCATTGTATCAGGATTGTATTGTTGGATACACGTATAATTTTTAAAGGAAAAACAAGTTATAAAAATTAACTCCAAAGTGACATCAGACATCATACAACATTGTAATGTAGGGTTTTTTGGTACTTCGCAAGCGTAGATGACCAAGGCAATTTAAGACCTGGGTGGTAGCCTTGACATGTGCTGTATTTTGTTTAAAATGAGCGAATATTGCTCAATTCGTAAGCCTCACTCTATCGTCTTTGTTTATTTGATCCATTGGCAGACTTGTCAGGACAACTTTAAATAGGCCAGGATGCAGTAGATGACACGTGTGTGTGTGTGTGCGTGCGTGTGCGTGCGTGCGCGTGCGTGTGCGTGTGCGTGCGTGCGTGTGCGTGTGTGTGCGTGCGTATGTGTGTGTGTGTGCGTTTCATTTCGCCCTTTATGCATTCTACGTGGCAGGAGTTGTCGGAATGTTCATCGTGTCAATGTCATACCGCCTACGGGACTTCATCTCCGGGTTCGATTTCAGAATTTCCCTTCTCTTAGATGATTTGCCGTTCAAAGAAACGAGTAGCACCCCCCCCCACACCCCCCCCCCCCCCCCCCTTTACGCTTGATATGCTTTTTCTGGGGATTAAACTCCAGTCCACTAGCTTGTGTTTTGCTCAGTTTAGTTCCGTAGACAGTATGACGGTAACTTAATGAAAATTCAGACAACTTCCGCTACCTAGAAGGCATTCGAGCACAGTGAAGCGCACAAGACACGCTGCTGGTCATTTACTTTATCCTGGTCTATTGGCAGTCGTGTTGACTAAGCGTTGCCTTTGGTTCAAATAGACAAGGACGAGAGTGTGAGGCTGACAAATTGGGAAACTCTCACTCACTCAACAAAATACAGCTCAAGTCGAGGCTACGAATTAAGTCTTACCTTGCCTTGGTCATCTTCGCGTGTGAGGTACGAACAACTTAGTTCTAGGCATGGGGTATGATTTGTGCTAAGCCCATGGCCTGAGTTCTAGAAAATACCTGCGTTTTGATCTCGACTCCATTCTTCTTCCAAACTCCAACAGCTTGAGGGTTTGCAGTGATGCTACATTCTAGAATGGTCTCCTTGCCTGTATCCTGACCAAGTCTGTCATTGGGTAAATTTATTTCTGGTGGAACTGAGGATTGCAACCATACAATTTATAAGTTATATAAATGGATAACGTGCGATCGCAATTTTACAGTAGCCCAACATGTCAAATAAATTGTGCCAATAACTGATTCTCGAGTGCTATCTATAAATACGCCGTCACAGCTTTTCCTTCATTATATCCAGCCGCTATAACGCGAAACATTGCAACAACATCAATGTGTATTTAGAGTTACATAAATATCACACTTCAGAATTAGCTTGGTATAAGGCACTCAAATACAAAATGACAGTGAGTATCTATTTAGAGATAGCATGTGAACTGTTTGAAATGTCTGACGCAGACAAAACAGGTCGTCAAAATGAACAACGATTAAACGTTGAACAAGACCACGGATCTAAAACTGTTGGCTAGGAGCGTTCAAGCATGTGAGCTGTTTCTCCACACAGAAACAAGGACCGATTGAGTGTGGTCTTAGATTGGACTGGAGTATCAAACTACGCGTCTATACCTAACTCTTTAATTCTTAATGTCCTCGATGACCTTGAGCACTCTGCCTTCTCCCACAAATGTTCACCTGGCTCTCATTGTCAAACGGACCCCAAAACCTATACCCTTCTACCATAAAGTTTACCAGGCTCTCACTGTCAAACTGACCCCAAAACCTATGCCCTTCTACCATAATGTTCACCTGGCTCTCATTGTCAAACTGACCCCAAAACCTATGCCCTTCTACCATAAAGTTCACCATGCTCTCACTGTCAAACGGACCCCAAAACCTATACCCTTCTACCATAAAGTTCACCAGGCTCTCACTGTCAAACGGATCCCAAAACCTATGCCCTTCTACCATAAAGTTCACCTGGCTCTCACTGTCAAACTGATCCCAAAACCTATGCCCTTCTACCATAAAGTTCACCAGGCTCTCACTGTCAAACGTACCCCAAAACCTATGCCCTTCTACCATAAAGTTCACCATGCTCTCACTGTCAAACGGACCCCAAAACCTATGCCCTTCTACCATAAAGTTCACCAGGCTCTCACTGTCAAACTGAGCCTTAAAGTTCAAGCAGTTTTCTAGCGATAGCTATTTGACTTCAATCCCCTTTGCAGGAGAATGGCATTGGCTTATCTCCCCTCACCACCTCCCCTCCCAATTTACCCTCCGCTCCTCCCCTCATCTCCTATCCTCCACTACCCACCCCTTCTCCTCTGATCTCCAATCTTCCCTTCCCTCCTCCCCATACCCTCCTCCCTTCTCTCCGCCCGCTCCTTCCCTACTCTCAACCCCTCCGCTCATCTCCTCTCCTCATCCATCTCATATCCTCTTCTCCCCTCTCCCATCATCTCCTCCCTTCCCCTTCTCTCCTCCACTGCCCTCATCTTCTCCTCCATTACATCTCTGCACATCCTATCGTCCTAATTAGACTCGGTCTAAATACTCACATTCTACGCTGACACGGATAAGCCTGCTTACAGCAGGTGGGACCCCATTGTAGGCCTCACATTCGTATATACCTCCACATAGACGACTTATGTTGTATATGATGAGAACCTCTCCCGTCATGCCAATCTCTGTATACACATAAGAAATAATTGATGAGTAATTTTCAAAGTCAAAAAAAAAATTATCTGGGAAATAAGCAGTTTACAGATTAAAATCTCAACAAAACATTGTAAATTGTTTCATCGACTACAAGCATGTTTTAATCACGAAACAAATTAAAGGAAATATGCTGTGATTAAAAAACAAAAACAAAGAAGGTCAGAGGGAGATTTCAACAAGGCTAAATTTCCAACCATGGTGGCCATTTTAAAAGTGCATTAACAATGAAATTTGCCTTCCAAATGTTTCATATGATGAACTTCTATAATTCGCGTCATATGTCTGGAACTAACGCTAAGTGAGACAGACTTTGGAACAACGTGCGTTTCTTTTCATCTTTGTTGAATCATTCTATTTTACGATTAAATTGAACGGTTTCTTTTAAGACACAATTTTAAGCAGACTTTTTAAAATGCAACATAACGGAATGGTCTTGAAACTCTGGCAGCAGACTTTTTTAAAATGCAACATAACGGAATGGTCTTGAAACTCTGGCAGCAGACTTTTCAAGATGCAACTTAATGGGATGGTATTGAAACTCTGGCAGTAGAATTTATGCAAATTAACGGGATGGTCTTGAAACTCTGACAGCAGACTTTTCAAGGGGCAACTTGTCTTGAAACTCTGGCAGCAGAATTTTTAAGATGCAACTTGTCTTGAAACTCTGGCAGCAGATTTTTCAATATGCAGCTTGTCTTAAAACTCTGGCAGAGAATTTTCAAGATGCAGCTTGTCTTAAAACTCTGGCAGCAGACTTTTCAAGATGCAGCTTGTATTGAAACTCTGGCTCATTCATTAAGAAAACGTTGTGATGATAGAACTTTTAATTTTAAGCAGAACATTTCTGAAGGCTTCAAATTATTTATTCCGTCATGAATCACATTTCATTTGTGAGAATGAAATCTATAATAATTTATTAAAATTAACGTAATTTGTACGCCTAACAGCACTTTTGTTTTGATATGAAGTTGTCTTTAAATATAATTTCTTTATCTTGTTACTTTCTTTTTTTACAATATTTTTAATGTCCTAACCCAGCGGTTCTCAACCTGTGAGTCGCGACCAATTTGGGGGTAGAACGACTCTTACAGAGGGGTCGTTTAAGACCATTTCAAAATTTTATGAAGTAAGAACGAAAATAATTTTTTTGTTGGAGGGTCCCCACAACATGAGGAACTGTATTAAAGGGTTGCGGCAACAGGAGGGTTGAGAACCACTGTCCTAACCACATTGGGGGTCTTTCATTTTTTTATTTTTTTAGGGGGGGGGGAAGGGGGGCTGGAATAACCACACAGCGAAAAGGTAAAAAGGTTTTATCAAAATTTAAAAAAAAAAAATTTAAAAAAAAAAATTTATTTATTTTTTTTTTAGGAGGGGACCAAAAAAAAAAAAAAAAAGGGAAAGAGAAATCGAAAGTCATCCTTGTCAGGACCGAATCTCAAAGGGATTAAATGTACAGGATTATCGCGAAATAATAAAGAATGTAATAATAGTTTTTGAATCGAACAGCAATAAAAATAATACATGCACTTGAAACAACATTATAAGCCTCTGTTAATTTTGTCATTGATGTCAGACCCCTTTCGACTGACTTTAAAAGCACCGCATACAAAACAGAGTCCACCTTTCAAAGATGACCATTATGTCATTAGTCAAATCCAAATGCTAGTATCGATGTCCGTTATATGCAAAACATTAAAGAAAACAACACATTTGTAATAAATTCAAATTTGGTTTGTGTAATGGCGATAACACTTAACAACAGAAGCTACAACATTAACCAGCTTTGTAACGGGTAAAGCACAATAAAATAATGCCCACTTTGAAAGGGGGAAGCACTAGAAAACAATGCCCGATTTGAAAGGGGGGAAACACTAAAAAACAATGCCCGATTTGAA
The DNA here is from genome assembly GCA_964033795.1 of Lymnaea stagnalis. Lineage (NCBI taxonomy): Eukaryota > Metazoa > Mollusca > Gastropoda > Lymnaeidae > Lymnaea > Lymnaea stagnalis. The sequence continues at coordinate 1,964,884 of CAXITT010000006.1, forward strand.
AGGGGAAGCACCAGAAAACAATGCCCGATTTGAAAGGGGAAAGCACTAGAAAACAATGCTCAATTTGAAAGGGGGAAGCACTAGAAAACAATGCCCGATTTGAAATGGGGAAGCACAATAAAAAAAAATGCCCAATTTGAAAGGGGGAAACACCAGAAAACAATGCCCGATTGGAAAAGGGGGAAACACTAGCAAACAAAGCCCAATTTGAAAGGGGGGAAGCACTAGAAAACAATGCCCAATAGGAAAGGGAGAGCACAAAAGATGGATGCCCACTCCGAAGAATGCCTTACTATTTGTGCCAGAGCAGAAGGACTCACTCTTTTTTTCTTCGCCCTTCTCGTTGGTCAGCATGCGGTGCCAGGTCACCGTGGGCATGGGAATACCGCTGACATTGCAGATGATGGTCACGGTGGTGCCCTCGCGGGCGATCAGGGCATCAGTCGAAGCGTTGTTCAAGATTTTTGCCGGTACTGTGGATGTCCATAAAAAAAGTCAAGACAAGTCGTATGATCTAAATGCTTTCCTGTTTAATTAATAGATCGATAGCATCGATCACACTGAGTTCAGCTCACACCATGTTAGTATTGGATTGTTTTAAAATAATGTATTTATTCTTTCAGTAAAGTACAACATATAAACATATATTTTAATCCTGAATACTAACAACATTTTGTTAAAATAACTAAATCATCTTTTAAATATATTTTGCAAGTTGTGTGACTGTTTCCATTTCCGGATGGCGCGCAAAATATAATTCCCGATAACACAGCGACATGATATTTTTTATTAACATAAAATATAACCTAACTGCGTTGGAGCGTAATACTTGTTTTTCATTTCGGAAAATAAAATCGTTTCATTTACATAGAGTGTACAAAATATTCGGTTTAAAAGTGGTTGTGACATCAGAACATTAATAGAGTTCATAGGCGGGAAATGAAAAGTGTATAGTGACGTATCATGGGGAAGGGGAGTAGCAAAAAATTGGGATTCTTAAATGTGAGTTAATGGAGATCATGTTTTGTCAAATGACTTTAGTAGTAAAAAAAAACAACCCACCCTGAGCCATAGGTGGCATGTTCGGGAAGATTGGTTTGGATGCATGGAGATTAAGATTTAGTTGAATGGTGCACAGAATACTATCTTCAAATAATGGTGTGGATGAGCTTTAGTTGTAGCTTTCAACTATTGTTAGTTTACATACTTCATTTTTTATCTCATTTTATGTTAAAACATTATATTTTAAAGTTCTCTTAAAACTCCGTTTGTTCTGTCTTCATGAAGATCGCACGTTTAATAGGTGTTGGTTTTTTTATGTTGCCACCTAGGGCCCTTAAAATATAAATCTGTCATTTAAAAAAAACAACAAAAAAACAAAAAAACATTGGGCACGAAAGAAAAAAAAGAAGAAGAACCTTGAACTCTCAGGTAGACAGTTTTAAGCTTGACGGGGTTCGTGTTGACCTGACAGTTGTAGAGCCCCTGGTCCTTGTACTTGACGTCACGAATGTGAAGATTCCAGTCTTTGATGAATGGCCGCTCCACGCTCAGCCTCTCGTCGTCAATGATGCGGCGGTCCTCAAAGGTCAGCAGGGTGGACCATTCATCGGTCCACACAACCTGTCCACAGGAAGCAAGACGGCACAGTGTTTTCAAATCAAAACGAACTTCTGATAATCCCAGATTAAATGTCATAGTTAGTGGACATGGATGGTGCGAGTGTTTCAATAATCATTTCAGTCAACATATTTTATATATGGGCTCAATATTACAATAGTATTACTTTCTCAATATTACAATGGTATTACTTTCTCAATATTACAATGGTATTACTTTCTCAATATTGCAATGGTAGTACTTTCTCAATATTACAATGGTATTACTTTCTCAATATTACAATGGTATTACTTTCTCAATATTACAATGGTATTACTTTCTCAATATTACAATAGTATTACTTTCTCGATATTACAATAGTATTACTTTCCTTTTAAAAACATCAAATTAATCGTATTACTAATTCGTGATAAAACTATATGAATGACAATGTTCCCACACTCTCTCTCTCTCTCTTTCTACTTATAGATAACACCCATAACGTGATTGCAGCTTTACGATAAGATCAAGAAAAATTCTTAATATGCATTCGGTTCTTTCAAGAACGAACACAAAAGTTAATGTCTATAATGTTTGTTTTTTAAAAATTATTCTAACAGCTGGTTACGTTATTTATAATTGCATTTTTAAAAAAATATTTTTATTTCAAATTTTCAAACTTTTAAATTGTTTTATTTGTGACATTCCGTAAATTTTAAATTAAAATACCAACTTTTTTCGATTAAAAAAAATAACTCCTTGAGTGTGACAGGTTAAAAAACAATTCATCTCATTGGTTTCATCGCACTATGGTTAAGATTTGGTATTCACCTCATTGAGAATCTTCAAAATAATCTCTGCAGTGAAAGAATCGATAAAGAGAGTTTTGAAAACCATTTTTATAAAGATGAAGAATGGGCCCACCTGTTCCCCTTGACAAATTAAGCCCCCGGAGACGAATCAATGCTATCAATCGATGCACAGAACAATTCATATCAGTGATCAGATTCTATAGAAAAATTTCCTTAAACTAAACGATTACTTTAAGATTTTGTTTTTAATGTTAAAAACTTGAATTCAATGATAAATGAAGAATTATGCGACTGTATAAAGTGCCTGAAATCCACCCTCTCCAGGAAGTCATACTCCCATCTCTATATCAAAGTCTGTCTCTCTCCCCTAGATCGAAGTCTGTCTCCCTTCTCTAAATCTAAGTATGTCTCACTTCTCTAGATCAAAGTCTGTCTTCCTTCTCTTTATTGAAGTCTGTCTTTCTTCTCTAAATCTTAATATGTCTCCCTTCTCTAGATCGAAGCCTGTCTCCCTTCTATAGATGCAATCCAAAACAGACCAGACTCCTCGTATTGCATATGTATTACAGGAATGTTAGCAGTAGAACAGAACAAGTCAAATATTTGGAGTAGAACATCTGACTTGAAATATCACAAGTAAAATCATTTTTTTCTGCTCCATAAATTAGTGTCTTCATACGGGTTGTCACCGATGTCGCTCGGATTCTGACGTCATCACACATTATCTTGTACAGGTCGGTATATTCTTTCAGGACTTTCCTGAAACCCATATACAGATTTTATATTCAGCGTAGCCCTCACTCGGGAATACTATTGTTTGGATGCTCTTAATTTTTTTTTTTTGCTGGCATCCGTCCGTCAAAATGTGACGATGGCATCGTAGGAGTTGTGGGAATGTTTCATTGTACCAATGTTTTCCCCCTACGGGAATCCATCTCCGGGTTTGAATTCTGAGTCTCCTTCTCTTAGATAAGTTGCCATCCAAGGTTCACGAGTCCCATCAACCCGGGTTGCTGGTGATTGTTTGACTGGGCTTGCTTGTGGGGTTCGAACTACAGACCATCAACTTGAGATTTGCTCAGTTTAGACCACTCGGCCACCCAGCACTCGACTGCCGATATAGTTTTATTTTCGAAAGATAGTTCGATAAATCCTTAAATAGTACATCTTGTGCCGGATGATAAGACTCGTACTGATTTGTAATCTGCCTCACCCATGATTGTGATTTGTGCCCAAAAAACGTTTGCTTCATGCCACTCTTTTTTGGTATAGAAGTAATAGAAGATCTCGGTAAACTATTTTAAATTAGCGGAATCCCCAAACATGGCATTAATCTTATCAATAAATCTGTAAAGAAAAGTTTATTGTATAACTATTTTATCAAATGCAATATCGCGCGATTTTGGAAAAAAATTGGTTCGGGAAGGGGTGTGGGGTTGCGGGCTGGGCCTGAAAATTTGATGGAATGTGTTGTCATCGGCAATTAGTCTATGTGCCAAGTTTCAGCTCGATAGATTTACGAGATATGAATCGATTCGCCGTCCGAAAATTTTACCAGCCAGCCACCCACGAACAAGAGCGAAGTTAATATAAAGAATTGTTTTAAAGGTAAATTTGGTGGGGGTTTTAACCAGAAATTTAGAATTTCGTCAATTTAGATTATACATCAAATTATAAATACACTTAGTTGCATACATTGTAAAACATATAATTTAAGTAGTGCTTCATCTTGCGTTTTCTTTAGAAACCTAAAGCTCCAATGTTTTCTGATTGTGTGGCTCACTTCCATTTCCACATCATCTTGACAATCTTGAGTATCAAAAACGTGTACCGACCCTGCGTTCCTGGGGTATCAAACACGTGTACCGACCCTGCGTTCCTGGGGTATCAAACACGTGTACCGACCCTGCGTTCCTGGGGTATCAAACACGTGTACCGACCCTGCGTTCCTGGGGTATCAAACACGTGTACCGACCCTGCGTTCCTGGGGTATCAAACACGTGTACCGACCCTGCGTTCCTGGGGTTGATCCAAGTAATTTAACCGCAATGCATTTAGCAACGCGTCGTTTGCGGCGCAATTTAATTTCCCCGATTGCCCCACAAGGACCAAATATCTTCTTGCAGCTGTCTTAAGCTACCGTAAACCGTTCGTTGTTCAGAGACGCCCACGTGTGTTCCCCATGATGACGGTGAGCCCAAAAGCGTCTTAGCGAGAAGACAAACCTAGGTCCCTGGGGGCAACCTAATTTCGTTACTGTTATTATAGAGAGCGGTTCACCGTGCGATGGACATTAAAAATTCATGTCTTCTGTTAATCCTTACTGTTCTCGGAGTTTAGAACAATGACAGAAGTAATTGGACACAATTAGGGGCAGACGAAAGCTGGTGTCGAAAACAGTCAGACCAGATGTGATCGTTTTAATGAGTAGCCAGACCACAACTTTTTAAATCTTGCCGGCTTTGCTTCAATGACCTACAGTCACCTTTTCCCTTATCATAATAAGTCTCATTTTCCCCATGATATATCGTCTCATTTTCCCAATGATATATCCTCTCATTTTCCCCATGATATATCGTCTCATTTTCCCCATAATAATATATAGTTACAATTTTCCTTATGATTGATAGTAACATTTTCCCCATAATTTATAGTCTCATTTTCCCCATGATATATAGCCTTATTTTACCCCTGATTGTTAGTCTTATTTTCGCTATGATATATAGTATAATATTTCCAATGATATTTAGTCTCATATTCCCCTTGATGGACAGTAACATTTTCATTTATGATAATTGGTATTCTTTTCCCCATGATACATAGAGATCAGTCTATGAGACACAAACAATATGTGTCACTTTAACAAGAAAAAAGGAGAAAAAAGAAAAGATATAAACCAAATCCACAATTTTACGTAGCTGCCATGTCTTTTTCCTGTTTGGATTTTTACAGTTTTCTTTAAATCACTTCCTGTCCCGTCTCCTTTTCTTTGTTTTTTGTTTGGGTTTTGCGCCCACACCTATTCTTTTCTTTTTTCTCTTTTATGCTAGGATACGTGGATATATATATATATAATGTAAATTTAATTTATACTAATTGTAAATGTTTTGTGGCTATACACATGAACGCTTTTGCTGAAACGTTGACGTGTGTATTTTGTAAAATTATGATTAAAGCTAAACATATAGTGTTATAGTGACACAAATTGTTTGAGTCTAATTAATTGATCTATTTTAAAGCTTTATCGCAGTCCAACACTTTTACGATACATAAAGGCTTTTCTCACAAAGTCTCATTTTTTGCGATACATATATATATAGTCACCATTCTTCGATCATACATAGTTATATTTTACCATGACATCCATAGTCACATTTTCCCATGATGACTAAACCTCTTTTTTTTTTTCAATCCGCCATTATCTTCCCAATGACATATAGTCTCATTTTCCCCATGATTGATAGTAGCATTTTCCCCAAGATTAAAGTCTCCTTTCCCCCAAGATTTAATAGTCTTATTTTCCCCATGATATAAGGTGTCAGTTTCCCACAAGATTTAAATTCTCTTTTTCCGCATAATATTTAGTCTCATAATCCCCATGATATTTAGTTTCATATTCCCTTTGATTGATTTTAGCATTTCACTTATGATATTGGTCTCCTTTTCTCCATTATATAATTGGCTTTTCCCCAAAGTCACATTTTCCCACGATATATATAGTCATCGTTTTTCCATTATACATAGTTACATAAAAAGAATGACAGTGAAGCTAAACGTTTAATATAAACTGCTTATCTATCAATATGTCGAGTACAATAATACAGAGTAGTTAAATAATATTTTTTTAAAGAAATAAAAGTAATAGAACAAATCAATTAGTGTCAGGCATATGATATCAACATGAAAAAATTATAAATGTTTATTGAAATATCTTCAGGAGAGAAGGAAAATTTAAAAAAAAATTTATATAGATTGAGTAAAACACCAATGGCATTTGGTTGAATAAATCAAGTAATCTTTGTATATCTTTTAAAACATGGCTACCAACGAATCGTGCCATCTTGACTGATTCTTTCATATCGTACACATTACAAACTATATTCATTTTCAACAAACAGACATCTATCATATCCAAAAAGAATCCATTCATCATCTCCAACAGCATATCTTTAATCACATCAAGCAACAAGCCACTCGTCACATCCAGCAACAATTCACTCATCACATCCAACAAGCAGCCATTCGTCATACCCAATCACAAGCCATATATCCTATTAAATAAGTAGCTATCTATCGCATACAGTAAAAAGCAGGCTGTCATATCTAACAAACAGCAAACCAATACACCGAACACACAGAAATACGATAAATCAATAAATCATCCATGCAACACATCCAACAACCAGTCATCCATCATATCCAGCAATCAAACATCAATCATATACAACAAATAGCGATTTATAACACCAAAGTACCAACTATCGATCATATATCAGACTAACAAACATCCATCATTTTCAAATAACAGCCGACCATAATATTTAACAACCAACAACCCATCACATCCAACAACTATCCTACCACCATATCCAACTACCAAATATCAATCATATCCAATACCAGCCATCCATCTTTTTCAGCTACCAACTATCGATCATATCCAACATAAAAAATTCATTAAATATTTAATTTATATTAGTTACCGACTGTATCATAATGTAGATACAACACAAATTTGAACATACACAAGATGATACTTATTGATACCAAGTGAACTTACAGTCATCACACAACAAAATATAAAAACAATCTTTATTACTTATGAGTGCAACACCAGTTACGCCGTGCCTTTCCCCCTTTCAGACTTCATACCTCGACTGTACCAGGCCCACTGTACAGGGCCCAATGTACCGGGCCCACAGTACCGGGCTCAATGCACCAGGCCCGACCAACACAACCCTACATGGTTCGGCACTACGGGGGCCTTGTCACTCACGGTGTGTCCTGCATCATTCCTCTTACTTCACTCTCCTCTCTACCGTAGACATGTCACTGGGCAGAACTTCGCCCACAGAATAGCCCCAGACCAGCCCCAACATTTTCTCGCTGCCTTGTAAATACATTTGCCCCCCATGACGTCTGACTGAAATGTCTGTGAGTTTGTCACTGATTCCGGAATTATTTGTCCAGTCGATCATTTTCTCATCACCGGCCTGACAGCGCCTGCATTGTAAACCGACCCACGGACCTCACTTGACCCCCCGGGGTTGTGATGTGGGTAGAAAACTCGGGATCGATACTGTGATTATATTTGGGTGCATTTATTGCCTGGAGGAAGACTGTGAGCGATTGGTAACTTTGTGCGACAGGACCATGGCGTACACACCAACAAAGTAGAACAGGACCATGGCGTACACACCAACAAAGTAGAACAGGACCATGGCGTACACACCAAAAAAGTAGAACAAGACCATGGCTTACACGCCAACAAAGAAGAATAATACCATGGCGTACACACCAACACAGTAGAACAGGGCCATGGCGTACACACCAACACAGTAGAACAGGGCCATGGCGTACATACCAACAAAGTAGAATAGGACAATGGTGTACACACCAACAAAGTAGAACAGAACCATGGCGTACACACCAACAAAGTAGAACAGGACCATGGCGTACACACCAACAAAGTAGAACAGGATCATGGCGTACACACCAACGAAATAGAACAGGATCATGGCGTACACACCAACAAAACAGAACTGGACCATGACGTACACCCCAACAAAGTAGAACAGGACCATGGCGTACATACCAACAAAGTAGAACAGTACTATGGCGTACACACCAACAAAGTAGAACATGACCATGGCGTACACACCAACAATGAAGAACAGGACTATGGCGTACACACCAAAAAAGTATAACCGGACCATTGCGTACATACCAACAAAGTAGAAAAGGACCAGGGCGTACAAACCAAGAAGTAGAACAGGACCATGGCGTACACGTCAAAAAAGTAGAAGAGGACCATGGTGTACACACCAACAAAGTAGAACAGGACCCTGGCGTACACACCAACAAAGTAGAACTGGACATGGCGTACACACCAACAAAGTAGATCAGGACCATGACGTATAAACAAACATCTTAGATCAGGACACTCACATGTACACTAGCATGTTAGAGCAAGAGACATTAATGTACAGAAACCTCTTAGAACAGGACACTCCCATTAACACTAACATCGTAGAACAGGACACTCCCATGTACACAAAGATCGTAGAACAGGACACTGCCACAAAGACTATCATCGTAAAATTTCATCAGATCTGCTCTTTGATTGGCAATCTAAGGCCACAACTTCACTATTTAATGTGACGCCCATGAGTGAAGGCCCTTTTGAAGAAACACTTGTTTATGCAAAGACGACACAATGGAGCGTCCAAGTTCTCCGAATAATTTGTTATGTTATTGTCCAACAAAAATGAAGTTGCATTTTTTATGATCACTTTTTCAAAAAAAAACAATTCGCAATTGATTTGACAATTTTGCCGTTATTGTTATCACCAAAAAACAAATATTTGATTGTTACAATAACAAAGCATCAATTGGACATGGATTTTCTCCTGACTTTAAAATAAGGGGGAAGCGGGCGTACAAATATCCGGTATTTAAAGTACAACTAAGTGTTATGGCAATACCATTGTCTACTGGCTACATTGTCTACTTTGAATACACTATCTACATTGATTATTTCGTCTACATTGTCTGCTTTGTCTTCATTTCTACATTGTCTACTCTGTCTACTTTATCTGCATTGTCTTCTTGTCTACATTGTCTGCTTTGCATACTTTGTCTAAAATGTCTACATTTTGTGTCAAAATTTTCTGCATGGTCTACTCTGTCTACGTTGTCTAAATTGGCGTCTAAGTGACATGAGTGTTGAAGATAATTTTGGGAATCATGTAACGGTTACTTGCATAGCATCAAAGCAAAAAAAAACAAAACCTTTCGTCCTTGAATTCTCTGTGACACTTGGTACAAACAAACAAAAACGTGACCGTGCTTTCTTTTATACTAATCAATTTATTAAATTACTTATCTAATCCAGGGGTTCTCAACCTTCCTAATGCCCCGACCCTTTAATACATTTCCTCATGTGGTGGAGACCAAAACCATCACATCATTTTCGGTGCTATTTCATAAATATGTGTTTCCCGATAGGCAACCCCCGTGTAATGGTTGTTCACCCCCGGGGTCGCGGCCTACAGGTTGAGAACCATACATCTAAGCCATATCATTAAATAATAAAACACTATTTAACACTAAATTATTGTCAGAGAAAGGTTTTCCATGGGGAATAATGCAGTGCACCTTTCTGACTTTTTATTTTTACCCAAGCAAAATATATCACTATGAACGATAACTAGTATTTAAAAGCAAATCGCTCTCTTACAGTTTTTTTTAAGCTTCTACTTCCAAAAGTAAGTTGCATGGGTCGCAGTTCAATCTTGATTCATGATAAATAAACACACTTAGAGACTCTTAAAGTCAAGCGTCTCTTATTAAATGTAAACATAGTAACCTGTGATAGATACTCCGGTCCTGACCTTAATGTCACTCTATGCCATTTCTCTCGATGTTGATAGTATTGATTAGTATTTTTTATAGTTTTTATACTAGATGATATGTCCCGGTGTTACTGGGGTAATAATGGAAGCCATATTTCATGATATTCTCCTTCTCTTGCGAAATCACAACATCTTAAAACCATATATTTACCTATGTAACTGAATGAGGTTTGATGTGCTGTAAATTTAAAAAAAAAAAAATATTGCGACCTTTTTTCCGCTCTTCAAATGAATATTTGGGGAAAAAAATAAATCAGTTACTATTTATTTTTTAGAAAATTATAAATATATAAAAATGTAATTACGTTTCTACCATTGTTGGTTTTTGAGAAATATGTATCTCCTATATAATAGAGACCTACCCAACACTTTTTTCAAGCTCATGAACTACAAAAGAAAACATATTTTTGAAAAATTCCAAAAATATATATCTATTTTACCAGTTTAAATATGTGTAACGTTTTTGTTAAATGTGTATCGTCGTTAAGAATTTACCCTTCCCTTAGCCTCGCTCCTGTGCTAGATTTTCGCAAAAACATAAAACACATAACTCTTATATCTAAAGCATAATCTCCGAGACGATGTTCACGTAACTAAAGAATACGGTCATTTATTTTAAATTGAAATCTTCAACAGCATTGAAATTTGTAAGGTAAATTGGGTTTTGCTATATTGATAATAAAATGTAAGCCTTTCCACCAACATCCAATTTTTATGGCATATGAATTGAGATAACAGAATTTATTTTTTTTGTCATACAAGGTTCACAATTTAATTTTAATTGATTTATATACCGTTGTTCATGACTGTAATGATTTGAGGTTTGGAAATATTTCTATGAAGGAAACAAGTAAAAAAAAAAAAAACTATTCAAAATTTAGCCCCCATTCCCATGTCCTCGCCCTTGAAATATGAAGCTGATCCATAGCTCACAATTTATTTTAAAATTATCAAACTTCTTTGAGTTGTACTCATGGAAAAAACTTATCTAAATGTGTCAACAATGTGTCAACAATGGGTCAACAATGTGTCAACAATGTGTCAACAATGTGTCAACAATGTGTCAACAATGTATCAACCATGTGTCAACAATGTGTCAACAATGGGTCAACAATGGGTCAACAATGGGTCAATAATGGGTCAACAATGTGTCAACAATGTGTCAACAATGTGCAACAATGTGTCAACAACGTGTCAACAATGTGTCAACGCCCATGATCTGTACTTTTCGACATTGAGATAAAATATTTTATCATATTTAAAGGAAATCTTAAACCTATTTTTCACGACTGTAATATCATCGGACTATTGTCATCCACATAAATATGATAAAACCATATGCCATCCCCCTCCCCACCCCCACCCCAAAAAAAAAGGTTTTAAATAAAGAAGTTCAAATAATTTATAAGATGTACCCCACCCACGCTGAGGCGTATCTTAATATGGGGCAAAAAGTAAATCACAACTCTTCCTCCTCTCTGCTTATATTATTGATTTGTACACACATAAATAATTAATCAACCCGGGTTGGTAATTCCACTACATTTTAGTTTTTATATTTAAAAACATACATACATACTTAAATACGTACATATATTTATTAAGCGTTTTCTGGGGAAAATAACATTTAATTTTCTTGGAAAGTAAAGAAAAAAGAAGTTTAATACCAGAAGTAAATTTGGCCACTGACGTATGTAAATATTTGGTGAGTCATGATGTACCGATGACCTCCCCTGACCCCAGTCCCAAAATGAATCATTTCTTGTAAGGCATCCAGCGCCCCCATCTTGACTCAGACAGTCGATATTGGACGTAAGTGTGGATCGAGACATGATTGCGTCATCTATAAGCATTGGATCCCACCAATCAGCTATCACTATCCAGGAAGACAATAATAAAGGTAGCCTGTGTCCAGATGATGTATAGATTTACTGGTCAGTAATGGTCATTTGCACCAAAGTCGAGACAACATAATGCTTTGTCTAGAATCATCATCGGACATTTTCTACCAATTGTTTTAGATTAGTCTACGTTCTTGGCTAGTGCAAGTCTTCCATATCTGTGCTACTGGACGCATTGGGGCTGCAAGTCTCCCAGATCTATACCACTCGACGTATTGGGGCTGCAAGTCTCCGAGATCTATACTACTCGACGTATTGGGGCTACAAATCTCCCAGATCTGTACTACTCGACGTATTGGGACAGCAAGTCCCGTAGATCTGTACTACTCGACGTATTGGGGTCTTTAAAAACGGCGGTACAACTAAAATGAAGGCAACATTTCGATGTTATCAAAAAAATTTGAAGTGAAACAAATCTGACCATAAAAATACTCGAAAATGAAATCTTCTTCTAAAATGACACAAATTAATATGCGTTCATGTTTTTGCCACAAAAATAGTTGTTTCAACAATTAAATTATTCACTTCTAAAAAAAACAACAAAAAAAACAGAACGTATTTTTAATCTTCCAAGTTTCAATATTTTTAACATAAAATAATTGAACTAAAAGTCAAGCAGGTCATTTTACTTGTAATAAATATGTTAACTTTGACCCTTAAAATATCTAATTATAATTTATGCGGTGTACCACCACAATAAAATTCACGGCCATCTCATATCCATCTACGAGTTAAGGCTATGTTGTAAATTTTTTTTTTTCCTTTTCCCCCCCCCCCCCCCCCACCATCTTGAATATTTATATCTTTATCCTATCCTGACAACCCTACCACTCTTGTCTGGGAGTATACGCCACCGAAGTACTCTATAGCCAGCATGAGATTATAACCTGTATTAAAAGCATTAACAGCGGTACAGAGACGTGCAAGTCAATGTTATTTTCCGAGACGCCGCGGAACAGTCTCCTCCAGCAAAAGCCCCTGGAGATTGAAGCAGCAAAGGGCGTCTTGGAGCGTGGCTCCGTCACCAAGTGAAGTTGGTCGATCAAAGGCAATCGATACTTGGAATCAACAGCGCCCCCCCCCCCTCAACCCCACACACACACAACCACACACACTCCCGCCCTCTTGTCTTTACGAGGACTCTGAGAGCTCTGATTGGCGTTTAATGCCGTAGTCCGGGAAATCATTATGCTAGGCCAAAGAGGCCAGCACAAAGTAAACAATAATTGTCTACAGTTATTCCTTCATTTTTCAGACCGTCTGGGCAGTCCGCAGTTGTATTCCTCGCGTGTCTGGTGCTGGGAAATATGCACGGCTGATGTACAGCCTTTACATTCCTCTTGTTGGCCCTTAACGTGTTTCTTTGCTTTGATCAATTCAGATCTTGAAAGTGTAATTCCTGATGTTCAATACAACTTTTGCAAACATTTAATTTTAATGGAATTTATTTAAAATCACGCATCAATCAGCAAATAAACGTGTGGTTTACAACTTTATTTAAGTGTGGTTTGTATTTTTTTTAATTAAAAAAAAAATCCACAATCACATTTTTTTTTTTTTTAATTGGTAAACACAAATAATTAAAAATATACATAAAATATATAAAATCACGCATCAATCAGCAAATAAACGTGTGGTTTACAACTTTATTTAAGTGTGGTTTGTATTTTTTTTAATTAAAAAAAAAATCCACAATCACATTTTTTTTTTTTTTAATTGGTAAACACCAATAATTAAAAATATACATGAAATATAGATCGACTCTTCTGATCCTTCAACTCAATCAAGCCAACGATTATACTACTACCCACAGTTCTATTTCTAACAGTCAAGTTTATGTAATTCATAGTGTTGAGCATTTCTTTCGTTGTAGTGTTCGAAAGGCAAAAGTAGCTTCCTCTTGGTATACCAGCCAAAACTCATTCATTGCGTCCCGTTATGGGTTTCACTTGACCAAAGGAGATTACTGCTTCCCAGTACTTCTTGTCATATATCATCCATCTCCATATTAGGAGATTCGAGGAGACGAAGCCCCCTGGCTTACCCACGGCAGACTTCAATGACTACACAGGACAAGATTATTTATGATAAAAACTCGGTCTCTTCTCCTTGTTAAATGGCGTCTTAAACGTTTAACATCGACATCGTCGTCACTGAAAACCTGCCTTTATAATTGACTTGATTTGTTTCAAATGTAATGATGTTAGTTGATATGTAAACCTGTCTTTATAAATGACTTGATTTGTTTGAAATGTAATGATGTTAGTTCATATGTAAAGCTGTCTTTATAATTGACTTGATTTGTTTCAAATGTAATGATGTTAGTTCATATGTAAAGCGGTCTTTATAATTGACTTGATTTGTTTCTAATGTAATGATGTTAGTTCATATGTAAGCTGTCTTTATAATTGACTTGATTTGTTTCAAATGTAATGATGTTAGTTCATATGTAAGCTGTCTTTATAATTGACTTGATTTGTTTCAAATGTAATGATGTTAGTTCATATGTAAACCTGTCTTTATAATTGACTTGATTTGTTTCAAATGTAATGATGTTAGTTCATATGTAAAGCTGTCTTTATAATTGACTTGATTTGTTTCAAATGTAATGATGTTAGTTCATATGTAAAGCTGTCTTTATAATTGACTTGATTTGTTTCAAATGCAATGATGTTAGTTCATATGTAAACCTGTCTTTATAATTGATTTGATTTGTTTCAAATGTAATGATGTTAGTTCATATGTAAAGCTGTCTTTATAATTGACTTGATTTGTTTCAAATGTAATGATGTTAGTTCATATGTAAACCTGTCTTTATAATTGACTTGATTTGTTTCAAATGTAATGATGTTAGTTCATATGTAAACCTGTCTTTATAATTGACTTGATTTGTTTCAAATGTAATGATGTTAGTTCATATGTAAAGCTGTCTTTATAATTGCCTTGATTAGTTTCAAATGTAATGATGTTAGTTCATATGTAAAGTTGTCTTTATAATTGACTTGATTTGTTTCAAATGTAATGATGTTAGTTCATATGTAAAGCGGTCTTTATAATTGACTTGATTTGTTTCAAATGTAATGATGTTAGTTCATATGTAAACCTGTCTTTATAATTGACTTGATTTGTTTCAAATGTAATGATGTTAGTTCATATGTAAAGCTTTCTTTATAATTGACTTGATTTGTTTCAAATGTAATGATGTTAGTTCATATGTAAACCTGTCTTTATAATTGACTTGATTTGTTTCAAATGTAATGATGTTAGTTCATATGCAATATGTTCTCTATACTTTTCCATTTTTCTCGCTATAAGTTTTGTGAGGATTTAGTACATTACATTAAGAAGGGAGATTCCTCCCTAGTTTGAGCAGGTTAACTTAGATCCTTTTTGTGAATTGGTATTATGAGTGCTGTGTCCCATTCAATTGGCATTTCTTCCTCCTGCTAGATTCTTGATATAAGTTTGTGTATTTGCCTATGCAGTTCGTTACCACCTAGCTTTATCAGTTCTGCAGAAGTTAGGTCTATTCCTGTTAGTTCATATGTAAACCCGTCTTTTATAATTAACATGTTGTATGTTAAATGTAATGATGTTAGTTCAAATTGACTGCAGTTGTATTTGAAACGAAAGCTCAAACCAAATTTCTCTGTTCTCAATTATTTTTTAAATCCTTTATGTTAACTTCGCTTTTCGTTCACCTTTTTCTTTCTTTCTGAATGTTTGGCTGAATCTTCGGAAGGCTATTTGACCCACTTCCCGCCAACCTGTCGAGCTGAAACTCCCAACCCGAACCTTTAAAAATAAGTTTTTCCTGTTTCTCAAGGGGAAACTGAAGAGACCATGATGACATCTATTTCACGAAATAAAATTCCAGACAACTGGGTTAAATGAGATTCGAAAAATATCGCAAGTGCGTAATTTTTTAAAATGATTTTTTTTGTTTCTTCTGAAATAGTTGGTGAAATAAATCTGCGGTAAAAAAATTCGGGTGGGACGTTATTATTAATATAAAATAAAAAAATAAAAATGCATATAAATGATTGATATGAAAAACTTTGTACTTATAGGTTGCGTAATTTAAATATGTATTTAAGTTAAAGACTGTTAAGAATCAAAACATGGTCCAGCAATTTTTTTTAGTTAAGAGCCATTTTATAAATCTCATCTGCTTAGGGAAAAATTTAGGGAGCCGCTGACAGGGGTGGGTGGGAGGAGTCTGGATAATTATTAAATCTCAAGGTCGTTGATCGTGGGCCCTCAAAATATTGAAGAAAAAGGAGGAAATATTCTGATTGTCTCTTACCTGATGCTTTCCAATAAATTTGACGGAACAAGGCAAAATGGCAGTGGCCATCTCTTTGACGGTTACATTCGCCATATGGGAGTCAAAGGTTGGTTCCAACGTCATGAGATCTGTCTGATCTGATGAAAAATCAACAGTAGAATGATAGAGATATTTGTGTGAATTCAACTATTAGGAGAATGTTAGAGATATGTTTAAGTATGAAACTGCTAGTAGAATGTTAGAGCTATGTTTGGCTATTCAACTATTAGTAGAATTTTAGAGCTATGTTTGGCTATTCAACTATTAGTAGAATTTTAGAGCTATGTTTGGCTATTTAACTATTAGTAGAATGTTAGAGCTATGTTTGGCTATTCAACTTCTAGTAGAAAGTTAGAGCTATGTTTGGCTATTCAACTTCTAGTAGAATGTTAGAGCTATGTTTGGCTATTCAACTTCTAGTAGAATGTTAGAGCTATGTTTGGTTATTCAACTTCTAGTAGAATGTTAGAGCTATGTTTGGCTATTCAACTTCTAGTATAATGTTAGAGCTATGTTGGCTATTCAACTTCTAGTAGAATATTATAGCTATGATTAGCTATTCAACTTCTAGTAGAATGTTAGAGCTATGTTTAGCTATTCAACTTCTAGTAGAATGTTAGAGAAATGTTTGGTTATTTAACTATCAGTAGAATGTTAGAGATATGTTTGGCTATTTAACTATCAGTAGAATGTTAGAGAAATGTTTGGCTATTTAACTATCAGTAGAATGTTAGAGCTATGTTTTGTTATTTAACTATCAGTAGAATGTTAGAACTATGTTTGGTTATTTAACTATCAGTAGAATGTTAGAGATATGTTTGGTTATTTAACTATCAGAATCTTCTTAATATGTTGGTGAAATTAGAAAAAAATTGTCTATAAATATTTGAAACATTTTACTTAGATATTGTGGCCATATGTTCATGAAGTGAAGTTAGCAAATAATAATGGAACAATCTCTGTAAAATGAGCAGACAGTGTTACTACAGATCATCCACCAACAGCATGGTATGTTTTAAAAGAATATGCGTGTTGAAATGAATCATGTGTCTATTTCTGTTATAAACATGATAGCAAACCTAAACATTTTCAATACTGAATCATTGTCAGAAGTAAATAAATAAAATACAATTTTCAGACAAAGGTTAAACACGTGAAATTAAATAATACGTGATTAAGCTAACTAAGATGGCGGATCAATGGCATTTTTAGTTTAAAAATCACAATATTTTACGCATTACATTTTCGCAAGAGATTAGCTTAGTGCAAGAGATTGCTTGATAGTTATTAATTTGGAGTATCGTAAAACATTAATTATCAGACTAAAATCCAAACATAAATCTTATTTAAAAACTATCTTGTGATGACCAGTGTCCTTGATTTTAACCAACTGTGCAAAAATTTATTTTTAAAATTCAATAGTTACATTTGCGTACGGCAAAATGCTATTCAGTTGCTGCTGTGCATGTGATACATTATAAAACAAGACAAACATGTAACAAACATGTGACAAACATGTGACAAACATGTAACAAACATAACCATTATTCCTGGTATTGAGTGCTAGGAACGTAACATGAGTTGGCTTTAAAGATAAAAAGTTTTTCTTTTCTAATCTAGATGATTTGTACATTTTTATTTAAAATAAGGAAACATGCAAGACGGTAGAAGTGAGGCCTTCTATGTCGGCGTCAGATCCTTACTAATCACTGCCCTGGGACAGTCGTCTCTTGCAAGTCTGCGGCTGCAAGTGAGTTCCGGCAAGGGGAACAAGCTATTAAAGCTATCCTACGGCGGAACATGTTTCGCTGCTGCCTGGGATCACACCCCTCTAGGCCACGTCTAATATTTGACCAGCGGGTCTCCCGCAGGATCAATAGCCCTACTCACGCGAGAACACACAATGGACATCTATTTGGCCGAATGGGGAGTGAGTCAACACTCGTATTTCAAGAAATTGTGAAAAAGCGGGGTCCGATCTGAGGTGGCAGCGAGGGTAAGGGGTTGGGGAAGGGGTTGGGGGGAAGGGGTTGGGGGGAAGGGGTTGGGGAGGGGTGTAGTCTGGGTGCTGCCTAATTCTGATCGGCCAATCGAATTTATTGGGGTGCTTTTTCATTCCCTTCTTGCAATCGGCGTATGGTGGCGGGGCAAGTGTAGACGGCGGGCCGATGGAATTGAAGCGATACGTTTGACAAAGTGAGACATTTTTGGGGAGGGAGTTCTGTCCCCTGTTCTGCAAACACAATTTTCCCTTTTTTTTTCCCTCCCTCTGTCTGAGAGTGGTACGATACATCTACAATCGAAGTACGGTGGTGTGTGTGGAGGGCTGTGGTGGAGGAATTCAATTTTTCAGTTGTCATTTTCCGTTTAAATATTTGCACTTCTTGGGTATTGCTGTAAGAAATACATTAATAATAAAATTGAAGACACTGGCGGTACAAGGATTGTTAAGGCAATTTATATCAATAATACTCTTTCCATTGTTTCATATATCAGAAAAACAACTAATTTCCTGGTAAAAGACTTTTAGCGTGACATAAATGAATTCACCTTTGAAAACGTATAAGATCTATGATCACAGATCTATGTCTTCACAAATAGGTCTATATAAAAACTATTTTAGTAGCAAACTCGAAATCTTGTTTATGACTTGGTCTCTAATCAATACTATAAAATGCGACTCAAAAGATTATTTGGATTTAATGGCATTAGGACAGAGAGAGGAGTCGCAGTTTGTGACATTAGGACAGAGAAAGGAATCACAGTTTATGATATTATAATAGTGAGAAGAGTCACAGTTTATGGTATTAGAATAGAGAGAGAGAGGGAAGTCACAATTTATGGTATTAGAATAGAGAGAGAGAGGGAAGTCACAGTTTATGGCATTAGAATAGAGAGAGAGAGGGAAGTCACAGTTTATGGTAGTAGAATAGAGAGAGGAGTCACAGTTTATGGTATTAGAATAGAGAGAGAGAGGGAAGTCACAGTTTATGGTATTAGAATAGAGAGAGAGGGGGAAGTCACAGTTTATGGTATTAGAATAGAGAGAGAGGGGGAAGTCACAGTTTATGGTATTAGAATAGAGAGAGAGAGGGAAGTCACAGTTTATGGTATTAGAATAGAGAGAGAGGGGGAAGTCACTGTTTATGGTATTAGAATAGAGAGAGAGAGGGAAGTCACAGTTTATGGTATTAGAATAGAGAGAGAGAGGAGAGTCACAGTTTATGGTATTAGAATAGAGAGAGAGAGGGAAGTCACAGTTTATGGTATTAGAATAGAGAGAGAGAGGGAAGTCACAGTTTATGGTATTAGAATAGAGAGAGAGAGGGAAGTCACAATTTATGGTATTAGAATAGAGAGAGAGAGGGAAGTCACAGTTTATGGTATTAGAATAGAGAGAGAGAGGGAAGTCACAGTTTATGGTATTAGAATAGAGAGAGAGAGGGAAGTCACAGTTTATGGTATTAGAATAGAGAGAGAGAGGGAAGTCACAGTTTATGGTATTAGAATAGAGAGAGAGAGGGAAGTCACAGTTTATGGTATTAGAATAGAGAGAGGAGTCACAGTTTATGGTATTAGAATAGAGAGAGAGGGGGAAGTCACAGTTTATGGTATTAGAATAGAGAGAGGAGTCACAGTTTATGGTATTAGAATAGAGAGAGAGAGGGAAGTCACAGTTTATGGTATTAGAATAGAGAGAGAGAGAGGGAAGTCACAGTTTATGGTATTAGAATAGAGAGAGACAGAGGGAAGTCACAGTTTATGGTATTAGAATAGAGAGAGAGAGGGAAGTCACAGTTTATGGTATTAGAATAGAGAGAGAGGGAGGGAAATCACAGTTTATGGTATTAGAATAGAGAGAGAGAGGGAAGTCACAGTTTATGGTATTAGAATAGAGAGAGAGAGGGTAGTCACAGTTTATGGTATTAGAATAGAGAGAGGAGTCACAGTTTATGGTATTAGAATAGAGAGAGAGAGAGGGAAGTCACAGTTTATGGTATTAGAATAGAGAGAGAGAGGGAAGTCACAGTTTATGGTATTAGAATAGAGAGAGGAGTCACAGTTTATGGTATTAGAATAGTGAGAGAGAGGGAAGTCACAGTTTATGGTATTAGAATAGAGAGAGATAGGGAAGTCACAATTTATGGTATTAGAATAGAGAGAGAGAGGGAAGTCACAGTTTATGGTATTAGAATAGAGAGAGAGAGAGGGAAGTCACAGTTTATGGTATTAGAATAGAGAGAGAGAGGGAAGTCACAATTTATGGTATTAGAATAGAGAGAGAGAGAGGGAAGTCACAGTTTATGGTATTAGAATAGAGAGAGAGAGGGAAGTCACA
This sequence comes from Lymnaea stagnalis, assembly GCA_964033795.1. Taxonomy (NCBI): domain Eukaryota; kingdom Metazoa; phylum Mollusca; class Gastropoda; family Lymnaeidae; genus Lymnaea; species Lymnaea stagnalis. The sequence goes on from CAXITT010000006.1 coordinate 1,985,496, forward strand.
ATTTATGGTATTAGAATAGAGAGAGATAGGGAAGTCACAGTTTATGGTATTAGAATAGAGAGAGAGAGAGGGAAGTCACAGTTTATGGTATTAGAATAGAGAGAGGAGTCACAGTTTATGGTATTAGAATAGAGAGAGAGAGAGGGAAGTCACAGTTTATGGTATTAGAATAGAGAGAGAGAGGGAAGTCACAGTTTATGGTATTAGAATAGAGAGAGGAGTCACAGTTTATGGTATTAGAATAGTGAGAGAGAGGGAAGTCACAGTTTATGGTATTAGAATATATAGAGAGAGAGGGAAGTCACAGTTTATGGTATTAGAATAGAGAGAGAGAGAGGGAAGTCACAGTTTATGGTATTAGAATAGAGAGAGAGAGGGAAGTCACAGTTTATGGTATTAGAATAGAGAGAGAGAGAGGGAAGTCACAGTTTATGGTATTAGAATAGAGAGAGGAGTCACAGTTTATGGTATTAGAATAGAGAGAGAGAGGGAAGTCACAGTTTATGGTATTAGAATAGAGAGAGGAGTCACAGTTTATGGTATTAGAATAGAGAGAGAGAGGGAAGTCACAGTGTATGGTATTAGAATAGAGAGAGGAGTCACAGTTTATGGTATTAGAATAGTGAGAGAGAGGGAAGTCACAGTTTATGGTATTAGAATAGAGAGAGAGAGAGGGAAGTCACAGTTTATGGTATTAGAATAGAGAGAGAGAGGGAAGTCACAGTTTATGGTATTAGAATAGAGAGAGAGAG
>CAXITT010000006.1:1993959-2034710 GCA_964033795.1 Lymnaea stagnalis
GGGGGGGGGTTCCACGGCTTTATCTTTCGTCTTTTAGAATAATGTAACAGAGAGAATATCTTTGACAGCAATACCAAAAGATTAGCATTCACGGTAACAAATCAAAGTCAAACGTGTATTTCAAGAATCAAGTCAGTGATGAATTGACTTTGTTTTATTTGATATTCATTACAGCATGGCTGAGGAGATGTTGTTGTGTTGTGTAAGTCTGATCTTTGTCCATCCCTATAGCTGACGTTCCCCATTACTGTAGTCAAAGCTTACCATTACGAAACACGACGTTTACATTCAACAGAATTAATTTTTCTTTGTGTTTATTCTGAGCCGAAAATCGTGTTGCATGAAAGAAAATTTCGATCAAAATTAATTCACAAGCACCTCATCAAAATAGATTATTTTTTCCTTTTATTTAACTTCAAGTAAAGAGAGAAAAATATTTGGTTTTAGTTTTTTTTTTTAAAGTTAAATAATAATAAAATAAAGTAAATAATACAACAATAAAAAAAAACTGGTCCACATTACTTTTTAATACTGCTTTTTTAGTCCTTGTGTTCCACGACCAATTAATTATAACTGATAGCATATGAAACCTCTTGGATTCACCCTTACAAAATCGAAAATCAAAAATATTATTTTCCTTAAGTATATAAAGTATATACATTATAATGTAGTTCACCAAAATCTTATAAATTATTCTTTATTTAAATATATCAACGCTACAATGGGGATGGCACCCACAACAATCCCATTATAAAAAATCTGGTGCGTTACAACTGTAATTAAAAGTTGTTAAAATGTAAACATTTCTGACAGAGCCGAACATTGACGAACATTTACGATGTCTACGGTCTACCAAGGTCAATGACCCTGTGTACCTTGGATGAGTTTCAATAAAAAATAGTTTTCAACACGGCTGTTCATTTTATGATTTTCTGGTGTTATTGATGAGATAGATTTCTCCACCTCGCAGGTGACATTGTTTTTAATAGCCCTACCAACATGTGTGTGTGACTCATTTTGTAACGTAATAAACAGGTGTTAACACATTGTTTTTAATAGCCCTACCAACATGTGTGTGTGACTCATTTTGTAACGTAATAAACAGGTGTTAACACATTGTTTTTAATAGCCCTACCAACATGTGTGTGTGTGACTCATTTTGTAACGTAATAAACAGGTGTTAACACATTGTTTTTAATAGCCCTACCAACATGTGTGTGTGACTGATTTTGTAACGTAATAAACAGGTGTTAACACATTGTTTTTAATAGCCCTACCAACATGTGTGTGTGACTGATTTTGTAACGTAATAAACAGGTGTTAACACATTGTTTTTAATAGCCCTACCAACATGTGTGTGTGTGACTCATTTTGTAACGTAATAAACAGGTGTTAACACATTGTTTTTAATAGCCCTACCAACATGTGTGTGTGACTGATTTTGTAACGTAATAAACAGGTGTTAACACATTGTTTTTAATAGCCCTACCAACATGTGTGTGTGACTGATTTTGTAACGTAATAAACAGGTGTTAACACATTGTTTTTAATAGCCCTACCAACATGTGTGTGTGACTGATTTTGTAACGTAATAAACAGGTGTTAACACATTGTTTTTAATAGCCCTACCAACATGTGTGTGTGACTGATTTTGTAACGTAATAAACAGGTGTTAACACATTGTTTTTAATAGCCCTACCAACATGTGTGTGTGACTGATTTTGTAACGTAATAAACAGGTGTTAACACATTGTTTTTAATAGCCCTACCAACATGTGTGTGTGACTGATTTTGTAACGTAATAAACAGGTGTTAACACATTGTTTTTAATAGCCCTACCAACATGTGTGTGTGACTCATTTTGTAACGTAATAAACAGGTGTTAACACATTGTTTTTAATAGCCCTACCAACATGTGTGTGTGACTCATTTTGTAACGTAATAAACAGGTGTTAACACATTGTTTTTAATAGCCCTACCAACATGTGTGTGTGACTGATTTTGTAACGTAATAAACAGGTGTTAACACATTGTTTTTAATAGCCCTACCAACATGTGTGTGTGACTGATTTTGTAACGTAATAAACAGGTGTCAACACATTGTTTATACATGATATCCATCCCACCCTTACATATTCCTAGTGAAGAATTATTCCGGCTACAAGATCAGTTCAATAATGATACTTGTTAGATTTCATACAAGCACAGTGTTGCTCAGAATACCAGATCAGTTCAATAACGATACTTGTTAGATTTCAAAAAATGCAGTATTTCTCCGAATATCAGACCAGTTCAATAACGATACTTGTTAGTGCATCACTGCTCCGACTACCAGATCTGCTCAGTAACGATACTTGTGAGTGCAGCATTGCCCCGACTACCAGATCAGTTCAATAACGATACTTGTTAGATTTCGTCTCCGAATTAATGAAAGCATCAAATCGGAACCAAATTGCCGCTCTCTGGGGAAATTCTCCGATTTCTCTGGACGGGCTGTCAGTTTATGCACGTCATCATAGACCAGGATATCATATTTTAGGCGGCCAAAAGAAATATTTTTCCTGTTAAAGACGGCACTTGATGCTGTCCGCGGCCGAAGGAAAGGCTTGTTTGGTCCCACGGCCATTGAGAGTTTTGGTTGTGTGGGCCACGAGGTGGGGAAATAGTTTAATGGTGAAACAGCGTTGAGTAGAGGTCGGGACGGTATGAAGTAGTTTATTTTCTTGTGGTCGTATACTTGGTATTTGTTTGCCGAGTCGTCTGCTTGCATTGAGTCTGTAGCGGGATATGTGGTGGAGGTAGTATTTTGGGTATGTGGTGGAGGTAGTATTTTGGGTATGTGGTGGAGGTAGTATTTTGGGTATGTGGGGGAGGTAGTATTTTGGGTATGTGGTGGAGGTAGTATTTTGGGTTTGTGGTGGAGGTAGTATTTTGGGTTTGTGTTAGAGGTAGTATTTTGGGTTTGTGGTGGAGGTAGTATTTTGGGTATGTGGTGGAGGTAGTATTTTGGGTATGTGGTGGAGGTAGTATTTTGGGTTTGTGGTGGAGGTAGTATTTTGAGTATGTGGTGGAGGTAGTATTTTGGGTATGTGGTGGAGGTAGTATTTTGGGTATGTGGGGGAGGTAGTATTTTGGGTATGTGGTGGAGGTAGTATTTTGGGTTTGTGGTGGAGGTAGTATTTTGGGTTTGTGTTAGAGGTAGTATTTTGGGTTTGTGGTGGAGGTAGTATTTTGGGTATGTGGTGGAGGTAGTATTTTGGGTATGTGGTGGAGGTAGTATTTTGGGTTTGTGGTGGAGGTAGTATTTTGAGTATGTGGTGGAGGTAGTATTTTGGGTATGTGGTGGAGGTAGTATTTTGGGTATGTGGTGGAGGTAGTATTTTGGGTATGTGGTGGAGGTAGTATTTTGGGTATGTGGTGGAGGTGGTATTTTGGGTATGTGGTGGAGGTGGTATTTGGGGTTTTATAGATATTTAGAATGAGCAGTTGTTGTTTTTTTTTTTTTTGGTTCTTTTTTTAATAATGATATATATTTGAAAATAAGTTGACAAGACATGGACCTGTGTTCTATCTGAGTGAGTCGTGATGACATTTTGTGTTAAATGGTAGATGCTTGATACGCGTATCTATTTCGTGTAATAAATTTAATGAAAATGAGTATGATTCGTGTTTGTGTATTTTTGGTGGCATTAGAGCTGACATATTTGTCATTAATTTATGTTAAAAAGTATATAAAGCCATCAACAATGAAATCTTGCGACAAATACTAAAACAATTTAATGACGATACAAAACTTCCAGACTCTGCTTCTGCTCTGTATATATCGTCCGACCTTAAATCACGCAAAGACGACATACCCTTTTCCCTACCTCTCAACTTCTCTGAACCCTCTAACGTTGGGACTAAACCATGTTTCAGAAGTCGCTGTGTGACTTGGTCCCATGTTCTCGTGACTAGACACAATGGCTTCTCTAAATTACATTAATAAAACTTAAATGCTTTTACCGTGATAGCACGCACCACAGAATCATGTGGCACACATGCTTTGGTTTTGAACAACTCAACTTCTTTTCTAACAAGCATAGAGCGCTTCCTGTTCTAAATATAGAGCTACATGGAATTTATGGAGATCTTCTAAAACATAAATTTTATTTTTCAATTTAAATTTATCTGTAGTTAATTGTATTGTATTGCCTGCTGAAGAAGGCTTCTATCCTAAACGGTCGCTAAAATTTTCTTATCCTTAATATGCAGCCATAAACATATTTATTTTTTTCCACTATTTATTTATTGAATATTTATTAGATTGGAATGAAATATGAGGAAAGGCGAAAATGCTTTATAAAATGCATGACAAATAGGAGAAAATGAAATGGAGGTGTCCTTGGATTGAAAGAAAAGAAAGAAAAAGTTGAGATATGTTTGGAAAATACGCCTTGAGACACTAAAACGAATAAAGAATTCTGTCTGAAATGGTTGTAATGTTGGACGAGGCGTTTATAGGACTTCAGGGACAGCGTGCTGTATCGGGTAAAGCCGCTCTTCCTTTTTTATGTCTATCTTTCACTTCTTCTTTCTACCACTGTCTTTCCATCATTCCCTTTTTTAAATGAGCTTCAAATTATTTATTCCTCTTTCTCTCTCACTCTCTCTCTCTCTCTCTCTCTCTCTCTCTCTCTCTCTCTCTCTCTCTCTCTTTCTTTTTCTCATCTCTCTCTCTCTCTCTCTCTCTCTCTCTCTCTCTCTCTCTCTCTCTCTCTCTCTCTCTCTCTCTCTCTCTCTCTCTCTCTCTCTCTCTCTCTCTCTCTCTCTCTCTCTTTCTTTCTCTCTCTCTCCGTCTCACTCCCAATCTTTATTTTTCTAGCTTTATCTTTTTCTTGTCCTTATACATGTGACGCAACTCAAAGTTCCAAAGTTTTTGTGTGTGTTTCCGGAATGGACAGATATGTTTATGAGACTAAATTATAGACAATGATATGAGCCTGACTCATCAACACTTTCTTCTAATATCCAGCATATCACTGGAACTATTATGGCAGTAATATTTGACAATATCTAATTAGTGGACTACGCATATAATGACTTACTGTGGATGCCTTGTGAAAATAGAAGTTATATGAATGCCTTCAATATTGTAAGAACACCTCGAATATTGTAGCTACATGGACATTTCCGTTTCTGAAACAAGTGACTTGGGCTACTTAATTTCAAAAAGATGTATCAAGGCCTCGCATAGAGCAATAGCGCACAGGGCATTGTCCCACGCTCTAATCCTTCATTGTCCTCATTATCGTCTAAAAAAACAACTAGACGGGTCACACGGAAACATGGAAAATGGAAACTAATGATGAATTCGTCACATAAGCAACTCATGGTATGAGCTGATACCAGTGGATTCCATGAAGGCCATTTAAACAGCGCTAGACTCAAAGGTACTTCATTCTTTCATGCGGTTAATTCTTAAATTACTTCAAAAACAACCATAAAGGTGGTTCTATTTAGCTTGATTATGTTATAGGAAAGATTTCTCAAATATAAAATAAAAAGTATGAAATAAATCTTAACAAAAAAAAAAAAAAAAAATTATTTCAGAAATCTCCATAACTTTAAAAATGTTTTTCCAAATTATCTATTTAGCTTGATTATGTTATAGGAAAGATTTCTCAAATATAAAATAAAAAGTATGAAATAAATCTTAACAAAAAAAAAAAAAAAAATTATTTCAGAAATCTCCATAACTTTAAAAATGGTTTGCCAAATTCAACGAAAATTAAATATCAGGTTTTTCAGAACCAGAGCCGACTCGTCACTTTTGAGAACCCATGCTACTTTCCAAAGAATTTTTTTCTCTTTTCGTACGTGCTTTCGAATTTATCTTTTATGTTTTTTTTCCCAACATCACATCTTTGCGTCCCCAAAATATCCGAGCACTCAACGCCCCCCCCCCCTCACCCGACCCTGCAGCCAAAGGGGTAGCAGGACCAAGGTGACGGCACTGGTCCAAACTTGTTCGAACCGGCAGAATCCCAGCAAGTATGCAGTTTTATCTCATGTGTGTCTCAAATCTCCATTGTAGTAGTAACTTGATTTAAATAAACGTTTTTATGTTGCTGAAAAGTTTGGTATGTGAAACTTCTACAGTCTTGTCCTTTCCTGGAGAAGCTTTACAAAATGTTCTTAAACAGTGTGCCGTTGTACAGTGGTGACCATAAACCATTCTAGCCCTTTATAATTAGTGCTGATAACATTAGGTTTCACAACTCTTCATTGTATTTGATGGACGGACACAATGTGCTGTTATCCCAAGCCAAAAACTACCCAGCGGTTGAGTTGATCAAGCTCTAGATCTCCATTCATTTTTATTGTGTCCCATCTTGCAAGCACATACGAATTCAATCTTTTATTTCAGGTAAACAAAAACGTATTTTTCATTGCTTACCGCCTTAAACAAAAAATACATTTGAAAGGCTATTTTAAATAACTATTGATGACGTCATTTAGTTTTAAATGTCCCTGATTGGTGGGTGTTAGGAGCGACAACGGCAAAGTTTGAGCAGTCTTCTGAACAAATCTTGAGTCATCTCTGTCAGGATTAATCAGATAATTATCAGCCTATAGCACAAAAATATCCAGCCTATAAAGAAGGATATCCGGGTAGCGACGGGCTATGCTTTCACTCAGGGTTTCAACAAATCCATGGCAATAACCATCGATAAAATATAATGTATTGCTTCTCCATAGCGGTGTGAGTGTGTGTGTGGGAGGGGGGTGGGGCTGTGGGGGGTCTCAATGCTCATAAAGATGAATTGATGAGGGGGAGAAAGGGGGGGGGGGGATTCCAAAGGAGGAAAAAAAAATTCGGGAACGAAAACTTCCGGTTCACATAATGCTCACACGAACATTCAGAATACACACCCACCTCATTATAACACTGCCCTCCCCTTAACTTCTCTATAATCACTTCAGCTCCTTACCAAAACTAATTGAGCAATGTGTTGTCCTCTATTCCAGGGGCGTCGCCTGGGCAGTGTCATGTAATGTAAGATTGTAAAAGGGGAAGCCGAGTTTAATAGCTTGAGAAACACTGAACATAATTCATTCATTATGTCTTAGGCAAGTATAAAGTACATAGTGTACATGGATTCAGCCCGATTAAATTAATTCCACGAGATGTTGTGAGGTAGAGATAATAATTCTAAGGGTATAAGGATCTGGCGACTATCTTATTTCAGATATTATGGTTTGCTTAACAATGTCAGGCCGTGCGATGTTGTGTACCAGACCTTTAAGTTACTGTGTAAATCTGAATGTTCCCCAAATCCCAACCTATTTGATAAAATCTTATTAAAAATTACAATTTGATAAATGCCCATGACACCATTCTAAAATAGGTAGTACGTTAGACATTTCTTTATAGACTTTGTATGTGTCATTTCCCATAGAGCATTTAAGACATCTCTTCGACACATATCCGAGTGCTTAAGAAAGCTCTTTGACCCATTTTCAAGTTTATAAGACAGCTGTTTGTCGCATCTCAGAGTGATTAAGAAAGCTCTCGTCACATATCCAGATGTTTAAGGCAGTTCTTCGTTGCACCTGCGAGAGTTTAAATCAGGTCAGGTGTTTGTCACATCTCTGAGAGTAGCCCTTGCAACCAGGGAAGTATCTCCTTCAAAACCATGCACAGTGACATCCCGAACCCCCCTGAAACATAGGAGCCAGAATGATCAATGCATTGATCGTGGGCCCTCAAATTATAGAAGAAGAGGAGTTTACGACAACTATTTGTCACATCTCCAAATGTTTGAAAAAACAGTTTGTCTCATTTCCAAGTGTTTAAGACAACTGTTTGTCACATCTCCAAGTGTTTAAGACAACTGTTTGTCACATCTCCAAGTGTTTAAGATTACTGTTTGTCACATCTCAAGTGTTTAAGACAACTGTTTGTCACATCTCCAAGTGTTTAAGACAACTGTTTGTCACATCTCCAAGTGTTCAAGACACCTGTTTGTCACATCTCCAAGTATTTAAGACAACTGTTTGTCACATCCTCGTTTCGCTGACATCCATCTCTATGAGCCCTTAAATTATTTCATGCACATTCAGAAAAATTAGTCAACAAACAAAAATAACTACAAGAAGTGGCGCCATTGGGATGACGTCTTGCAACTGGTTATAAACCCAACGTGTTTCGAGTTTTAGAAGTGGCCAGGGGTATGGATAAATATAAAAAAAAATAGAGATGTATAACGAAATAGAATATCGATGACAGCATAGATGGCTTCCCATGACATAACACGGGCTATTGGACACGGAGAGGCCATCGTCAGACGGCCATTCGGCCATCACGGATAGCCATTAGGTTGCCGCCTCGTGTCGGCCACCCATCCGCACGGCAAGATTATGAATAAACATGAATGGTGCAATAATCCCAGGTCCCAGACTAACCCCCCCGGTTCACATTTGACATGATCTAGTTTCTTTAAAAGACTTCCCAGCGATCTCTTCAGATCTTCCATCTCCGAGCCCCCCGGGTGCCGAGTGTTGCGCCTCCATTTTGATGGGATGTAAAGGGGAATAAATTGTCCCTGATTGAGAAGATAAAAACCACGGCGGTGAGCAAGGGCGAGCTGCTCAGATTCTCGCTAATTTCCTCTAATTAATTTGGGGGATTTATCTGCGTAAACGATGCTCTACACAGATTTGAAATACGTTGGGTGATGTATGTGAAGATGTGATCAGAGGGGACAGAGAAAGATGTTGGGTGATGTATGTGAAGATGTGATCAGAGGGGACAGAGAAAGATGTTGGGTGATGTATGTGAAGATGTGATCAGAGGGGACAGAGAAAGATGTTGGGTGATGTATGTGAAGATGTGATCAGAGGGGACAGAGAAAGATGTTGGGTGATGTATGTGAAGATGTGATCAGAGGGGACAGAGAAAGATGTTGGGTGATGTATGTGAAGATGTGATCAGAGGGGACAGAGAAAGATGTTGGGTGATGTATGTGAAGATGTGATCAGAGGGGCAGAGAAAGATGTTGGGTGATGTATGTGAAGATGTGATCAGAGGGGACATAGAAAGATGTTGGGTGATGTATGTGAAGATGTTATCAGAGGGGACAGAGAAAGATGTTGGGTGATGTATGTGAAGATGTGATCAGAGGGGACATAGAAAGATGTTGGGTGATGTATGTGAAGATGTGATCAGAGGGGACATAGAAAGATGTTGGGTGAAGTATGTGAAGATGTGATCAGAGGGGACAGAGAAAGATGTTGGGTGATGTATGTGAAGATTTGATCAGAGGGGACAGAGAAAGATGTTGGGTGAAGTATGTGAAGATGTGATCAGAGGGGACAGAGAAAGATGTTGGGTGATGTATGTGAAGATGTGATCAGAGGGGACAGAGAAAGATGTTGGGTGATGTATGTGAAGATGTGATCAGAGGGGACATAGAAAGATGTTGGGTGATGTATGTGAAGATGTGATCAGAGGGGACAGAGAAAGATGTTGGGAGATGTATGTGAAGATGTGATCAGAGGGGACAGAGAAAGATGTTGGGTTATGTATGTGAAGATGTGATCAGAGGGGACAGAGAAAGATGTTGGGTGATGTATGTGAAGATGTGATCAGAGGGGACAGAGAAAGATGTTGGGTGATGTATGTGAAGTTGTGATCAGAGGGGACAGAGAAAGATGTTGGGTGATGTATGAAGATGTGATCAGAGGGGACATAGAAAGATGTTGGGTGATGTATGTGAAGATGTGATCAGAGGGGACATAGAAAGATGTTGGGTGATGTATGTGAAGATGTGATCAGAGGGGACATAGAAAGATGTTGGGTGATGTATGTGAAGATGTGATCAGAGGGGACATAGAAAGATGTTGGGTGATGTATGTGAAGATGTGATTGTAGATAGGACATATACATATTTTTGGTGATGTAATGTAGATATGATCATACAGGAAATATAAATATATAACAATAAGAATGATTTTTTTTTTGGAGAGAGTTAACTATCACAATATAATTTATAGTATTCTATAGGATGTGGAATAATTTAATGCTCTCAGTTTAGTCGCAGGTTAACGTTAAATAAAATCTTTAATGTGCACCATAGTGGACTTAACAGACATAGGCACGTTTGTTGTTGTTTTTTTGATGGAGATTTCAGACTTCTTGTTATCTTCTTCTTCCAATCTGTATTGTTCGTGCTCTATTCACTGCAAACATTAAATAAGTGTTTTTAATTTATTTCGAATATTAAACAAATGTTCTTATTGACTTTAATATTAAACAAATGTTCTTATTCACTTCAATATTAAACAATTGTTCTTATTCACTTCAATATTAAACAAATGTTCTTATTCACTTCAATATTAAACAAATGTTCTTATTCACTTCAATATTAAACAAATGTTCTTACTTTCATTACAACTAGCTTCATATAAAACTTCGGTTCATGTGTCAGTTCTTATTCTCAGTAAACCTAGATACTAATAAATCTACAACCTGTATGTTACCTAAAGTATATTTAGTACACATAATTTTGTCAATGAGCATCCCTCGTGGCACTGAACAAGCTTTGTCTTTAAAGACATAAATAGGAAAATACACATTTAGTTAGAATGAAAAAAATCCCACTCATAAAACAAAGAATGCAGTTATGAATTCATATTCAATTATTTTACACTTGAAGGAAAATTTAATTTTTATTGATTTTGTTTTTAAATGACTTGATATTCAACACCAAATGTTTAGTGTTAATATTTCTGTATAATAAAGAAACGAATTGGGAAAACCATAGTTTTTTTTTTTTACATTCATATTTCAATTGTTTATATATATATATATGTGTGTGTGTATATATATATAACTTCCAAACTCAAGTTAGTTTATTGTTTTGTTTTTCAATAAACAGTTTATATATTTAAAAGTTCATATATTTTTTAAATCATAATTAATGTCAAAACCTTTTTAATCAACCTTCCAATATGATCATGTCAGTACGTTAACATCACTGTGAGTCGGCATTTCCCTCCTATCACTCCCCCCTTATCCAGGGTTCCAGCAGACAAGCCCCCTGTCTTGATAAGACAGCAGCTCTATATTCAAGATCATGGCTCCCTGCCAAAACATGGCGGCATTAAATCTGCGCAGAGGCACAAATCCGTGGAAAAATGAAGTCGAAGGCTCGGGGCCTGGAGTCTAATTTGGGCTCGACGCGGGATTGCCATATGGGATTAATTAGAGTTGTCGTTCCTATTCAATACTTTGGTGTCGGGAGTGCTCTTCTCTTATTTCCTGCCCCAATGTTTCATATTTATTCCACTGGAAGCTTTGATTGGAAGTATCTCTCTGCATGTTGATACGGGCATTGCCGGGGACCTGCTGGCGGCGATCAGAGCGGCCAAAACTAGAGTTGTCTTCGCTTGCATGGCCATCAAAATGCAAAGGGTTGTCAGCCTGATACGGAAGCGATGAAGACAAGTTAATTAATGATCAGTGCACGCTTGATTGGCCATGCATTTGATTGTCTTCTTCTGAAGACTTCTTGGATATTTATAGAAATGATAAAGCATCTCGTCCTTCAATAATTTTGACATAACATTTTCTGTAGCAGTGGTTATTTTTGGTAATAAATATTTGTTTTAAAATCCTTAATGTATGAGGGACTGCGTACAAGTCATATGAATTAAATAAGTAGATGAACAAGACATGGTTAGGCTTGGAAAGAAAAGATTTTATTATAAATTTAAAAGATGAAGGCAAAAGTAAGTCTAAAAATATAGTGGAGTATTTTACTCTTTGTTGTCAAGTTTATTAAATATGTTGTTTAATGTAGTAAGGGTTTGTGTTGAATAAGCTCGTTGCACCATAACAGTGAATAAGGCACTAGGCTGGTTACGCTTGTAGTCAGGGGTGGACCGGGGAGTTCAAGCGGCCCGGGAAAAAATCAAAGCGGCCCGGGAAAAAATCAAAGCGGCCCGGAAAAAAAAACAAAAAGCGGCCCTATCTTCATGACTTTTATTTTTTTATTATATCACCGGTCCTAGCGGCCCATCGGGAATCTTCCCGGTGTCCCGGCGGCCCAGTACACCCCTGCTTGTAGTTAATAAGCGCTATAATTCGATAAGCGTTATGTGTTTGTTCCAGTGTTAAAATTAATGTAAAATATGGAATGATGCCGTAAGGTGATTAGTGTTGTAGCTTGATTTAGGTAGAATGAAATAATCCCAAAACATTGAACAAAGACTAACGGAGAACAATAATAAGAGAAAGAAACGTTCAATAAGTTATTCAAATTTGTTACGTCAACAGCGAATGTTATTGGAGTACATGACGTAATTCACCAACACGGCCACACGATTGGTGTAGGAAATCTCAGCAATGTAATGAATATTCATGATTCATGAAGCATATGTTTTGGGACTGAGGCCGGAGCAAGGGGCCGTCACACACAAACACCCGAATCAGGCAACACGCACACTAAAAGGTGTTGATCTCCTTGATCCTCTTACAAGATGGGCGATGATAAGATAAAAAGCTAGCTGGGTCAGCGCAACCATCTTGTGCGTGTAAAATATGGAAAGATTATGGTGCATTCTCTATAATAATAATTCCAGATGGCGCTCGATACATGTATCAACGGTTAGTTCTATTGATTCTGTATCCAGTTGGTAATGACGGGTACTGATGCTGTTTTCGATGTCTAGTAAGCTGCCAATGAGCGTAGCAATGAGCCTAGCAATGAGCCTAGCAATTAGGGTAGCAAGGAGCGTAGCAAGGAGCCTAGCAATGAGCGTAGCAAGGAGCGTAGCAATGGGCGTAGCAATGGGCGTAGCAAGGAGCATAGCAATGGGCGTAGCAATGGGCGTAGCAAGGAGCGTAGCAAGGAGCGTAGCAATGAGCGTAGCAAGGAGCGTAGCAAGGAGCGTAGCAATGGGCGTAGCAATGAGCGTAGCAAGGAGCGTAGCAATGGGCGTAGCAAGGAGCGTAGCAAGGAGCGTAGCAATGAGCGTAGCAAGGAGCGTAGCAATGGGCGTAGCAATGGGCGTAGCAAGGAGCGTAGCAGCGTAGCAATGAGCGTAGCAAGGAGCGTAGCAATGGGCGTAGCAAGGAGCGTAGCAAGGAGCCTAGCAATGAGCGTAGCAAGGAGCGTAGCAATGGGCGTAGCAATGGGCGTAGCAAGGAGCGTAGCAAGGAGCGTAGCAATGAGCGTAGCAAGAAGCGTAGCAAGGAGCGTAGCAAGGAGCATAGCAATGAGCGTAGCAATAGGCGTAGCAATGGGCGTAGCAATGAGCGTAGCAATGAGCGTAGCAATGAGCGTACGAAATCAATTAGCGCAGGAATTCATTTACCTTCCTACCCGGAAATGCCCCGTAACTGTTTTAAAACCTTCCAAAAAAGCGTACGAAATGAATAAATTCATTCCATACCAGTCAGAGCTCAAAGAACCTAGAACCTTAAGTATGTAAGCATATTTAGAATAACTCCAAGTCGCTTTTCCAGCACTTAGCTATTAAGTTGAAAACAAAAGTGATTCAGAATTTGAGGGCATTGAATATAATTCAACCAGTCTTACAAATGTTTCACTCCTTAACTCCCTTGGGGGTTGACACGATTCAATCAGGAGTTATTATTATGGATTGTTCTATAGTTATCCTCATCGATTGTGTTGAAAGTTATCTTACACTGTTATGAATGCAACTCCGATCTCACACTATGCTATTAAGCCTTTTTTAGGCTATCTCTCAATATTTATGGATTTTTAGAATATGAAATTCTCTAAATAAAATATTCCAATAGCGTTTGTAAATAAACTTCTGCAACAACAACAACAACAAAAATCGACATTTTGTCTCCTGCATTTTTTTCATGTCAGATAATGTTGAGATTTTTAGTTTTTTAATATGGAGGGCAAAAGCATTCTGAGACCGGAAGCAGCATGGCAAACGAGGCATAACGGAAGTGGAAAGGCGTCGAAATAGGAAGGCAATACTACTCCATAAAAGGCAAATGAAAAATGTCGGATTTCTTGTTGTAGGACATGATGACTCGGCCCGACCCTCAGTTCCATGGACATCAAATGTCGCACAGATGAGTCTTCTGGGAAATGAACTCGGACAAGGCGTGCTAAAAGACAGAGATCCGCTCACCTCCCTATTGGGGAGGAGGACGGCGCTTGCCCTGAAATCTCCATTCATCCAGGAAGAGTAATTTACAAGAGCCCTTCGGAGATTTGTT
Organism: Lymnaea stagnalis; assembly: GCA_964033795.1. Taxonomy (NCBI): domain Eukaryota; kingdom Metazoa; phylum Mollusca; class Gastropoda; family Lymnaeidae; genus Lymnaea; species Lymnaea stagnalis. Next base: position 2,008,208 of record CAXITT010000006.1, read on the forward strand.
TCCGTTGAATTTTTATTCTTTTTTGCAAATCCTTGTGTTTTTCCCCCCTGAAATTTGAAGACAGCTTTATTGGGAGCGACGAAGATCGTACTTATTTATGATTTGGGGCCGTAGTGTCCAAGATAGGCCGGACCCCAATAAAGCATTGATCGCAGTGAGCGAAGGTGCGCATCATCAAAGGTGACAGGCTGGTACGAGAGTTCTCTCGGGGAGATTTCCCAGAAAATACGTTTGTCGTTGTCGATTTGTGCGTCTTATATCACAGCGCAGCCTACGCTAGGGAGGGGCGGCGGGTCGTCTGCACCCACTTCTGACTGGGGAGGAACGGGGTTGTTTGTACCCACTTGTGTTACTTGTCAGTTTTGGTTACACTCAAAGATTGGAGAGAGCAAAGTTACAGGGGAAGGTGTAATCGAAAATGACTCTGACAACGCTATCACACACAAACACCGGATTGTCTGGTGGTGTCATGCAAATGTCTGATATGCTATTGGGATGTAAATGTCTGATATGACATTGTGATGTGAATGTCTGATATATCTTTGTGATGTAAATACCTGATATACCATTGTGGTGTAAATATTTTAAATGTCTGATATACCGTTGTGATGTTAATAACTGATATACCGTCGTGGTGTAAATGTCTGATATATCTTTGTGATGTAAATGTCTGATATATCTTTGTGATGTAAATGTCTGATGTATCCGTCTCTTAGACGTTAATATTCTTACCATAATAAAATTATATTTTAATGTATATTTGTAGTGGAATTGTCAAGTGGATTATAATCAACATTATTAGACGCAAGCTAATGCAAGAGAAAAACCATCATGTTGACCACCCATCATATTGACCAATCAATATGTTGACCAATCAATATGTTGGTTGACCAATCAATATTTTGACCAATCAATATGTTGACCAATCAATATGTTGACCAATCAATATGTTGACCAATCAATATGTTGACCAATCGATATGTTGACCAATCAATATGTTGACCAATCGATATGTTGACCAATCGATATGTTGACCAATCAATATGATGAACAATCGATATGTTGACCAATCAATATGTTGACCAATCAATATGATGACCAATCGATATGTTGACCAATCGATATGTTGACCAATCGATATGATGAACAATCGATATGTTGGAAAATCAATATGTTGACCACAATCAATATGTTGACCAACATTATGTTGACCAATCATTATGTTGACCAACCAATATGTTGCACAACCAGTATGATAATGTAAATACCTAAAGTGATATAGATAAAACAATATGTGGCATATGTTCATCAACAAAATTTTAACCCCNTGATAATGATGTCTGATAATGATGTCTGATAATGATGTCTGATAATGATGTCTGATAATGATGTCTGATAATGATGTCTGATAATGATGTCTGATAATGATGTCTGATAATGATGTCTGATAATGATGTCTGATAATGATGTCTGATAATGATGTCTGATAATGATGTCTGATAATGATGTCTGATAATGATGTCTGATAATGATGTCTGATAATGATGTCTGATAATGATGTCTGATAATGATGTCTGATAATGATGTCTGATAATGATGTCTGATAATGATGTCTGATAATGATGTCTGATAATGATGTCTGATAATGATGTCTGATAATGATGTCTGATAATGATGTCTGATAATGATGTCTGATAATGATGTCTGATAATGATGTCTGATAATGATGTCTGATAATGATGTCTGATAATGATGTCTGATAATGATGTCTGATAATGATGTCTGATAATGATGTCTGATAATGATGTCTGATAATGATGTCTGATAATGATGTCTGTCTGATAATGATGAAACAACTCATTTCTTGTCACAATTCCATTGACGTGTAGCCTTAACGATTGATTGGTATACAAATTTAAATCTTCCCTTTCTCTTTCATTTTTCTATACCATCTCTGCCGATCTCATTACATTTGTTACGCAATTATCCTAACATCAGAGTAATTTGATATAGTGAACATTTTGGTAAGCTGTGGTAAGAAATATTTGAATATTCTCCATGGATTTATTTATATCTAGCCAGAAAAAAAAAAAAAACTATTTGAAACAACTTCTCAATCTTTCCTTTACTTGTCAAATTTATCTTCTACACTCATCACCTAAGACCCCCATTTAAGTCCCCCATACTAGACGACCCCCCCCCAAAAAAAAAAATAATTAAAAAAATCGCCTACTCCAACGCAGAAGCTTCGCGTATTGCATTATGAAACCAGACCAAACCTATGACACCTGAGAGAGACAGGGCGAGACACTAACGCCACCGAGAGGCCCTCGAAATCATCAGATCTATCGTGATCGCCTGTCACAATCAAATATCTTGAGATGATTGGACCAGTGAGCTTCGTGGAGGGCCCAATGCGCTACAGGGCTGTGTGTAATACCGCCTTTACGTTCGACTTCCAGATCAGCTGACCCCATGGATTTCGGAGGCTGCTGAAATGACGTATGCTTGAAAGGTTTTTGACCAAATAATGCTATTAGATGTCTTGTGGAATGCTGGGTGGGTTTTTAGCTGGTTTATAAAGCAGTGTACCTGTGAAGGTCAGGATATTCATTGACATGTTCAACAACGTCTATTGAGTAATACTATCCTAAGTAAATATTTCAACGACAATCTATTTACGACAGTCAATACATGTAGGTCAATATATCTACTTCAATCTATCTACGTCAATATATCTACGTCTGTCTATCTACGTAAATCTACATAAGTCAATATATCTACGCAGCCTATATATATATATATATATATATATATATATATATATATATATATATACACACACCACACACATATATTCTCNTATATATATATATATATATAATTATTTATTTACCGAAAACAGTAAATAGAAAATGGCAGTAGATTATTCGGAGCGTATTTTGATTCTTCTTTTAGGATTAACTGTCTTTCGTTATTTTATATACACATTATAATTCACACATTTAATAATATGATTTATTATTACTAAGTTAATATGCGTGTGTGTTTTTTGTATTTATGTGTAAGCCTACATATTATAATCACACATGATGCTTTATTCAAAAGTATTTACATTATAATGCATAAAGCCAATAAACAGAAATGTAACAGATTGAATAACAATAAATGGTAGTAAGCGATTTGGTGGATAGTAAGCTCTTGTCCAAAAGGATTGTCATTGGATTTAGCGTTTGATCTCACCGACTCATTCACAAAGTAAGGAATTAAAATGCAGCAAAGGACTTTTCATTGAAATTTTTTCCTAGGATCCTTTTAGGATACATATTTGAAAATAAGTTCTTTTTGATAGCCAGGTGCCTTCCAGCTATGCGCCAGGCACAGAATTTTTGGGGTCAGAGCGCTCACTCACAGAAAGCCAGTGGAGCTCTTTAAGATGTGGAGATGCATTTGATTAGAGCTGAACTGAACAGTAGTTCGTGGAGGTCTTGGGGAATTTGTAACAGCTGCCAGCCCACACCGCTGAAATAATCCTTGGACCATCTTCCCATTTTAACGACATCCACCTCGTAGATCTTGGAAACAATGGTTCGTACATTCCACAGATTTAACATTAATCTGAGATACGTCACATTTCACAGGGTTAACGGTATCATTAATCTGAAATACGACATGATTTGGGGAAGCAGAAAAAAAAACTTGTAACTTGTATGTGTCTGGGTTGGAACTATCTTTACACCCAGCAACATCAAAGACATTCAAACGATTCTTACACAAAGCATTGGCCACAAAATTGATTTCCACTTTGAGGACTTAGGAGTAAATAAGCTTGCATGAACAAAACATAATTGGCCATAGTTTACGATATCATGAATAATTTGATGCACAACTTGCTATAAAAACAAACGTGTCTTGTTGGTTTAATTATGGTTAAATCTAAATCTGCGAATGTTAAGTGTAATGACTGGATTATTTTGGTATAGAGTAAGCAAGTGGGTTCCCGTAAAAAAATCGCACATGGCAGAGGTTCTCAAAACGGGCGGTACAGCCGTTGTGCTTGCTCAGATTTCCCAAGGGTTGATTGTAAACTAGGGCTGTGAAAGGGGCCTTTTGATTATCAAAGGCGGCGCTGGGGGCGCCTGTCAAGCCGACACGTAATAAAATACATAATCAGCTCATTGGTGCGCCTATGAAAATCTGTAAAGGATACAAGCATGGCTTAAGATTTGTATTTTTGCGATACAGGTCGTAAAAATAAGGGCGTGAATATTTCGTGTTAAGCACAAACTGAAGCCTCCAACAGGATATGAATGCTAGTCAATATTAGTCAATGTTAGTCAGTGTTAGTCAATGTTAGTAAGTGATAGTCAATGTAATCAATGTGCGTTAGCTTGTACTTATCCAAAGAAAGACATCTCCGATCATAGTTAAAAGTCTTGATTGTGCAACTGGTGGAGCAGAGTTAACCACTGGCCGCGGCTCCTCGTTTTTCGAATATATGCAAATGATCGCGAACATCGTGGTTGCAAATAAACTAACATAATTTATTTAACATTATGTGTTGAGTCAAGTCAAAGGAATGCTCTCAATTACTGACAGTTTCTTAATCTCTAGTTTGATTAGGTTACAGATTCTGTAGGTGTCTTTGCATCTTACTGAACTTTGTTGTATTCAAAAACCTTTTTTTTTTGGTGGGGTGGAGGGTGGGGGGGGGGGTCACATTAACATGCTGAGCGACTCTTATTAAGTACTTTTAAAAATGACAAATGTTAATGTCAGTGTTTAACGCACAGAAGGGTGCCATGACATCGATTAAGACATAGTTTTGCGACTGGGACGTTGTCTGGGAGTAGGTCCCCTCTGTATGGCTACAGAAAACAATGTAAGAGTCTAAAATTCTTTTACTGTCTCCTAGCCCCTACACGTCTCCTAGCCCATACACGTCTCCTTGCCCCCCCACGTCTCCTAGCCCCTACACGCCTCTTAGCCCCTACACGCCTCCTAGCCCCTACACGTCTCCTTGCCCCTACACGTCTCCTAGCCCCTACACGTCTCCTAGCCCCTACACGTCTCCTAGCCCCTACACGCCTCCTAGCCCCTACACGTCTCCTAGCCCCTACACGTCTGTAGTGTAAACTCACAAAATACCGAGACGTTTCAAAGTTCTGTAAAACACTGTATATTTATTAATATATCATGTGAAACATGGTCCACAAAATAATATATGGCGTTCACAATAGACACGCGTCGAAAAAATAATCTCCGATCACACAAAGAGAAAGATGCACTCCACTCCTATGAACTATACTAAGATTCACTCCTAGAAAAAATATGGAGTTTTCCTCCTAGCATACGTGGCGGTGTTAAATTGGTGATTAAAGGAAAAATATAAAGGACAAATATCAAAGGGAAAAAATACCCTCGTTCATTCACACACTATCCCAAACAGCAAGACGTTACACTGCCGAACTAAATGACTTAATATGACTTTGACAAGATTGAGGAACGCAAACAAAAAAATATGGATTTGTGGAGGCTTTGGTCATACTTGCTAAAAATTAAATGTGCCACTTTTTCTTTTATGAAAATTACTTTATTCAATCACACTTTGCTGACCAGACGCCAAGACGACTTCTACCGATATCCCAGTCTTTCTCAGATAGACATAAGTAGGTTTGGGGAAAGGGGGGTTAGGTGAAAGGGGATTTATAATATTTATGTTATTTGAGAATCTGCTTTTGGTGTAAATACCAGATAAGTGGATTATCTATGTTCAGAAACTGAGGATATTGTCGTAGTGTAGGGAACAGTAATATGGCAAACATACAATGAAATTAAGAAATTTAAAAAATATCACCAAGAATTACAGGTGCAGAAGGATATTGTCTATTTTTTTCCTGGCCTGTGGTCAGACGTTGAGAAATGTCTTGTATCGTACAAAGACAATAAGGAACACGTGTGTGTTTTGTAGGTCGTCAATCTTTGCTCCGGGCCAAAATATTAACTCAAGATTACAAGCAAGTTCTGGTTACGGTTCTGGTAGTGTTCGTTGCTGCATCCATATACTGGCATCTGTGCATCAGTTGGGGAAGCGATGTTGCTATTCTAACAGCTCCTAGCAGATGCAAGGGCAGCCTTGAAGCTTTCGACTGATGTTGAGTCCACAGCGGCATCGTCAAGGTGGTTCCAAGCGATTATTGTGAGTGGGAAGAATGCTTGTTTCTACTGTACTGTGTTACACCGAGGCACAGTGAAACATTTGCTGTTGTTTCGGGTGTAATTGTTTATGGGAATGTCAGTGTTGAAATCATTGTTCAGTGAGCGTTTGGCTCTGATCAATCGACCCGGCTTCTGTGGGGTGAGGTACGTGCCTGCTGGGATGGCCGGCACCAGCCCCATGACCACTTTATATAAGAATATCAGGCGGAGTCCCTCTCGTCTGTCTTTAAGGGGGGGGGGGGATGTCAAATCTTTTTAAGAGGCCAGTGACGAAGCTAGGGGTGGGGGATTTGTAGTCACGTGCGATGAATCACACCGCATTACGTTAGATTCGCTTCATCTTGTCCACATCTTGCTTTAGGTGTTGGTCCCAGATGATCGCACCATATTCTAGTAATGGGGGGACGAGTGCGAGATAGGCATTTCGTTTGCAGGAAGTTGGGCAGTGGCGCAGATTTCTTCCAATGAAACCTAGTGTGGAGTTGGCTTTTTTTGTTTGTTGAAATTTTGTTTATATGACGCGACCATTTTAGGTTATTTGAGAAGAGAATTCTAAGGTATGAATTATTTGATACTTGTTGGAGAATTGTCTCGTTTAGTGAGTTCATAAATGTTGATGGCTTTTTTCTTGAGATGCTCATTGTGTAGCATTTGGTTTCATTTAATTTCATGCCCCATTTGTCCGTCCAATTCATACGGAACTTTAATTCTGCTTGAAGGTGATTGTGGTCATCGTAGCCGTTTACCTCTCTATAGACAAGACAGTCGTCTGCAAACAGCCTCACTTGAGATTTTACAGTATCAGGGAGGTCGTTTATGTGACAGAGAAAGAGAAGGGTGCCCAGCACCGTGCCTTGTGGAACTCCTGAGTCTACGGTGGCTTTCCCTGATCGGACGCCGCCTACCACTACTTGCATGGTACGTTGTGTTAGGAATGTTGAGAGCCAGGAGTGAAGATTGCCTTTAATGCCATAGTGGTGGAGCTTATGTAGAAGAAGGCTGTGTTGAACAGTGTCGAAGGTCTTTGGAGAAGTCGAGAATTTCCATGTCGACCTGGGTACCTTTGTCATAGGAGGCAAGGAGGTCATTGGTGTTGATGATTAATTGAGTTTCTGGTGAGAATCCAGAGCGGAAACCGTAGTTTAGGTTGGTCAAAATGTTATAGTGTTCAAGGTGGCTCATGATGTGGCGATAGATTATGTGTTCTAGAATTTTGTATGGAACCGAGGTCAGGGATATTGGGCGGTAATTTGCTGGGTTATGACGCTCACCTTTCTTGTAGGCACTAGTGATGTTTGCATCAAGCCAGTCTAGCGGGAGTTTGCCGGAGTCAAGCGACTTTTGGAAAATGTGGGTCATGGTTGGGGCGATGTTGTCAGCCAAGGTCTTCAGGACAATGTTTGGGATACAGTCGGTCCGGGCGCTTTACTGGGCTTCAGGTTTTTGAGTAGTTTGGCTACTCCTGTTTCAGTTATGTTGAGGGGGCCTATTGTACCAGTTGAGGGTTTTAGGGATGGTATGACTGTTGTGGACATTTTGGTGAAGACGGATTGAAACTGCCTTAGGAGAATTTCTGCTTTGCACTGGCCATCGCTTACAAGTTTCCCGTTTTCTAGTAGGGGGGCTACGCCAATGTTGTCTTGCTTCCTTGATTTAATATAGCGCCAGAAGAGTTTTGTGTTTTTGTTTTCGATGCCTTCTTGAATGACTCCATTTATGTGCTGCCACTCTCCTCTTCTTAGTTCCCTACGACAAGGTTTCTTGAACTGGCGGTACAGGTCCCATATTTTTGTAGATTGTGCTTTCTTCAACAGTCTTTTATTTCTCTTCAGCAGCTTCTTGAGCCGTATGTTTAGCCATGGTAGATTACATGGATTCGTTTCTGTCGCTGATGGGACATTTTGATCTATGCTGTTGTAGAAGGTATTTTTGAAGTTCGACCATAGTGTATCTACATACTCTCCCTTGTTATATTCTTTTTAGGATGACCAGTTCAGCGGCGGCGAGATGTAGTTTGATATTTCCCAGTTTCCCTTACCAAACTTGTAAGACTTCCTGGGTTTCTGGCGCGTTATTTGAGCTTTGGAGTAGAAGTCAGCTGCTACTGCGTCATGGTCAGGTATGCCTGGGACACACGTGGATTGTTTAAAAAGGGTGGGGTTGGACGTGAAGATAAGGTCTAGGATACTTTTTTGACGTGTCGTTGTCCTATGCACTTGAGAGAGTAGTGAGGATGAGGTCAAGCCAACCAGTGATTGCTGCATGATGTTGTCTTTGCCGGTGGAGTGGGAAGTATGTTTGGTCCAGTCTATATGGGGGCAGTTGAAGTCGCCGGCAACGATGATGTCGCGAGGGTGCTTGCCGTTGGCTGTAAGAATATTGATGGATTTTTTGGAGTTCGTAAGGGTCGCACTGGGTTCTTTTGGGCATATGGAGGGCACCGATGTAAAGGTCTTTCTTGTTTTTTAATTTTACCTTTGCCCATACTATTTCGCAGGCTGTGACCAGGTGCGGTTGTTCCACTGATGTGAGAGATCTGTGAATCATGATGAAGACGCCGACTCCTTTTGTTGCCCGGTCATGGCGATAAACATTGTAACCCACCGGGAAGACTTCTGAGGACTTTATGTGGTCCAGGGTTTGTTCTTTCCCAGGTTTTATACCTCTGAGCCATGACCCTGTTCCACATATTATGTCGGGCTTGGGTTGATTATATGCTTTGGCAGTTGATATTTAGTAGGCGGAGGTTTGCATTTTTTGGGTGGTCAGGGATAGAAGGGGAGGTTCAAGGGTCTCGTTTATGTTCTTGAGAGCTTCTGGGATGCCTTTGGGTGGTGTAGGGCTGTTAGCTGGGATGGTGGGATTTTTGGAGTTCTAGTTCTATGCGGTGAAAATGGGTAAGGCGTTACTTTAGATTCAGCGTCATGGAAGGGCCAAAACATTAACTTAAGATTACAAGCACGTGTCATGGAAGGGCCAAAATAATAACTCAAGATTACAAGCACGTGTCATGGAAGGGCCAAAACATTAACTCAAGATTACAAGCACGTGTCATGGAAGGGCCAAAATAATAACTCAAGATTACAAGCACGTGTCATGGAAGGGCCAAAACATTAACTTATATCACAAGCAAGAATCTCTATCAGTGTAATTTAAACAAGGCATTGGTAAACCTGTTATATTTCCTCAAGATCATCCATTATATATGGGGCTGAGAAGTAATTAGTTACTCAAGTACGTTGAATTTGGGTTCTGATTAAATTTTTAATTATGCTATTTCTCGGCGTTTTAGTGTGTTATCATCTTGCTCAAGTGCTCGCGCGAAATACTATTTTAAAATTACTTGTTTTGTGTGGTTAATATAACGATGAAATTGTGGAGACAAGGGTGCGGTGGACTTTTAAATTTTGAGGACCACTGTAAATTAAGAAATAATAAGAAATATGAACGTTTCACTTGCTTGATTATTCTTGTCACACGATTAAAGTGTACTTCCGTATCGAAACTCTTACTAACCGAATTACTTCTAGTATTGATTTTTTTTTAAAAACATTTATTTAATGTACAGAACACTTCGAAAATACATTGAGTGGTGTGCAGAGAAATGTGTGCAATTTTTACCTCCTTCCATCATCATCTAATCACGGCAGCTGACCCGCGATTAACATCACGTCAGTCAAGCCTTGTGTTGAACTGTGTGGGAATGTCGGGGCAAGAGTTGGCTCCCCCCAGATCTACAGGCCCTTTAAATGGAGCTATACGAGAGCACAAGAGGCTGCATTCAATAGCTGCATCGCGATGAATGTGATTCTAGAGCTGGGGGACAAACATCTAAAACAATAGGACATAACTGAGGAGACAGAGCATTGGAGTTACAGGCAATTGTTATCGTAATTGTGAGAAATCGGGGCTTTATCGGTGGGATGAATTGTGCGATTAAACAAGAGAATTGAGACATATTATGTGCTAAAAATATTTTAAAATACATTTAAGGTTTACACATTTTTACACGAAAGTAATTTTGAGCGGGGAAAACGAGGAAGTAGACAGACGACAAAATAAGCAAAGGGAAAATATTGAAACAATTTTTTTTTATTTAAGAAGGGGTGAAAAAAAAAAGAAAACCAATCAAGCGAAGGATTTTTTTAAAAAAAAGTAATCAATGGGATTTATTAGAATCGAAGAGTCAAAAGAAAGGGGATGATGTGGTGATGTGAATGGTGATGTGGTATTGTGTATGCTGATGTGGCTGGTTTATCATGGGCAAATACGCTGATCTAAACTGTACACAGTTAGACGAACGCGTACAAGTGCCAACACCACTTAAGGCGGCAGACGACAATCTTGAATTGGTGCGAACGTGGGAAAAAAGTGGAGACAACTCAGAAGACGGGTCCAAAAGTTGTCGTCCTAGAGAGCTCTTCTCAAACACTCGTTCACTCAACTAATGGAGACTTTGTTTTTAACTGCGACATGGCGGCACTGGATCATAGGACATCTGTGATATTGTAGGGGTTCTTATGTTCTTGTGTGATGTGTGGAGGGGTACGTCTTAAGACAGTCGTCACAAAATGTCCTGCTTAGTCGAACAATATGAGTTTCATGAACATTTAGACGGGCTCGAAAGCTGGATGAACACAACAAGTCCAAGACTTCGAGATGACGCATTAAAATAATGTCATACCATTACGGCTATAAATAAACTAATTCATTGACCTTTTTTCGGATATGTCTGTCCATTTTTTTTAGTGAAATAGGGTCTCCGTCCTTTGTGAAATAGGGTCACCCTCCAAGGTGAAATCGGGGCACCATCCATGGTGAAATAGGGGCACCCTCCATGGTAAGATAAGGGTACCGTCAATGGTGAAATAGGGCATCCTCTATGGGGAAATAGGGGCGCTCTCGATGGTGAATTAGGGGAGCCGACTAACTTAAGCCATGTGATCCTTTGGTTTCAAATTGTTGCATCAATGCTTTAAAAAATATTATTTTTGAAAAGAAGTGTCACCTAAAGGTTTCTGAGGATGTCAACTAGTGATAATGTTTGTATCACCAAGTGGTAGTGAGGATATAAGCCAGTGGTAGTGAGGATATCACCTAACGGTAGTGAGGATGTCACCTAACGGTACTGAGGATGTCACCTAACGGTAGTGAGGATGTCACCTAACGGTAGTGAGGATGTCACCTAACGGTAGTGAGGATGTCACCTAACGGTAGTGAGGATGTCACCTAATGGTAGTGAGGATGTCACCTAACGGTAGTGAAGATGTTATCTAACGGTAGTGAGGATTTACCTAACAGTAGTGAGGATGTTACCTAGAGGTAGTGAGGATAGTTGTAAATAATGTTGTTTTCTTTGTCACATATTTATATATTTATATTGTTATGGATTAATTTTATTTCAACTCCTATCATGATTATTTTATTGAAATAGATTGTGTTATGATTACACAACGTCTGATGAAGCTCTCAATAACAAGAAACTTTATCCCTATTTTTTCTTTTTGGCACATATTTTAAAGTAATTTTTTTTTTCCATATTATAAAAGGGCCACTGGACACAGCGCAATGTTTCCGTTAGACAGTTTCCACTCTTCCATCTGTGCCACTCTTGTGAAAGAATTCTTCAGAAGTGTGGAGCTTTGCACGGTTCAATAAGTCCACATTTTTCCAGGCGATTACCCGTCTATTCTATTGTCATTTTTTGTTTTCCTGTGTCGTGTGTTGGTTTGTTCCTGTGCAGTGTGCTGGTTAGTTCTGTTATTATGTTGGTTTGTTCCGTTTGGTGCAGTGATGTTCAACCTGTGTGCGGCAAGAGCTTTGAAAACTATTTAAAACAAGGGCTTAACCGGTTGTGTTTAATTAACGTCTGGTCAGGGTATCTTTTCAAAGAAAAAAACACGGTGGGTCAAAGTGTTACAAAAAAAAAAAAAAAAATTAGAGACTTAACTTCTTAGTTTCTGTTATATGCAACGAAATCTACTGGCCTATGTCGTAGTGAGAGTGCATTGCCTTCGTCAACAGTTTGTGTCAAGAAATAACCATCTGATAATAATAAGCAGCCAATCGGATTATGAAGAAAAAAAAAAGAGATGACTTACAAAAACCAGTCGAAAGAGAAGATTCTGTCGTTCATTTTATAACAAAGGTTTACGAAACAACAGTCGTAGAATGACGAAAATAGCAATACCTTCCTGTACCAGGCTTCGGAAAAGACTCACGGGCGCACAAATGCCGAAGTGAACGGACGGTCAATGTCCTAGTTCTGTGTGGTGAGCAGCCCCAAAACAAAGATGTAACCAACAGTGATATATTTATATATATATATATATATATATATATATATATTTATTAAAAAACTTAGAACAATGTACCGGAGTTCTGATATAAGCATAAAACTCACTGCAGCCTTTTTTCACTCAGTGCCATTTATATAAAACCTGTGAAGTTCCCTGAAGATTAAACAGGACGCACCAGAAGCTAAATATAAGGGATTGAAAACATTTTCTCGCATTGTCTTAATTAAATAAATATACCGTAAAAAAAAACTGATTTTCTAAAATTATTTTCTTTGAATGTATCACGATTGTTGAGATAGGAGGAAAATTTGATAAAAGCCAATTTTCGATTTGATATTGTATTCATATTAAAGTAAATTTAGGGGTAATAAGGGGAGAGACTGCAATCAGGTTAGTACAAAATAAAATGAGTAAAACAGAGTAGGGTTAAGCCTGAAAAGATAAACGCAACAAACTGCGCTGTTTTCAGGTTTAACTCTACTCTATTTTACTCACTTTATAAAGTAAAGGTAACACCGATCAATTCTATGTATTTCCTTATGTTACATAGTTCTTGAGGTATACAAGCACGATGAGAGACGAAGAGATTTTTGAGCTGGTGAACGAAATCATTTTGAATTTGAATGTTCAGCGGAAGAACTGTGCCAGCGTTTTCACAGGTGGATGTCTTTTAGTAGAAGAACTGTGTCAGATTTTGGACCGATGGATGCCCTTTAGTGGAAGAACTGTGCCAGTGATTATATAGATGGATGTCCTTTAGTGAACGAATGTGTCAGTGAATGTATAAATGGATGTCCTTTAGTGGAAGAACTTTGCCAGTAATCATATAGATGGATGTCCTTTAGTAAAAGAACTGTGTCAGTATTTATATAGATGGATGTCCTTAAGTGGAAAAACTGTGCCAGTGATTATATAATTGGATGTCCCTTAGTGGAAGAACTGTGCCAGTGATTATATAGATAGATGTCATTTAGTGGAAAAACTGTGTCAGTTAGTATATCGATGGAAGTATTTTAGTGGAAGAACTGTGTCAATGATTATAAAGATGAATTTCCTTTAGTGGAAGAGCTGTGCCAGTGATTATATAGATGGATGTCCTTAAATTTAAGAACTGTGTCAGTGATTATATAGATGGAGGTCCTTTAGTGGAATAACTGTGTCAGTGAGTATATAGATGGATTATTTTAGTGGAAGAACTGTGTCAATGATTATAAAGATTGATGTCATTTAGTTGAAGAACTATGCCAGTGATTATATAGATGGATGTCCTTTCGTGGAAGAACTGTGTCAATGATTATATAGATGGATGTCCTTTCGTGGAAGAACTGTGTCAATGATTATATAGATGGGTGTCCTTTAGTGGAATAACTGTGCCAGTGATTATATAGATGGGTGTCCTTTAGTGGAATAACTGTGCCAGTGATTATATAGATGGATGTCCTTTAGTGGAATAACTGTATTAGCATTTTAACAGACGGATGTCATTGGGTTGAAGAACTGTGTCAGAGTTGACATAGATGGTTGTCTTTCAATGCAGGAAAATTAAAGGGATCTGTCATTTTCGTGCGTCGAGAAAATACCAGCTCTTGATTGTCCACTGCGTGATCCATAGCAAAGCTTTTGCCTGGATAATCTTTGCCAAAATGTCTGTAGTAGTCATGAAGCAATTCATATCAGTCTTTAATACCATCACATCTCGACAACATCAATCTCGACTTTTCTCTCAGCTGTGTGATGCGGTGGATCACGACCACAAATGTTTACTGAACCACTCCGGAGTTCGTTGATTTTGAGAAGGAAAAGGTTTGAAGCGAACTCGTTTATCTCAAAGTCCACCATCGGCAAACGTCTTTACGGCAACATGAAAGCCAAAATATTTTGCCTAGAATTTGACACGGTTGGAAAACCTGCCAAAAGAATATTTGAATTTTGTCCAAACCTTAATGACAATCGGTTAAAGGAGAAAGTATTTCCCGACAATCTCGAAACACATTGCGGGCTACAGCTAGCGTTTTAAAAGTATGTTCCATTACTTGACATTGACGAATATGGATTAATGATCAATCCATTTGCAATCAACGAATCGACGAATCCCACTTCTGAGGACGAAGAACAAGCGATTGATTTAAGAAACGATTTATTTTTTAAGTCAAAATATTCTGAGCAGAGCTTGGAAACACATTTTATGGATTTCCGTCAAGACATGATATCCTGCAATCACCTCAAAAGCATTCAAAATTAATCTGCCCTTAGCAACTTCGTGGTTTTGTTAATCATGGGTCTCGGCATTGACTGAAATCGGACCCAAAAAGCGTGTGACTTATTCGGGTCGACAACGAAATGCGAGCTTGTTGGTGGACATTGGAGTCTCGCTTCACTGTAGCTTGTTGGTGGACATTGGAGTCTCGCTTCACTGTAGCTTGTTGGTGGACATTGGATTCTCGCTTCACTGTAGCTTGTTGGTGGACATTGGATTCTCGCTTCACTGTATGCCCTCGAAAACAGACACAAATAAATGTGATCAAATCAATAACTTTTACCCCACAAATATTTACATTTTTTTAGGCTGCTGCGAAAAATTTGCAGAATAATTTGGAGTGCCGTATCCAAAAAAAAAATGTGAGAATCACTCTTTTGGTGTGTAGGTTCGTTTCGTGTGCTGATTTTTTTAGCGAGTTGTTCCCTTTAGTGTGTGGGTTTGTTCATTTAGTTTGTTGGTTTGTTCCGATCGTGTAGTGTGTGGCTTTGTTCCGTTAAAGTGTTGGTTGGTTATATGTAGTGTGTTGCGATCTTCAGTACTGTACGTTGGTTTGTTATGTGTAATGTGTTGCGCTCTTCAGTACTGTACGTTGGTTTGTTATGTGTAGTGTGTTGCGATCTTCAGTACTGTACGTTGGTTTATTATGTGTAGTGTGTTGCGATCTTCAGTTCTGTATGCTGGTTTGTTCAGTTAAATATGTTGATTGGATTGTTTTCTCATGATTCTATTTGTAATTACATATAATCAACATTAAAAAAACATTATGAAACTTATAATGGATAATATTGTGTTTTCTTTTAACCATGTGAAAATTTTAACTATTTCAATTTGTCTTAAGACCAAATTTTTTACACTAAATAAAATTGCATTTTTTTTTAAAATATGAAAATAAAAAAAGATGTTTTGAAAAAGTCGAAAATTCATTTGAATCATTCCAAATATTAACATTTTTAGACTCATAACGTACATAGAATGCTTATTAAAAAAAATCTTAAAGAGTTACCTGGTGTTATGTGTCAAAATATCGATTTTTTCCTCTTCAGGTATCGTATTGACACCCTTACTTACTTGTGATTTTTTAAAAACGGTTTTCCCTCAAATTATCAATAAACATCAAAATGTTTAAAATTATAAAGCAAAAATCAATTATCATTTGTACCGAATCGAGTCCTCGGTACAATAAAGGTATCATTTCCTATTATAACGGTAACCAAATTGAGAATTCAGAAAGAAGCGCTCAAGTAAGCGACGGTAACATCTTACAGTGGGCATATCAGTCTCATTGACATCCAGGCCATGTCAGGCAGTGACATAGTTGGCGCCAAGTGACAGTGGCAGTCACAGAGATATCGATCGATGACTAGAAAACCGCTCACATTAATGTCATCTTCACGTGCATGTGCCGTCAATCAAATGGTACGGTGACTAACTTAAGAAGAGCAGCACTCCGTTGCTCTTGGTGCTCCGGTTACAGTTGTTTGGAGATTCTTATCTGAACTGGAAATATCAAATAATTTTTTCTTTGCGCAGTTATTTGATGTTATGCGGCGTGTCAATGATACCACGCTAAATCATCATGCCGAGTAGTACAGCGAATACACCATGAGAATTCGCTATGATATACATCATGACAATACACCATGAGAATACATCATGACAATACACCATGAGAATAAACCATTAGAATACACTATGAGAATACACTATGAGAATACACCAGGATAATACACCATGAAAATACACTATAAAGAATACACTATGAGAATATACTATGAGAATAAACTATGGGAATATACTATGAGAATATACTATGAGAATACAATATGAGAATATACTATGAGAATAAACTATGAGAATAAATTATGAAAATATACTATGAGAATACACTATAAGAAAATACTATGAGAATAAACTAGTAGAATATATTATGACAATAAACTATGAAATTACACTAAGAGAATAAATAATGAGAATAAAATATTGGAATATGCTATGAAAATGCACTATGAGAATAAACTATGAGAAAAAAACTATGAGAATGAACTATGAGAATACACTATGAGAATACACCACGATAAAAAACCATGAAAATACACTATGAGAACACGAGACCGACCGACTTTCGGCTTCGGCGCCGAAAGATGTCATTTGATTACTTTTGGCCTAGTTTCGGTTTCGGCAGAAACTGACAAAATAACTTACGGTTTAATTTCCGGTTAGCCGAAACCGAAAATTCAACTTTCGGTTAATTTCGGTTTCGGCCGAATGTGATTGAAACTGTCTGTCGGTCTCTAGGCCGACTATCCGATATTCATTATTGCTCGACGTCTTGCTGTCGTCGTATACAGCCGAACCCGGTTATGTCGACGGCATCGGGGTTTTCCAAAAAGCGTCGATATTACCGATGATCGAGATAATCAAAAACAAATATGGTGGCAATATCTTAAAATGGGTTTGAAATTTCTTTATGTACACTATGTTCGTTTTTAAGGAGAATGTACATGAAGATGTTTTTGGATTATTTTTTTTTTTTTTACACAACAGCGTTACCGTGATTTGTTTGATGAAGCGATCGACATGCTATAACAATGTACAAACATGTTTGCTAGCAAAACAAGGCACATGTGGGGAGCCACTTTTCCGGATTATCCCGGAATTCCGGATTCGTGAAGCTAATTATTTTTCAGCGCCGGATTCGCGCGTTTTTTCTTTTCTCTCACTCCGGATTCACCAGTTCAGTTTAATCAAATACGGATTCTGGGTTTTAAAATAAAAAAATCAACGTGTAAGAACGCGTGAAAAACTATTAAGTGACAAGCGGGTTCGCTATAAATAGAACAGGTATAACGACCTCTCTCTTTTGTTTGCAAGTCTCGCTCCTCGCTTCTTGCTGTGTCAAGTTAATTATGCGAACAAGGATATGGTCATTTCATTTCAATCACTACAGTTTGAAGTAGGCACGTTTCTGTTGTATATAATTTTCAAAAGTCGGTGACTGGTCATGGGGATCGAGATAACCGAGGTTATGTGGCAAATTTGGCCGCCTTTTGTGCTCGAGATATCAGGATTGGGCGACATAAAAGAATCGACATAACCGAGGAGAAAATGCTAAGACAAAAGGAGAATTTTGCGATTCCTCTTCAAAAACGTCGACATAACAGGGTTGGCGAGATAACCGAGGTCACTATAAGTGGGTTCAACTTTATTACATGACTAGTGCTCTGCGAAAACTGCCCACAGCTGTATAATTACCTACTTGTCAAAAATTCCTAAAAAATTACATCTCAATTAGGCATTAGAAAATGTAAACAGTTTTGTGGAAGAAAAACTTATGACATGGTAATATTTAATTTTATATCATTACTTTTTTTTTATTTTTTCAACAACAAAATTTGAAACCCTATGTTTATTCAATTAATTCATTTGTGATATTCATTTTGATTTATCATGGTCATCAATGTTGTCATAGGCAAAGGTGAATAATATTGAATAATCCTAGGGAATGGTAGTATTTCCATTATTAATTTATTTTTTTTATTTTTTTTCGAATTTTGTTAAAGTCCATAGTAGAAAAGAGCTTTTCGCACAGATAGGTACTCTCAAAATATCATATGATCAGCTTGAACAACCTGGAAGTCTCTGTGCAGGTGAAGGGCAATCCTCTCATAAACTGTCCAGTCTCGTTAAGCTTTTTTTCGGTTTCGGCGGAAAGTCATTTTTAACTTTCAGCCTAGTTTCGGTTTCGGCCGAAATCAGAAAATCACTCTCTCTCGGTCTCTAAAGAGAACACAATATAAAAATACACTATGAGAATACACTATGAGAATACACTATGAGAATACCCTTTGAGAATACACTATGAGAATACACTATGAGAATACACTATGAAAAAACACTATGAGAATACACTATGAGAATACACTATGGGAATAAACTATGAGAATACACTATGAGAATACACTATTAGAATACACTATGAGAATACACTATGAGAATACACTTTGAGAATACACTATGAAAAAACACTATGAGAATACACTATGAGAATACACTATGGGAATAAACTATGAGAATACACTATGAGAATACACTATGAGTATACACTATGAGAATACACTATGAGAATACACTATGAGAATACACTATGAGAATACACTATGAGAATACACTATAAGAATACACTATGAGAATACACTATGAGAATACACTACACGAATACACTATGAGAATACACTATGAGAATACACTATGAGAATACACTATAAGAATACACTATGAGAATACACTATGAGAATACACTATGAGAATACACTTTGAGAATACACTATGAAAAAACACTATGAGAATACACTATGAGAATACACTATGAGAATACACTATGGGAATAAACTATGAGAATATACTATGAGAATACGCTATGAGAATACACTATGAGAATACACTATGAGAATACACTTTGATAATACACTATGAGAATACACTATGAGAATACACTATGAGAATACACTATGAGAATACACTATGAGAATACACTATGAGAATACACTATGAGAATACACTATGAGAATACACTATGAGAATACACTATGAGAATACACGATGTTTCAACCATTATGCCAACAAAAGAGAGTGAATGGACTACACTGACTGCGCAATGCATCACATATCATGCCCCCATGAGTACGCAGTCGGAGGGAACAGAACGACAAAAAAACAGTATGTCAATGACAGCATGCTGATTTCATCGATAATGCACAAGCCACTTGTTTACATTTACAAGTATGACTTTCTGGTTTTTCAAATATTGGAGGAGCATCTCTTGAACGCAACGACTGAGCAAGGGACAGGGGAGCATTTTTAAGACCTTTATTAGCTAAGACAAACTAAAGAAAAGAGTACTTTTCCGTGTCTCATAAAATGAACCGTACGTTAAAGCACAAGGCGGTATAATGCCGTACAATGCCATAAATTGTCATCTAGTATTTTACAGTTACCAATAGATCATCAAATTATACAATTTCATCTCTATGCCGGCTTGTTTTTTTTGTAAAAGAATTAGTTTTTTTTTAAAAATAATAACATTAAGTGGAGTCTTCTATTCCTTATTTTGGCGACTCCGGCTTATAAAGACACTTGCATCACTCAGATGATCCGCTTAGCAAACTTTCTATTCCAGACTTTGCAGTAAATCGTTTAAGAGATGGAACATTTCAAAAATGATTCTAAGCTTTCAAACGGTGTGGACAGATTTGTTTTTGTAATGCCCGGGCAATCATAATGATTATGATGTTATTAGTAAACTCATTTTTGTTACTAGAAGTCTGCTGGTATTTTCAATGTCCTTTTTTTTACAAAAATCTAAATTCTACTTAAACTGGAAAAAAAAATATTACTGTTGTTGGCTTCAATTTCAGCATTTTCTTACCATTATGTATTTCAAGGTCGTGCATTCTAACAATTATGTCTTTCAGAGTGTTTAATTAATACCATTATGTCTATCAAAACGTATTTCATTCTTACAATTATTTCTTTCAATGCCTTTCATTCTTACAATCATGTCAATCAAAGTCTCTTATTCTTACAATTATGTCTATCAAAGTCTCTTATTCTTACAATTATGTCTTTTTAAAGTTTCTCATTTTAACAATTATGTCTTTTAATTCCTTTCATTCTCACAATTATGTCTTTCAAAGTCTGTCATTATTCCACATGTATTGATATTTTCTGTACATTTGAAGAGTTCAGAAAGATGCCACAATAGAGTTAGTGTGAAGATTGTTTATTTTCTGCATCCAATGAATTCAATACAGTTCATTTATAAAGAATAGTTCAATAGCTCTGATGACACAAGGATTTAATATTTTCTTATTACATAAATATACACTTTTTCTGAATACCTTTATGCATACTTTTGATTACATGAGAATTTAATATGTCTGAACGCATTGTAATCCTAAGTTTCTCTCTTTAAAGTAAGCTTTTATGTTTGACTTTCAATTTTCGTTTTACAAATTATTAAATCATCACTTCGCCGAATGCCAAAAAATCTTTCATTTATATCAATAATATCTAAAGCATAACATATTTCTCTATCAGTTCTGCCAATATCAGTTCAATAATAAGCCATATCTATTTTCAATTAAACTTGATCCATATCATTTTTGGGTTCATATTTTTTTATTAAGTCCATTACCTCTGATGTCAGGTACTGTTACCCGACAAGGTTATGACCAACCCACACAATTACCACCCAGTTATTGCACATGTTGCACACAGTCATCCATTACCCTCGGCCGATGTTTGTTCACCACACACGTATTCGCTGGCAGTTGGACACACACCCAGAGTTTCCCAGAACATTGTAAATCAAAGAAAGGCCCCAAAACCGTTGTCATCTCAGCCAATAATCAGGGGGGAGTCTCACCAATAATTTAAGAATTAATATTGTCAGCTGTATATTAACCGTCAATTAGCAAGGCCTGTTGATGTAATTTAAATCAAAGTAATCGATTTTAAAATTATACCATCTTGTAACACGCACCTCAGTTTACTTGTCTACAACTTTGTATAAGAAGGTTTTTATTTAAAAAAAGCATTAGTCCATAGAGACTTTACAAAAAACGGTGGCAATACATTGGAAAGCAACAACCACAGAAAGTAAAAGAGAAAACACAATCCGCAGACAACATAATAAAAAAATATTCGATTTAAAATTTCTCTGTGGTCTAGAATTTTAATTTACAAAACAGGCGTTAAGATATATAGACATTACATGATGAAGTTTCAATTCTAAATAATGGCGTTGTCTTTAGGCCAGTGGTTCTCAAACTTCCTAATTTCGGCGACCCTTTAATACATTTCCTCATGTTGTAGTGACCCTCAACGACAAAATTATTTTCGTTGCTACTTCATATCGATAGAGCATTTGTGTTTTCCGACAAGTCTTCCAACGACCCTTCTAGCCAAGGACCTCCCCCCCAACCAAAGAAACCCCATCCTAAACAAGAACCCTTGTAAACAAGGATCCCACTAACCAAGGACCCCACTAACCAAGGACTCCACTAACCAAGGACCCCACTAACCAAAGCCTCCCCTAACCAAGGACCCCACTAACCAAGGACCCCACTAACCAAAGCCTCCCCTAACCAAGGACCCCACTAACCAAGGATCCCACTAACCAAATCCTCCAATAACCATGGACCCCACTAACCAAAGCCTCCCCTAACCAAGGACCCCACTAACCAAAGCCTCCCCTAACCAAGGACCCCACTAACCAAGGACCCCACTAACCAAGGACCCCACTAACCAACCACTAACCAAAGCCTCCCCTAACCAAGGACCCCACTAACCAAGGACCCCACTAACCAAGGACCCCACTAACCAAAGCCTCCCCTAACCAAGGACCCCACTAACCAAGGACCCCACTAACCAAGGACCCCACTAACCAAGGACCCCACTAACCAAGGACCCCACTAACCAAGGACCCCACTAACCAAGGACCCCACTAACCAAAGCCTCCCCTAACCAAGCTCTCTCCTAACCAAGGACCCATTTAGCCAAGCCCCCCCCTCCCAACCAAGGACCCCTCTACGGTCATTTCGTGTCCGGCTGTGTACAAATGACGGTCTCGATGATTTGTTGGCCTCCACACCAAAGACACCGTAACACAATGAACAGCTCATCGATTTCATCGTCCATAGCTTTTAGCCGTGTGCATGCAGGTCTTTAAATCTGTCGGCCAATCATCCTCCCATTCAATCGATTGATTACACACCTATTTATATAGATAAGGCGTCTTATAGAAAAAAAATTGCACAGAAAAGGCGATTTGACTCTTAAATCGATGCGACATGAAAAGTACAGCATTACCTTTTCTTCTGAAAAAAAGAATGTTTCTAAATATTTCTCTGCGTTATCTTTGTATTCATTGGCATCGTTTCAGAAATTCATAAATGGATAGATAATTCTTAAATAGTTTAATACAATTTTAATAATAATTTTTATGATAAATTAGATAGAAATATTAAACTGGGTGACGACATGGTATGCATAGGTCTACGATTGAAACATTCCCTACAATAATTAGTGTCTCGTACTGACACGTGTTCGGGACCGTCAAGTAAATTTCCTTACACATTAAAAGAAAAGTGATCTAATATCACGATGAAGAGCATGGATCAATGTTATTTTGGCACTATAGCTGTAATATAAATATAATTTTTACAATATTTAAATTGATGAGAGGTTTCCCTATCTCATGTAGAAGTGCATGGAATGGATCTTTAAATTGAACACGGTGTAATATTTGGAGTGAGTATAAAAGTCATATTTATAACAATATGCAAATTAATTTGACCGGCTCTTCAAACATCTACATCCTAAAGCCCCATAGGCACCTCCGAGTTATTGTACCTCAATAAAAATGACTTAATAGCACATTTTAGACTTGTAACAGCGAAAGAACCAGTCATCAGAAATAATCTTACATCGGTTGAAATGGCATATACTCTCGATATTAAAGCGTCCATTAAATTTTAAATTTCATTTCCCATCTTGTGTTTGAGGATCACTGGCTCATTGCATTGCTTTAAAAAAAATAAATAATATCACAGCAAGCACTGAACGACTGTTGGTAGTGGGTTCTGAGCCCTTTAAATAGTGTCTATGATGAGATGATTACTTCTTGATAAGTTTCTTACCCTGGGGGGTGATCACTTATATCCTGATAACGGAATCAGCGAAGGCGTAGGAATATATTTGATGTTATTAATAGAAGTCTAATTCGACGTAGTTTGTCAATACCTAAATCATCAATATGTTTTGTTTTATCCTAGATCATGCAATACATGAACATGTTATGTCTTTGGCCCGCATGTTATTTTAGTATATGTAATATGTGAATATGTTATGTCTCTGACACACATGTTATGTCCATTTTTTGTCAAATCCGTAGTGTGGCGTAGCAATATTCTGTGCCGCCTGGGCGCAAGCTTTCGTACCGACCTTCTCTAACTCACTAGCTGTGTCTTTGTGATCCAGCTGTACCAAGCTGAGTCAACTACACACAAGGTGACCTCGTGTCTTTGGGACCAAACTGTACCAAACTGAGTCAAGTACACACAAGGTGACCTCGTGTCTTTTGGGACCAAACTGTACCAAGCTGAGTCAAGTACACATAAGGTGACATCGTGTCTTTGTGACCCAGCTGTACCAAGCTGAGTCAATTACAAATAAGGTGACCTCATGTCTTTGTGACCAATATGTACCTAGCTTAGTCAAGTACCCATAAAGTGACCCCGCTGACCTAACAAATTATATGCCAACAAACGTTTTTATTTAAAAAACAATTAACGTAAATATGACCTTAACCGGAACTGACCAATTTTATTTTTAGCCGAGCCATTCATTTGGAGTTTTTTTGAGGAATGAAACGATTGGGTCCCCCAGCCCACCTCCCACGGTTGACTCAAGAAATCTGTGCCTCTGTGTAAACAACAGTTAGACAATGTCCTTCTGTGTAAACAACAGTTAGACAATGTCATTCTGTGTAAACAAGACTTAAACAATGTCCTTCTCTGTAAACAAGAGTTAGACAATGTCATTCTGTGTAAACAAGACTTAGACAATATCCTTCTGTGTAAACAACTGTTAGACAATGTCCTTCTGTGTAATCAAGACTTAGACAATGTCCTTCTGTGTAAACAAGACTTAGACAATGTCCTTCTGTGTAAACAATACTTAGACAATGTCCTTCTGTGTAAACAACAGTTAGACAATGTCCTCCTGTGTAAACAACAGTTAGACAATGTCCTTCTGTGTAAACAACAGTTAGACAATGCCCTCTTGTGTAAACAACAGTTAGACAATGTCCTCTTGTGTAAACAAAAGTTAGACAATGTCCTCTTGTGTAAACAACAGTTAAACAATGTCCTCCTGTGTAAACAACAGTTAGACAATGTCCTCCTGTGTAAACAACAGTTAGACAATGTCCTTCTGTGTAAACAACAGTTAGACGATGTCCTTCTGTGTAAACAACAGTTAGACGATGTCCTTCTGTGTAAACAACAGTTAGACGATGTCCTTCTGTGTAAACAACAGTTAGACGATGTCCTTCTGTGTAAACAAGACTTAGACAATGTCCTTCTGTGTAAACAACAGTTAGACGATGTCCTTCTGTGTAAACAACAGTTAGACGATGTCCTTCTGTGTAAACAACAGTTAGACGATGTCCTTCTGTGTAAACAAGACTTAGACAATGTCCTTCTGTGTAAACAACAGTTAGACGATGTCCTTCTGTGTAAACAACAGTTAGACGATGTCCTTCTGTGTAAACAACAGTTAGACGATGTCCTTCTGTGTAAACAAGACTTAGACAATGTCCTTCTGTGTAAACAACAGTTAGACGATGTCCTTCTGTGTAAACAACAGTTAGACGATGTCCTTCTGTGTAAACAACAGTTAGACAATGTCATCCTGTGTAAACAACAGTTAGACGATGTCATTATGTGTAAACAACAGCTAGACAATGTCCTCCCGTGTAAACAACAGCTAGACAATGTCCTCCTGTGTAAAAAACAGTTAGACAATGTCCTCGCAGACGACGGAAATCAAAACTAATTCCCCGTGTAATCTTAGACCAGAGTACGAATCTAATTTGCTAACGATAGCGGGTAGGGGATGTGGAGGTCGTCGCACGCTGGAATTAGCCGCAGCTCTCCCATGGTCCTCGTTCACAGATTCTAGGTGACCGACGACGTTCAACGGGTCAGGTTAAGGAAAGGTATGTCAGGCAACTCATCATTTAGCGCCATGTTCAAAGAGCAGTTTTAAGTCTACTTAAGGGCAGTAAATCAAAGGTGATATGGCAAATACAGGGAAATAGGTCGACCAAGATGCAATAAATCATAGGTAAAAAAAAAGGAATAACTCAAATGAACGGAACGGACATGAGATTTTTATTTATTATTTTTGCTGTATCAGAAGGAGAGAACAATTTCTGTAAGTTTGTTATATATATATATTTTAAACAAGAACAAGTTGACCAATGGCAGATGAATGAAGTGGAGAACAATTTCTGTAAGTTTGTTATATATATATATTTTAAACAAGAACAAGTTGACCAATGGCAGATGAATGAAGTGGAGAACAATTTCTGTAAGTTTGTTATATATATATATTTTAAACAAGAACAAGTTGACCAATGGCAGATGAATGAAGTGGAGAACAATTTCTGTAAGTTTGTTATATATATATATTTTAAACAAGAACAAGTTGACCAATGGCAGATGAATGAAGTGGAGAACAATTTCTGTAAGTTTGTTATATATATATATTTTAAACAAGAACAAGTTGAGCAATGGCAGATGAATGAAGTGGAGAACAATTTCTGTAAGTTTGTTATATATATATATTTTAAACAAGAACAAGTTGACCAATGGCAGATGAATGAAGTGGAGAACAATTTCTGTAAGTTTGTTATATATATATATTTTAAACAAGAACAAGTTGACCAATGGCAGATGAATGAAGTGGAGAACAATTTCTGTAAGTTTGTTATATATATATATTTTAAACAAGAACAAGTTGACCAATGGCAGATGAATGAAGTGGAGAACAATTTCTGTAAGTTTGTTATATATATATATTTTAAACAAGAACAAGTTGACCAATGGCAGATGAATGAAGTGGAGAACAATTTCTGTAAGTTTGTTATATATATATATTT
>CAXITT010000006.1:2045674-2103845 GCA_964033795.1 Lymnaea stagnalis
TTAACCTTGAATAAATAGTTTACCATTAACAAAGAGTTAACCTTGAATAAATAGTTTACCATTAACAAAGAGTTAACCTTGAATAAATAGTTTACCATTAACAAAGAGTTAACCTTGAATAAATAGTAGAGCGAGGTATGTTGAAGCTTGAATCAAAAGACAGGACAGTAGGATGTGAACTTTCGACTAAGATGCAGTCCTTCCATTATTAACCTTGAAGAAAAAGACTTGACCGTGAAGAAATAGTTGACCGTGAAGAAAGAGTTGACCGTGAAGAAATAGTTGACCGCGAAAAAAGACTTGACCGTGAAGAAATAGTTGACCGTGAAGAAATAGTTGACCGTGAAGAAATAGTTGACCGTGAAGAAAGAGTTGACCGTGAAGAAATAGTTGACCGCGAAAAAAGACTTGACCGTGAAGAAATAGTTGACCGTGAAGAGTTTACCGTGAAAAAAGAGTTGACCTCTAATAAAGAGTTGACCTTTAAGAAAGAGTTGACCGTGAAGAAAGGGTTGACCGTGAAGAAATAGTTGACCTTTAAGAAAGGGTTGACCTTCAAGAAAGGGTTGACCGTGAAGAAATAGTTGACCTTTAAGAAAGGGTTGACCTTCAAGAAAGGGTTGACCGTGAAGAAATAGTTGACCTTTAAGAAAGGGTTGACCTTCAAGAAAGGGTTGACCGTGAAGAAATAGTTGACCTTTAAGAAAGGGTTGACCTTCAAGAAAGGGTTGACCGTGAAGAAATAGTTGACCTTTAAGAAAGGGTTGACCGTAAAGAAATAGTATACCACGAAGAAGGAGTTTACCGCGCACCACTCTTAATAAAAGTTTTAAAATCATTGTATTCATTTACAAACTAGTTATACTGAAAATATCTCACATCAAGTATGTAAAGAACTAGTGCCCAGATTGTTCTGTTTTGTTATACATATAGTCAACGTGCCATAGTCTAACGTATATTACTGCAGTAACACGCCGGTGTAATTGGAATGACCCTTGACTTGATAACACTGTTTTGATGGTCCGTTGTTTAAGATCAAACGAACTAATCTAAGTTATTAATATTTCCTAAATTTAAACAAGTTAATCTTGAAGTGAAT
This sequence comes from Lymnaea stagnalis, assembly GCA_964033795.1. Lineage (NCBI taxonomy): Eukaryota > Metazoa > Mollusca > Gastropoda > Lymnaeidae > Lymnaea > Lymnaea stagnalis. The sequence goes on from CAXITT010000006.1 coordinate 2,046,774, forward strand.
TATTTCTTACTTGCTACCTACATTTCAACGTTTTGTAAAGGGTATAGAAAGAAATATTGAAGCTCGGTATGTTGTGGTTTGAAAAGAAAAGACCAGACAATTAAAAGGGACTTTTCGGCCAGGCGCATTCTTTATCAGACAAGACAAATTAAGTAGCAACGTAGAATTGGAAATTAAAAATGAATGTTATAGAAGATATACATTTTGGAAGCCAAGTGCTCTATGTATAAAAGCTCCATTTTAGAAAGCTCCATGTTTAAAAGCTCCATGCTAGAAAGCTCCATGCTAGAAACCTCCATATTAGAAGGCTCCACATGGAGAAGCTCCATATTAGAAAGCTCCATGTTAAAAATGCTCCATGTTAAAAAGCTCCATGCTAGAAAGCTCCATATTAGAGGCTCCATGTAGAAAACTCGTTGATAGAAAGCTCCATGTAGAAAACTCGTTGATAGAAAGCTCCATGTTAGGAAGCTCTGTGGTAGAAAGCTCCATTCTAGGAAGCTCAATGTTAGGATGCATTAAGCTCCATGTTAGGAAGCTCAATTTTATGGAGCTCCATCTCCATTTTAAAAACGGCAGTTAAGCTGCTCAAACCCAAAGCTCGCCTACCACATAATTCTGTGGTGTGGACTACCAAGGACATTGCAAAATGGAACATAAATTCAAGTATTATTACTGTAAACCTTATGATGTTAAACAAATAAGAATGAGAACAGACATGGAAAAAAATTGTGTGTGTCGGGGGTGGGGGGGGGGAATTGGGGACCACTAGTAGGAGTGTGTTTGATTAAATCAATATAATGACCTCGCCACAATGTATTGGTGTCAAGAACATAAACAAACGTTCGAATTAGTAGGAATACACATTCACCTAATAATAGAATCTTTACAATCGTGGATACAGTTTTAGGCAGTGTTTGAAAGTGGTCTTTTTCCTTAATCGTGGATTTAGTAAACAGTGTTTGAAAGTGGTCTTTTTCTTTAATCGTGGATATAGTAGACAGTGTTTGAAAGTGGTATTTTTCTTTAATCGTGGATATAGTAGACAGTGTTTGAAAGTGGTCTTTTTCTTTAATCGGGAATATAGTAGACAGCGTTTGAAAGTGGTATTTTTCTTTAATCGTGGATATAGTAGACAGTGTTTGAAAGTGGTCTTTTCTTTAATCGTGGATTTAGTAGACAGTGTTTGAAAGTGGTCTTTTTCTTTAATCGTGGATAAAGTAGGCAGTGTTTGAAAGTGGTCTTTTTCTTTAATCGTGGATATAGTAGACAGTTGTTTGAAAGTGGTCTTTTTCTTTAATCGTGGATATAGTAGACAGTGTTTGAAAGTGGTCTTTTTCTTCAATCGTGGATAAGGTAGACAGTGTTTGAAAGTGGTCTTTTTCTTTAATCGTGGATATAGTAGACAGTGTTTTAAAGTGGTCTTTTTCTTTAATCGTGGATATAGTAGACATCGTTTGAAAGTGGTCTTTTTCTTTAATCGTGGATATAGTAGACAGTTGTTTGAAAGTGGTCTTTTTCTTTAATCGTGGATATAGTAGACAGTGTTTGAAAGTGGTCTTTTTCTTTAATCGTGGATATAGTAGACAGTGTTTGAAAGTGGTCTTTTTCTTTAATCGTGGATATAGTAGACAGTGTTTGAAAGTGGTCTTTTTCTTTAATTAGTAGACAGTGTTTGAAAGTGGTCTTTTTCTTTAATCGTGGATATAGTAGACAGTGTTTGAAAGTGGTCTTTTTCTTTAATCGTGGATATAGTAGACAGTGTTTGAAAGTGGTCTTTTTCTTTAATCGTGGATATAGTAGACAGTGTTTGAAATTTGTCTTTTTCTTTAATCGTGGATATAGTAGACAGTGTTTGAAAGTGGTCTTTTCTTTTAATCGTGGATTTAGTAGACAGTGTTTGAAAGTGGTCTTTTTCTTTAATCGTGGATATAGTAGACAGTGTTTGAAAGTGGTCTTTTTCTTTAATCGTGGATATAGTAGACATCGTTTGAAAGTGGTCTTTTTCTTTAATCGTGGATATAGTAGACAGTGTTTGAAAGTGGTCTTTTTCTTTAATCGTGGATATAGTAGACAGTGTTTGAAAGTGGTCTTTTTCTTTAATCTCTAATATAATGGGCAGTGTTTGAAAGTGGTATTTTTAATTTAATCGTGACTAAAACTGGCAGTGTTTGAAATTTGTATTTTTCTTTAATCGTTAATATAATGGGCAGTGTTTGAAAGTGGTATTTATCTTTAATGGTTAATATAATGGGCAGTGTTTGAAAGTGGTATTTTTCTTTAATCGTTAATATAATAAGCAGTGTTTGAAAGTGGTATTGTTCTTTAATCATTAATAAAATGGGCAGTGTTTGAAAGTTGTATTTTTCCTTAATCGATAATATAATAGGCATTGTTTGAAAGTGGTATTTTTCCTTATTTCGTCGATTTAGCACGCAGTGTTTGAAAGTGGTCTTTTTCCTTTTGACCACTTTTATTCAAACCCCCATTGTTTGCGTTTATTGCTCAATAAATTCACGCTTCCACATAAAATCTTCTCCATTCCTCAAACAACAGCTGCCCAAGCATTTCGCTTTTTAACTGTACACAGATGTACTCTAGTATTCAACCGTCCGCATATTTACTCTAGTATTTTTCATCTGTCCACGTACGTACTTTAGCATTCGACTGTCCATTATATTGACCTTTGGGTCCAAGCTAACTCGCACCTTCCATCATTTTATGGTTCGATTGCCGGCTTTTCCCGTACGACATCAGACCGCGCTCCTTCCTGTTCGCTCCCCCACACAGGCTTCTTTTATTACCTCTAATCTGATTAGACAAAGTGGGCTCCACTCTAATTGAATCAACAGCGACCACACATAATGAGTTTGGTTACATTTTAAAGGAGAAGAAAACACCGACGCTTCGTAAAATGTCTTCCCCGAAACGGTGAAGTTTAATGACGCTATGAGATTCCAATGCTTTACGAAATTTATTTTAGAACTTAACGATGAATAAATCAGCTGTTTATCAATCCTCGCTAAATTGTAATTCGTGTAAATCCATTTGTGTAATGTTTACGCAAATAGGTCACCGATACAGAAAGTTTGAGAACCACTGAACTATCTCGCGGGACGAGGTTTGGCGCTTCCTGGGCTTGCAGCTACCGAAGTTGGTGTCCGGGCTGATAGCCTGCATAAGCTGCGCATAGAGATCATCCATAAGCTGGGCTTAAACTGAAGGGTTTAAAAAGGGAAGATGGAGACGAAGTGTAACATCACAGTCTTAGAAATTTGTTTCCCCTGAATTCGACTTTCTGAATGTATTTTCACTTTCAACCGCTGTTCTGGTTAGGTTCTGGTCAGGTTCTGGTCAGGTTCTGGTCAGGTTCTGGTCAGGTTCTGGTCAGGTTCTGGTCAGGTTCTTGTCAGACAACTTTCCCACTCACAAAGAAATCAATGTCACCTATAAAAATGTTTAAATAAAATATTTTCCATCATTTTTTTTTTTACAGGCTGCCTTTAAGCTCCATTAACCCCTTATATCAACAAACAAAGAGGAGACACACTATGAAATATAATCACCATAGATGGGTTGTATTTCCTGTTGAAATATCGAATTGTTCAAAGAATTATACCTCCATATTAATAGAGGTTACTCAATAGAGTAAAGGGTGATATATAAAGGCTGATAAACCCTAATTTCAAGACTTAAAAATTACTTTTCTTTTTTTTTTTTTTTTTCTTTTTTTTTTTTTAAGATAAAATTTACAGTACTTAGCAATGCAATCTGTTAAATTCATTTTAAAATACATCTTAAAATTTCTGCTTGACATAAAGATTCTATAAAAATTACTTTTTTTTTTTTTTTTTTTTTCTTTTTTTTTTTTAAGATAAAATTTACAGTACTTAGCAATGCAATCTGTTAAATTCATTTTAAAATACATCTTAAAATTTCTGCTTGACATAAAGATTCTCTATTTCTTAATAGACAGGAAGTGAAGGAGTAATATGTGTAAATAACTCAAGGCATCTTCTTACTGCAAGGCTCAAACATTTACAGACAAGGAAATCTATAAATAGTTCTTTATCTCGCCTAGCAGTTAGTGAAGCAGTACTGTTTCTGGAAATATTTATACTAGAGCAGTGCAATTCTGAAAATATAAATATTTAAAGTAGAAAAGTGGAGCTTCTGGAAATATGGTGTTGTATGATGTTTCTTATCAAAATATGTAATTAAACACAAATCTATGACTCTTTTTATCTATGAACATTGCCATAACGGTCTGCCAGATTACCAAAACATCTAATATGACACTTGAATTAATAAAATTATTTATAGAAATTAGATGATCTGCTTAACTACAACCACTACCATTACGTGTCTAGTATGTCTAGTCTGGAACTCTAAATCTAAGACAATTACATATATTGTTTAAATCTTAGCTGTTACTCTACAGCTTCAATTACATACATAGTATGTCTAAGGTTTAACTCTAGACCCATAACAACTACACATGGTTTATCTAGCCTGTAACACTCTATCTAGGGCAATGAAATCTGAGGTGTCACTCTAAAACTAATTTAACTACATATCTAGTACATCTGAGGTGTCACCCTGAAGCTAATTTAATTACACATCTAGTACATCTGAGGTGTCACCCTGAAAATAATTTAATTACACATGAGTCCATCACAGGTGTCCCTCTAAAATTAATTCAATTACACATCTATTACATCTGAGGTGTCACCCTCAAACTAATTTAATTACATATCTAATACATCTGAGGTGTCACTCTACAACAAATTTATTACATATCTATTACATCTGAGGTGTCACTCTACAACTAATTTAATTACATATCTAGTACATCTGAGGTGTCACTCTACAACTAATTTAATTACATATCTGGTACATATGAGGTGTCACTCTACAACTAATTCAAGTACACATCTAGTCCATCGCAGGTGTCACTCTAAAATTAATTCAATTACACATCTAGTACATCTGAGGTGTCACCCTGAAACGAATCCAATTACATATCTTGCATAACTGACATGTCCCACCAAATGCTTTCAGCGTGTCCCTAGCTTCGCACGCCCATGGATCAAGGCAGCGTCCCGTGTCCGCCGTCTTCTCAATACTATTTAATGGGCCTGTCATCCCAGACGCTCTCAATGCTTTCCTGGGGCGACATTTCTCTAAGTTCCATCTACTTAATGAAGACACATTTGTGGTTCGTGAGGTCGTTGACGTCTCATTCCACCGGCAACGTTTCCGGTTCTGCAGTCTCAATCATCTTGAAATCTCTGCCTTATTTTGTGAGTATTCACAGCTGTATTCCTTAATTCAATCGGACATTTTTTGGGGTTTTTTTGTTCAACGATTGAGTTTTACCCGCTTATTGAAAGTAGTAGGAGATTGAAGACTCAAAAACCACACAATCGTATGAGCCACAGCACTCATGACATCCGTGTTCGTTGATTTGGCCGTTTTATTGAAATCAAACATTGCAGCTTCGCACTAACAAGTACAGTAGGCAGAGTAAATCCACCATGTCCACAGCATAAATGCAGTAGGCAGAGTAAATCCACCATGTCCACAGCATAAATGCAGTAGGCAGAGTAAATCCACCATGTCCACAGCATTAATGACCGACCGTGAAGGCATGCATAGGATAAACGAGATTGTTAATTTATAAGACTTCATATTTTAAAACATTAGTGCCCAATACAGTTTTGGTGGTCTCATAATTCTACTAATGATGCCATACTTAATTGTTTTCTAAGGGGTCGTTTTCGAAAGTTTTATTAGTGTGTGTTTACATAACAGAATTAATCAGACAAACAAAAAAATAGCAAATTAAATCTATTTGCAGTTTCCCAACAATTAGTTTATTTGAAAATAAAGTACTCATTGCCCATTGGCCGCTATTGGTGGACCCATAGTTTGCAGGTTTTTTTTTTCTGTAATGAGATAATAATTAATTAAAATAACCCCACCCCTTCCCCTTTTATTTTGAAAAGTCTAACAAAGGGAACCTCATTGAAAAGTCTAACAAAGAAAACCCCCATTGAAAAGTCTAACAAAGAAAACCTCCATTGAAAAGTCTTACAAAACAAACCCCCACTAACAAAGAACGGAAACTCTCATTTAAAAGTCTAAAAAATGACACCCCCATTAAAAAGTCTAACAAAGGAAACCCTCATTAAAGTCTAACAAATGAAAACACCATTAAATTCTAAGAAATGAAACCCTCATTGAAAAGTCTAACACAGGCAAACCACATTTAAGTCTAAAAAAGAAAACCCTCATTAAAAGTCTAACAAAGTAAACCCCCATCGAAACCTCTCATCTAATTCACGAATCGATGTTTCATTACCAGATGAAACAATTCTGAGAAATACTAATTCAGAATTTTACAGTCTCTCTGTTTGTCTGTCTATTGAATGTGTTTGTTTTACAATAAATTGTCTTTTTTTGAAATATATATATATATATATACTTTTTTCTAAAATAGAAATTTTCCATGTGTGGAAAAAATCTTATGAGTCCCACAATGCTGACCGAGATTTTGAATTGAATGACTTAAAAGTCATAGTGAAGCTAAAGTTGTAAACTCAATTAATAGGCAGCGCCACTATAGTGCTTTTCTCATGAAGTACACAGAGAAACACTTTGCATCTTTGCATCTGAATGACAGGAACACATTTCTATCACTTCCCTTTCTAATCTCAGTAAGTGATCTCTTTGGTCCCAATCGTTGTCGTGGATTTAGACAAAGAAATACTCTCCACAAACAGAAGTTTCGGTGACTTCGGTAATCAGACATTCTTCATTAGTTGAAACCGATTTTGTTTCCCTTTCATTCGAAACTGACTACAGTTTTTTATCATAGATTTGTCCGGAACTGCTTTCAATGTATATTTATAAATTCGTTTTATTTTCAAACCTTTATGTACATATTTAAATAAGTATAAATTCATTCACCAGTTAAGATGCAAATAAATTAATTCAAGAGGACTTGAGAACGGACTTTTGTCAAACCCTTGTATAGAATACAATTTGAAACTGCCACCGGATGTTTGGATGAGGGACAGTCCAGAAGGTGCACTGCATCTGTTTCCATCTGTCAGGTCGCGTCTATTAAATTAAGACCGAGCAAGCCGTGTGACAGTTATTGACAAAAGACCGAGCGCAAGATGGGTTCAGTGGACAGTTGGCCTGCAGAGAGGGAAAGATGTCAATTCGTCAATGTCTTCGTTCAAAATGTCAACTGGTCAAATTGTTCTTAAAATAGTCCTAACTCTCGCATGGTGTGTTGCAATGTGTCCGCAGAGCTGTGTGATTTTAGAAATAGGTACTGCTGTGCAACATTATCTGCAGTATGATGGATGGCTGTAATTGTACAAAACCATCCACAGTATGATGGTTTTAATTTTACAAAACCATTCACAGTATGATGGCTTTAACTGTACAAAATCATCCACAGTATGATGGCTTTAACTGTACGACATTATAAAAAAATATGATGGCTTTAAATTTACAAAATCATCCAAAGTTTATTGGGATATAACTGTACAACACCATCTACAATCAGTTGGATGAAGGTACAGCATCATCCACAGTATGATGGCTTTAACTGTACCAAATAATCCAATGTATGATGAAATACAACACTGTAATCCCGTGACCACGATATGGGATACATTGATGTGTAATGAACACGATATGGGATACAGGGATGTGTCACGAACAAGATATGGGATACATTGATGTATCACGAACACAAGATGGGATACATTGATGTGTTACGAACACGAGATGGGATACAGGGAGGTGTCACGAACACGAGATGGGATACAGGTAGGTGTCACGAACACGAGATGGGATACATTGATGTGTCACGAACACAAGATGGGATACATTGATGTGTCACGAACACGAGATGGGATACAGGGAGGTGTCACGAACACGAGATGGGATACAGGGACGTGTCACGATCACCTTCAGGCGCGAACCTCAATGTTTTCAAATAACTACAAATGTTTCTTGAAAAAAATCTCCATTTATTAAGAAGAATGAGAAGAGGGTAGAGAGAACTACAGAACACTAATTCATATCTGATAAACTACAACATTCTCTTGGTTGAGTAAAAGAAAGATCCCAGGCAAGAGCAATCTGCTGCCGTTACGTTGACATTCTTATCTAGATTGTTTATCACGTAACGGGTTAAATAAACAGTGAATGTTGATCCATTCCGACCGTGTTTTCTACATTTTCTTTTCCTTGAGAACAAAATGCGTTCTTAATTTTCATAACCAGATCATTATAAATGTTTTCATAACCAGATCATTCTAAATGTTGTATATCTATAGCATTCTAAATGTGTTCATACCTATATCATTCTGAATTTTTTCATACATATATCATTCTGAATTTTTTCATACATATATCATTCTGAATTTTTTCATACCTATTTCATTATAAATGTTTTCAATCCCATATCATTATAAATGTTTTATACCTCCATCATTCTGAATGTTTTCATACCTATATCATTCTAAATGCTATCATTCATAATTCACAGGCTGTAAAGAATCACACGACTGGACTCGGTGCAACACTAAGGATCAACGTATAAAAGAAAACTGAAACTTACCTATTAGACTGGTCATCAAAATGGCGGTAAATCTCAGCCACGCCCTCACGGTCGGTCTCCAGGTCTTTACTGTCATGATGGTCAGTGGGGTATTAGCGTTAACTAAACTTAAAACACGAGACTCTCTCACAGTGTCACCAGCTGACTCTCACAGCGTCACCAAGTGTCTCCCAGTAGATCCAAAACTGTGCTTGGAAAGGTCCCGGCGTCACGGTTTTGAAATCTACCAATTTGATTGGTCAAAATTTTGGTTGTGTGTATTAAAGCAAAACCATTTCCAATAATCAGGGGGAAAAACTCCACTTGATCGCGCCATCCGGTTACAAATATCTCCTCAGCAGTCTTGAGTGCTTCAGTTTCAATCCACACGTGGTTCTCAGTAAGCATGAGTGTTCACGAATCCACAAGAAATCGGATGTGTCACATACGATACCACGTGTATGTACAGCTGATGAATCAAGGCCATCGTCAGTGACTTAGATTATCCCGATAATTTTGCTGACAACACGACATGCTATCAAGTTTCTCTCAGGATGTCATCCTGTTGTGGCACGGAAACAAGGTCAAACGCTGGCCACTGCGTCCACAATGGGCTGCGAGCTTATGATGTCATCAACACCCGTTTGCCTTGTGTCAAGTCATCTAGTCTCTAGTTAACAATCCTTGCTCGCTAAAGGGATCCTGTGGATTAATTATGAAATCAGTGACTGACTCGGAAGCATACATCAACTATCATAGAACGTTCAACTACTCTTTGAGCTCTAGCGTCTAACCATTCCAGTACGGTATTGATTTCCAAAAAAAAACATGTTTATTTTTTTTTAAATACCTTTCATAAGGCTGTCAAAAGACACCTGTAATCCTCCTCTAAGACCACGTGTCCCCGCCCACAGCAGCGGCTGCCTCCTGTAACATCTCCGTCTCGTAGTCCTCCAGAGGGTCCCGTAGTTTCCGCTGATACTGTCTATCAGCAGGATCCCCCCCTCGTAGTATCCCGGGCAATGACAAGGTTGTCAGATCGTCTTCGGACTCGTAATAGTGGTATTTACATATTGAACGGTGAGTCTGACGGCCAGGAAACGGCTGTGCAACCTCTGAAATGAGAACGGGTGTGGTGGGGGGAAAGGGAGGTGGAATCAAAATTGACTATTCATAATGATTCTTAGACATTAAGCGAGACTGGACGACTGGTCAACGTCTAGCAAAAAAACAACAACATGTAACCAATTTTATCGTATATATTATGTATGATTTATTATTAACACCTATTACGTTACAGAAGATATACGCTATCTCAGACGTTCGATGTGTCACCCTATATGTATGTGTACATTTTGCTTATCTGTTAGCCAGAATATTAACCAAGAGTGGAGATAAACTAAAAGTCGTAAATTTCAGTTGCAGGAGCCGTAGACTTGGGGCTAGAAATTAGACTTGGGGCTAGAAATTAGACTTGGGGCTAGAAATTAGACTTGGGCTCAATTAAAGTCAGGTTGATAGTAAACTTTCGTTGCCTTCTCTGATGTCCGACAAATGCAACGCCTGGTCACATAATTTCTATTCTGGTTTCAAAAACTCCGGTTTTACAGCAAAGCTGACAACATATTTTCAGATTTATGCTAATGGGATGACGACCCATTCAGCTTCTTGACGTTTTCAAATGCTCTACAAGATTTTTTTTTTATTTTTTTTTATTTTGTGGTGGTGTTGGGGGGTGTTGGGTGGGGGTGTGAGGGTAGTCCTACCAAAAAGAAAAAAAAACAATAACAACAAAAGATCTAATGATTAAGGAACAAATCTCGATAGTTGTGTGTGTGTGTGTGTGTGTGCGTGTGTGTGTGTGTGTGTGTTCCACGTCAACGATCGGTTATTTAGTGTTAGAAGCAGGGAACAATGGAATCATTTAGAACTCTAGTTTTTATTGCTCTAAGTGACAATGGTTCCCAAAATAAAACTCAGCACTCTTGCAGCGTAACACGTTTTTTCTACGTAAAGTGCAATACAAAATGAGCCTCAAGATTAGTCTGACACTACGGCTAAATGATGACTGAAACAATTAAGGGGGGGGGGGGGGGGGGGAGGGGGGCGCACAGAAGGCAAACATAATTAACACCTTCTGTAAACGTACAGAGAACCCCTGTCGCCGATGACCTTGGTCCTAGAAATTAATGGACAATTGTTACGGCTCCCCACACAATGACATGGCCCTTTCCCCCATATCAACCCCAACCCCCTTTTTTCCCATTCAGACAGAAAGAAAATGTGTCATCGTGACCTGCCAATGACGTTAGGCAACATAGTCACAGAACTGGGAGCAGGAAGAGAGGGGACCAGGAGGGGCGGGGGTGGTGGGGGCGCATACCCCTTGCGTCCGGTCTCGTCCAAGATTGATGCTTTTAATGGAGTGCTAATTTAACTCTTGAATATAACTGATTTCATTTTGCTGGCCACGTGCTCAGATAATAATTGATGAAGGTGACCAAATGTTATCTTCACGCAGTGGTCAAGTGGTCACTGGGCAGGGAAGGCAGCTGCATGTTTCTGTTGCTATAGTAACACGCAGCCGGCGATTATGCTCACTTGGGGGACCGAGAGAAAAACTTAGCCATACTTTGTGTCACACGTGTTTTAAAGTATTACTTTAGAGTGTCCTGTAGACACGGCAATGTGCTATAAATAACAATTTTGTTATATTATTCTCCTGTCATTGTACTATCATGCAGTGGATTCAGCTTTAGAAGCATATTTGAAGAATAAACATTATTTTTTTTATTATAATGTGTATTTTCTTCCACCGCCTTTTTCTTGTGATTTTAAGCTTTATGCTATAAACATCTTGCAACATAAAAAATTTTAAAACTATTTAATTAGTAAATATAATTAAATTGCGAACTGTGGTGTGGGGGGCGCATAATTTGAACAAAATATAACTTCATAAGTACCCATATCATTTATATGAGGCTATAATAACAATTAACACATAATGCCATAAGATATCCTGGCTTTTTTATTAACCCCTTGACATCGTGTATGGCCAATAGAATCGAATGACATCTGACTTTCGGACATGCTCTAAATTATTAATATTTCAGTCACGCCATAGATGACACATACACAATTGGCTGAATTTGTGATGTGCCAGAAGATGGAGAGACAAGGAACAGATGGAAACTTAGACGACGTCGTGGCGATCTCGAGGACAGCTGGCAACTGGACCCATTCACGATTTCAGACGGTGATAGGTGGCGGATAAGTTACACACGTCACATAAATCTTGGCTTTCGTTATTAAAAAAAAAAATATATATTTATTTAAGAAAAAAGGGAGAGAAGGAAACATTTAATAATCTTTTACATATTAAGTTTAAGTTATTTATCAAATGTGTCGTGGTCGATATTCACTCATTTAAATTTTTTGGATGGATTTGTAGTTGGCTGCCGTGAAATATTTCTCCAAGCTCTAAATAATTCTTATTTTAGTTTTGTTTTTTACATAAGACGTGAATAAAATTAGAGTTATTTGTTAAAGACGTCAAGCATAGATGATGTGGACAGAGATCTACAACAGCTGGAAATCCAATAATAGATATTGAAACTATTCTTGGTCGAACTTTGTGCTCCGTAAATAAACTCCGTTTGAAAAAGAAAAGAAAAAAAAAATTGTATCTGAGCAAACGTATGTGTTAATATTTGTTAGAGCAGTAATGTGGTGACGCTTGATGACGCCTGTTAGGTCTAGGAGTGAAAGCGCTGGTTCAATGCTAGTTTTTTTTTTGTTTGTAATTCTTTAGAGTGGAAATAAGTTCAGGGGAATAAAGAAATGTAAAACTACGTGTATTTGGGAAGACATAAAGAACTGTTGTTTTTTTTTGTTGTTGTTTTTTTCTTCTTTTTTTTCCTTCTTTGAAAACTCAGAAGGAATGTCTGTATAAGGTGGAATGTGTTATATTATAGATGTATATGGTGGCACTTCTCAGAGTTGTCCAAGGTCGGGTGACTTAGAGATGTGCACGATTGAATGTCTTGTACCGACGTGCATGGTATATAGAATGTCTTAGTCTTAGAGATGCACAAGTAGGAATGTCCTATAAATGTACAAGGGTTTTAGGTTGGGGGGGGGGGGTATTATTGTTAAAAAAAATAATTGAGGTCACGAACGTTTGACGCGGCTAACAACTAAATTGGACCAGTTATCAGTTATAAGGGAAACAAAATTCAAATAAATTTATCACAAGCTCCGCTGGAGACCTTCGCTCACGACTCTTCTATCACTGAATCCAAGTTAGGGTCAGGTGCATTTGACCAGAGTGATGCATTTGACCAGAGTGATGCATTAGACCAGAGTCATGCATTTGACCAGAGTCATGCATTTGACCAGAGTCATGCATTTGAAAAGAGTCATGCATTTGACCAGAGTCATGCATTTGACCAGAGTCATGCATTTGAAAAGAGTCATGCATTTGACCAGAGTCATGCATTTGAAAAGAGTCCTGCATTTGACCAGAGTCATGCATTTGACCAGAGTCATGCATTTGACCAGAGTCATGCATTTGACCAGAGTCATGCATTTGACCAGAGTCATGCATTTGACCAGAGTCATGCATTTGACCAGAGTCATGCATTTGACCAGAGTCATACACAGCCCTACATGATCTGTAGCGACACAGAAATGGATGGTCTGAGTGGAAGGATGTGATGAGGCAGACCACAGCCCTACATGGGGTGTAGCGCCACAGGAATGGATGGTCTGAGTGGAAGGATGTGGTGAGGCAGACCACAGCCCTACATGATCTGTAGCGACACAGGAATGGATGGTCTGAGTGGAAGGATGTGGTGAGGCAGACCACAGCCCTACATGATCTGTAGCGACACAGGAATGGATGGTCTGAGTGGAAGGATGTAATGAGGCAGACCACAGCCCTACATGATCTGTAGCGACACAGAAAGAGCCAACTTGAAAACTGTTCAGTGTATAACCTGAACGCCTGAGCAAGAAAGCAGGGTAGACAAGTTTGCTAGAACTACATCAGCAACAATAACACACTAATGCACTGAATCTCACTATCAATATGTGTGCGATGGAAAGGTAGACAGAAAATAGTTCATGTGTGTCAAATAGTTTTAACTCATCTTTTTATATAAGCGCCTTGTCAATACGGAGATGTGCTCATGCTGCATACAATTAACCAGATCAGCGAAGACAAATTAAAATTTGACCGAGATGCATAAACTATTTCTCTTTGACATAATGTGAAGAAAATGATTCGAACGTATTTCCGTGATAAATTACATAGGGAACATCAAGATGTCGGACTTAAACCATAGATTTCTGACTTAAACCATAGATGTCTGACTTAAAAGCCATAACTGTTTCACTTAAACCATGGATGTCTGGCTTAAACCATGGATGTCTGGCTTAAACCATGGATGTTTGACTTAAATCACGGATGTCTGGCTTAAACCATGGATGTCTGACTTATTCCATGGATGTCTGGCTTAAACCATAAATGTCTGGCTTAAACCATGGATGTCTGGCTTAAACAATGGATGTTTGACTTAAATCACGGATGTCTCACTTAAATCATAGAAGTCTGACTTAAAAGCCATATATGTCTGACTTAAACCATAGATGTCTGACTTAAAAGCCATAAGATGTCTGACTTAAGCCATAGATGTCTGACTTAAGCCATAGATGTTTGACTTAAACCATTGATGTCTGACTTAAGCCATAGATGTCTGACTTAAGCCATTGATGTCTGACTTAAACCATAGATGTTTGACTTAAACCACGGATGTCTGACTTAAACCATAGATGTCTGACTTAAGCCATAGATATTTGACTTAAATCATAGAAGTCTGACTTGAAAACCATAGAGGTCTGACTTAAACCATAGATGTCTGACTTAAACCATAGATGTCTGACTTAAACCATAGATGTTTGACTTAAACCACGGATGTCTGACTTAAGCCATAGATGTCTGACTTAAACCATAGATGTTTGACTTAAACCATTGATGTCTGACTTAAGCCATAGATGTCTGACTTAAGCCATTGATGTCTGACTTAAACCATAGATGTTTGACTTAAACCATTGATGTCTGACTTAAGCCATAGATGTCTGACTTAAACCATAGATGTTTGACTTAAACCATTGATGTCTGACTTAAACCATAGATGTCTGACTTAAACCATAGATGTCTGACTTAAACCATAGATGTTTGACTTAAACCATTGATGTCTGACTTAAGCCATAGATGTCTGACTTAAGCCATTGATGTCTGACTTAAATCATAGAAGTCTGACTTGAAAACCATAGATGTCTGACTTAAGCCATTGATGTCTGACTTAAACCATAGATGTCTGACTTAAGCCATAGAAGTCTGACTTGAAGGCCATAGAGGTCTGACTTAAACCATAGATGTCTGACTTAAGCCATAGAAGTCTGACTTGAAAGCCATAGATGTTTGACTTAAGCCATAGAGGTCTGACTCGACGACTTGACGATCATTTTTCTTTTCAAATGAAAAAAAAATCATACGATATCGCAGACAGCACGTGACCTAGATGTTTGCATATTGTGAAAATCCTAACCCAACATTTGAAAGAAACTAGATAAGATAAAAAGAAAGAGGATGGTCAGCGAACTGCTGATTATGTACTTAAGTTAATCTCATCATGTCCAGCTCAATCATCATAATGAGCCTTAAAAATGAAAATTCACAACACTGAACATCTATTTAAAACTAGGTTAAGATGGTATTGACCACCGCTTATGAACACGCGCATTGCTAATGGCTGGAGGATGTTGTTTTCAGATCGAACAATTGAGGATTTCCCCCATTGTTCAGATCATTGTACTTTAATGAGCTTAATAAGTCTATTCTAAGTCTGTCTTGAAATCCCAATGGCGCTCCAAAGCCACTTGACCATAAGCGTCATCAATGATTGACAGAAGACATTAAAATGAACTTATTCATCTCGACTTTGTTCGTTCGTGTTGTTAAGACGCTTGTAATCGGACATTCCGTGCTTGGTAGCCCACATTGGTCAAATATAACAGAGCGAGATGACCAGGCTGGGAACAGGGCCGGCCAATCATAGGAAGATGAAGGTGATTTCATTGCATTAGTAGCAACACAACCATACCGTCTTTATTTGTACCTACACAACTGTACCGTCGATTAGTAACAAAATAGCTGCACCGTATGTTAGTACCAGCAACACTGTACCGTCTATTAGTACCTACACAACTGTACCTCTGTTAGTACCTACACAACTATACCGTCCATCAGTGCCAACACAGCCATACCGTCTATTAGTACCTAAATGTCTGTACTGTCTATTAGTACCCGACATGATAGACAGTACTATTAGTACCAACAACACTGTACCGTCTATTAGTACCTGACACGACTGTATCGTCTAATTAGTACCTACACAGTTATATCGTCCATTAGTACAAACACAGCTGTACCGTCTAATTTTTCAGCACATTTAGCGTGACTCATATATTATGAACATGAAACTATAACTTTTTTAAATTGTATGCTCCAAGTGCCCACCCAAATATGACTGTCCTAAATGTTATTTTATTAGTAAACTAGTATCATAGACGAATGTTTTACAAATGAGTGTTTATTACAAAAAATTACAACCATGAAGTGTGTAAAACTTCTTAAAGTGTAATGCCTGAAAATATACAATTTACAACTATTATGTGTGTAAATAAAAATGTGCTGGGAAAAACGTTAACGAATAATTTACAAGTGTCCTTAAAACTCGTTATTTGCCGTCTGAACATTGTATGCAGTGAAAGCTTAGGACTTTTCTTGTTGCTAGACGCTTAGTGAAATACAAGACGACTTTCTTGTGAGTATTAGATGTGTTCATTCAAAGTGTTGCTTTTACAACTAATTTCTTTTGTGAGTGGCAGAGCTAGAACGTTGTTATTGTTTTTTGGAGTATTTTTATTCCAAAAAAAATAATATCTTCATTTACTTAAAGAAAACGAATCATGTTAATTATTTTACCCAATGCCTATCGTAAATAAGAAGAGTTGGATCTGCTCTGAGACTTAAACCACCGAGTAACCCATGGGGTTGTCAATGAGCAAACATTTGTTGAATTCTGAAACAAGTCTTTTAATTCATGCATGATTAACATAGATCTGATCGACGCAAATATTGATGATGGTAAAAAGAAAAAAAAAAAAAAAGAAAGACTAGTGACGTCAAAAGTATACCATTCTCCAAAAGAATTACCTTTTCCAAATTTCACCTCGGCCATCGAGGCTTTGTGTTAGGGTAAACATATCGTAATCCAAGTGATATCAATGTGGTGTGATAGTCCTGTGATATTTGCATATTTTTTAGATATAATTTGAAGGGCTACGATTCTAACAATCCTCCATGGACCTTAACGCTGCAGACTTATCTTGGATCTAAATCGAACAGTTCACGACATGAGATTGGCAGTAACGATGCAGAGTAAATTTGATCACTGATTGGTGTTGTAGATTTCATTTGCACGCGATTGATTTTACTTTGCAATTTCACAAACACGGGAAAGCATGTCAATTAAAGTTTTGGGAACACGTTAATCTTAACGGAAAATTGAGAGAATCATTTTTTTTTTTTTTTTTTTTTTTTTTTTTTGTTTTTTTTTGACTAATGTTAACTATAGCTGCCATGAAAATCAGAAAATTGGCATCATTAGAATTGTCTTTACAAATGTGATCTGTAGCAGACATGGAAGACATGGACTTTCATAAATTTGGCAAAATTAGAAATTTTCTTTAAAAATGTGAACTTTACCAGACATGGGAGTAAGACAATTGACATAAATAATTGTCTTTAAAAAATGTAAACTCTAGCAGCTAAGGATCAAAGAAATGCCTTGAACTCGGAGAACTAAACGTGGATGGCATGTTATTTAATTCTACTAAAAAAAAAAAGCATTAAACTGTATTTAAAATGATCTTCATTGGCTTGGTACTCACGGTGACATATTCTTTTTTTAAAGTTTTATTTCTCTAAGGCAGAGATAACATGCAGCAACATTCCTTGTTTATTAATCCATATCTAAACAATGCCACATATTTCGCTCATACCGGCCAAGAAGAAGATAGTTTCTTTTGAAACTCATCATTACTACTGCCCCTAAGTCTAAACGGCTTTTGTCCGTGTCACGCCCAGCAAAAACTGACACAGATTCAGGTCCGCGTAGCAGGTCTGAGAACTGAGCACACCGGCCCGTCCCAGGCGGTATCCCCTACATGTCTGTGAGAATGGACCTCTGACAACTCTAAATGCTTGATATAATTACACAAAAAGGAAAGACGTGTAAATATTAGGCCGGGCAGATGAACTCTGCGGAAGCCAGGCATTGAAATTTTCTAATGAGAAATGTCAGTCTGAATCAGGGGTCAATGGCAGTCAAAGTGGGTTGTAACAGGAAGTAAGGGGGTGTGGGGGGGGGGGAGGGGGTGGACAACATCATGCAAGTCAGCTATTTGTTTTGGTGGGTTGAGAAATTTTTGTCACAGAAATGTCAGTCTGAATCAGGGGTCAATGGCAGTCAAAGTGGGTTGTAACAGGAAGTAAGGGGGTGTGGGGGGGGGGAGGGGGTGGACAACATCATGCAAGTCAGCTATTTGTTTTGGTGTGTTGAGAAATTTTTGTCACAGATTATTTACATGTGATCTGTAGCCGACATGGAAGACACGGACTTTCATAAATTTGGCAAAATTAGAAATTTTCTTTAAAAATGTGAACTTTACCAGACATGGAAGACAGAAAATTGACATAAATAATTGTCTTTAAAACTTGTAAACTCTAGCAGCTATGGATCAAAGAAATCCCTTGAACTTAGAGAACTAAATGTGGATGGCTTTTCTAATCAAATATGATATAATATAATTTTATCTTATCTAATCAGATATTATATAATCTCATCTTGTCTAACCGTATCTAATGAAATATTAAATAAACTAATTTCATCCAATCATAAAATCTATTATTATATTATCTAATCAAATATTATGTTATCTTATCTAATCAAATATTATATAATCTAATCTCATCCAATCAAATTTTAAATAATCCATTATTATCTTATCCAATCTTATCTAATTAAATATGTATTATCTAAACGTATCTCATCTTATCTAATCAAACATTATATTAGTATATCTTTCTTATCAAATATTATCCAATCTTCTCTTATCTCATCTTATGTAATCAAATATTAAATAATCTACTCTTATCTTATGTAATTACGTAGGTTTGTATTACATGTTGTTTGATCTATTGTTTACGTTCAATTCTTTAAGAAATAAACTGTCTATTTTTGACAAGACGTTGATTTACAACAGTGAATAAATGTGACAGACTTAAATAAACTTTATTTTGGTCGCTGTCACATTCGCTAATAAATGACTAATATCTTAAAGGATGTCATCGTAACATTCTAAGCATTGTCTGATACATGATTATCTCCAAGGATGGTACTGTAGCATTCTAATATTCCCCAATACATCAACATCGTCCAGGATGCTCCTGTGCTGTATATTGGTGGTCTTTTTGTACGGAAACCATTCTTATATTAGTGCGCATTGATATATCTACAGATAGATCTAAGATGAGATCGTATCGCGCTCTGCTTAGAGAGACTCATCCATTCTTAAAAAACATTCTTCATCTTATCATTTTCAGAGTATCTACAGCTGAGCTGACCTGCTTTAAATACCAGGCCACCGTTCTTTCTCTTAAATGTTGCTGCTGCACAAAGCATATAGCATACAGCATTGTGTGCTTTCCTGCGTAGACCGAAAGGTTATGTCGGTTAAATGTAATCAGCGAATGAAACATTTTTTTGTGAAATGGACAATTTCCGTTAGTGTTGTTCGGCCTGGCTTCTCCCTTAGAGGGCTCCGGTTTTTCTTGTTTTCTACCACTTTCTAATGTACGTGGATTACAAACAAAATGAAATGAGATATTGCTATTATACATTACCCTTTTCTGAAAATGTTTCTGAATATAATAATAATAATAAAAAGGCTCTAAGCAAAAACATAATAATGCTTCTCAGACACAATGTACATCTTGTCTTAAGGCTCATCTTATCTAAACGTTCATCTTATCACAATGTACTTCTTATCTTAACATTCATCTTGTTTTAATGTTTATCTTATCACAATGTTCTTCTTATCTTAACATTCATCTTGTTTTAATGTTTATCTTATCACAATGTTCTTCTTATCTTAACATTCATCTTGTTTTAATGTTTATCTTATCACAATGTTCTTCTTATCTTAATATTCATCTTATCCTAATGTTTATCTTATCACAATGTTCTTCTTATCTTAATATTCATCTTTCTTAGTGTTCATTATATATTAATGTTCATCTTATATTATTGTCCATATTATCAAAATGTTGATCTTATCTCAATGTTCATCTTATCATAATGCTAACGTTATCTTAACTTTCATCTTATCTGAGTGTTAATTGTTTTTAAATTTATCACCTCATCAGAATGCTCATGGATCTGATACATAAAGTGCTGGTATCTTGATACTTTTAAGTGCCTAGAAATCAGTAAATAGTATATCAAAACCATCAACACAAATCTATTGTCAGTTTCTAGATTGTATTCTATTCATTCAGAAAGTTTCACACAAACAGATCTATTCAAAAGTTATTTTAAATACGACTGCGCCTTGGGTAGCAATACATCCCAGATAATCCCAGTTTTTAGTTCCGAGACAAAGTAACATTTTGAATATACGTGCCACACATCAACTATTTACCAACATAGTGTTGCTAGTGTGTTGAGGGTCTGCGTGTAATGAACGCGAACGCTGATTTCCAAAACATCACGAGTCAACAACACATCTATATATATATAATTCGCCAGCAAAGGTCAAACACCACCACCACGCAGGCTATATATATAGATAGATAGATAGATAATGCGTTCACTAGCGCGCACAATATAATTCCCGATAACTACGCTAAATCATTAATATTTTTTTTTAAATTACGCAACTTCGTTAGATGCGTAAAATTTTTCGATAAATGAAATCGTCTCAATTTAAGGATGGTGTAAACAAAATATATTCAGTTTAAAAGTGTTTGGGACATCAGAATATTTAGTATATTTCATGGGCGTGAAAAAAAAAGTGTGCCGTGACGTATCATTGGGGGGGGGGTGGCAAAAATTGGGATTCATAAATGTGCGCTTCTTGAGTTCATATTTTGTCAAGTAACTTTAGGACATGGGAAGTTCACGCATTGCCGTCGCCAATGTTTGACGGGCTACAACTAGTTACTATTTAACAAAGACATATTCAACAAGGCGTAGCCAATGAAAATAAAATACTTGAGACGGTGAAGTCAAAACATCAAGGAAACACTCGCTATATTCACAAAGTAAGGCTTTCAAAAAAGTTCCAAGTTTTGCATTTTATCGCTGATATCTTAATTACATTTATTCTTTTGATTTGATGGAATTGTTGGCCAGAATTCGTTTTAAAGTATTCGATTGTGTTGATGTATTTTAGAGTATTCGATTGTATTGATGTATTTTAAAGTATTCGATTGTATTGATGTATTTTAAACTATTTCCCAACAATTGACCATATCATATACAAGATGATTTTCTAGCTTAAATCTTCTGTGAAAGTACGAAATGATTTCCAAACACGTGTAGCTGCAAGCTAAACAAATAGGATTTTCACAAATAACTTAAGTGCACCGCATTGTAGTGAGCACGTCAAAGGCAGCGGCGCAAGAAATTTCATTGTACTCCAAACGAAAAGAGAAAGACATGACATTATTTTATGAACGTTGTTTCAGCACTTCATTGTGGTTCAGCACTTCAATTTGGTTAAGCACTTCAATGTGGTACAGCACTTCAATGTGGTACAGCACTTCAATGTGGTACAGCACTTCAATGTGGTTCAGCACTTCAATGTGGTACAGCACTTCAATGTGGTACAGCACTTCAATGTGGTACAGCACTTCAATGTGGTACAGCACTTCAATGTGGTTCAGCACTTCAATGTGGTACAGCACTTCAATGTGGTTTCAGCACTTCAATGTGGTACAGCACTTCAATGTGGTACAGCACTTCAATGTGGTACAGCACTTCAATGTGGTACAGCACTTCAATGTGGTTCAGCACTTCAATGTGGTACAGCACTTCAATGTGGTTCAGCACTTCAATGTGGTACAGCACTTCAATGTGGTTCAGCACTTCATTGTGGTACAGCACTTCAATGTGGTACAGCACTTCAATGTGGTTCAGCACTTCATTGTGGTACAGCACTTCAATGTGGTTCAGCACTTCAATGTGGTTCAGCACTTCAATGTGGTACAGCACTTCAATGTGGTTCAGCACTTCAATGTGGTTCAGCACTTCAATGCGGTACAGCACTTCAATGTGGTACAGCACTTCAATGTGGTTCAGCACTTCAATGTGGTACAGCACTTCAATGTGGTTCAGCACTTCAATGTGGTTCAGCACTTCAATGCGGTACAGCACTTCAATGTGGTTTAGTTAAAAAAAAATCTCACGCCTTTATTTTAAAGCTTAGCTGATCAGTGGAGTTGCACCCGTATCCAGTGGATTGCCCTCGATCCTAATGGATGATCAAAGAAAGAACTAGCCAAAAGTTTGCTAAATCTAGGTTTAGCATTTGTTTTTAAAAATCCTAGAGAAATTCATTCCATTTTTTTGGGGTGGTAATTATCTTAATGACATAGATACAGGAGCAACTAGAGATGGAATATCGATAATCAATCCAATTTTCTTTTCTATTTGTGTGTACTGGTCCTGTCTTCAATGACTTAGCCTCATAAAAATCGCCAAAAAGGAATGAATTGATGCACTTTTAAAACAGCTGCAATATCTCAACGACTGACCTTAGTGCCCTTAATAACCAGATTTTTTATTCGAAATTACAGGAAACACAGAGAGTAATAAATAATTTTTGGGCCCGTTCAATCTAATCCGAGCTTGTAAGGTGATGGTTTCGGTACGACTCATGTTAGTCACTGATTTATTGGGACACGAACATAAGATTTTGTTTCGGCTTTACTCCGTCAGCTATGTAACAATGTCAGCCAATGCGTGTAGCGCCAAGTTGCGCCAGTTGGACCCAGTACCCAATGACTGTAGCGCCAAGTTGCACCAGTTGGACCCAGTACCCAATGAGGGTAGCGCCAAGTTGCGCCAGTTGGACCCAGTACCCAATGAGGGTAGCGCCAAGTTGCGCCAGTTGGACCCAGTACCCAATGAGTGTAGCGCCACGTTGCGCCAGTTGGACCCAGTACCCAATGAGTGTAGCGCCAAGTTGCGCCAGTTGGACCCAGTACCCAATGAGTGTAGCGCCAAGTTGCGCCAGTTGGACCCAGTACCTTCGACTTCAGAAAAGTTCATTGTTTTGTGTTCAGTGTGAAGACGAGTTTTTGTTTTGCTCAGAACCATGGCGGGCTTAAGGGATATAAAAAAGATCTTTGACATGAGTGTTACCCCCACGACAACGGCAGAGGAACCGGGTGTACACGAGGACTCAATCAACGTCGGCATGAAGGAATGTTTAACGTGACCTATTTGTTCGGTCAAGCACGTGAGAAGCAGGCACTGCCCTGGCCACTCGACCGTTGTAGCGTGCCTCTGTGCTCTGAAGGTTTCCGGCGGTGAAATTGTTCTTCTCAGAACGGAATGTGACACTTGTTAGATGTTAATTTTTTCCAGAACATTAAGCATTCTTTTTTTTTTGGTCAATGATCCTCACGCTGGTCATAAATAAATGAGGTACTTAACAACTATAGAATATATGCAATACAAGAATTATTTTTTAGAACATTTTCTTGAAACTTTTTCTGCAAAACAAGATTATCCCAGCGTCTTCGTAACTATTTTATCAAATGCTCCTTGTGTATTTGCGGGCCTTACAAAAGGTATTCAGGGTTAGGTGAAGTAGATTTCAACACCTTCATGTAGCATAACGACACCCTTTCCTAGATAAAATGTATACCTTTTTGACAACACAGCTCATCCCTTTAAAGCAGTTGATGTACGATTGTTTAAAAAAAACACACAAAAAACTAATTGAACCGTTATGAGTTCATCAATTGAATCGTGTTTAAAAATTGAAATTGCGTAGTTTTGTTATTAATGTTTTAGACATTGGTACGTTAGACTTGTCTTTAAATCATTTCTCTATTTCACAAGTATATTTTATTCAATTGGTTTCGGTTTTAAAATGTCATGAATTAAGCTCTACACCCGAAGCGTGTTGCTGACGTGCATAAAACCAATCATTGGGATTGTGATCGATTGATTTCTTGACTAGCGGCAACTTCGATAACCCACGATGTGAGGACACCAATCCAGACAGTATAATTCGTTTGCAACGCAATAACTTCTTTTTTTTTTTTCTTTTTTTTTTAAATCGACGGTTTTAAAATATTCAAAATCTACACATGTCCTTGGGCCCAAAAACATATTGATCTCATAAAGTGAATAAAAAAAGGCGTACATAATTCTAGGACTAGAACCAATGCGGCCTGAGATAGGATTTGTAAATAAAGTATTTTTGATAAACATTTTAATGTTGACCAATTTTTTAAAAAAAATATGTTTAAAAAGTGAAATAGTTCAGATGAAAAGTCATAGTACTGAGTGCGAAACAAAGACAAGAAATTCATTGAACGACCAAATAGAACATTGCGAACAAATGAGAACACCGTGCAAGTGTGCCGTCAAGTACAGTTGAATGCATCGATTTCATAGCACCACCTGGTAAGAATTGTGTCATTGCAACATGAGACAACTATTAAGATACTTTTTTCAGGTCTCTATAAAAAATTGTATGTATAACATTTTGTAAAATTTGGAATCATTAAAGGTCATGCCTGGCCACTAATAATACCCAGTTACACCTAGCCACCAAAACCCAGTTTACACCTATTTACCAATATATACCTTACACCTAATCACCAATAACAAGTTACTCCTAGCGACCAATATCCAGTTACACCTAGCAACAAGTAAGCAGTTTTACACCTAGCAACGAGTAGCCAGTTTACTTATAGCAACCAATACCCAGTTTACTTATAGCAACCAATACCCAGTTTACTTATAGCAACCAATACCCAGTTTACTTATAACAACATACCCAGTTTACTTATAGCAACCAATACCCAGTTTACTTATAGCAACCAATACCCAGTTTACTTATAGCAACCAATACCCAGTTTACTTATAACAACATACCCAGTTTACTTATAGCAACCAATACCCAGTTTACACCTAGCAACGAGTACCCAGTTTACTTATAGCAACCAATACTCAGTTTACTTATAGCAACCAATACCCAGTTTACTTATAGCAACCAATACCCAGTTTACTTATAGCAACCAATACCCAGTTTACTTATAGCAACCAATACCCAGTTTACTTATAGCAACCAATACCCAGTTTACTTATAGCAATCAATACCCAGTTTCACCCTAGCCACCAGTGTCAACCTACTGTTATTGATATTTGGGACTAGGTTCACTTGATGAAAATGTAAGACACGCATTAAATCACAGACTAACAAACAAACAAGACTCAAATCAAGCGGCTGTTTCCTTGTGATGATGTAATGTATCGATCTGTTTGCTAGGGGCTCTGATGATTGTGGATTTAATGTTAATTATTGGACATGAAAATGGTTTGTTTGTTTCACTCGGGCATTTATTGTGGCAGAACGTTTCATGTTTATGATTAATGACGACAAATTACAAATCATTTCCCTTACACATAAAAGAAATGGACTGCGGCAAAGAAGTAATATTACAATTCGGATAATAGATCATTCAGAAAATCGGATACTTCGGCCGTCACACATTACCGTGTGTTTTTTTTTTTTTTTTTCACAAATGGTTTAACCGCCATAACTTTGGGCAACAACATGGAAATACATTGTGGAAAAAAAAAGATTGTTCACATATCGCATTAAACAGATACATTTTTTTGGGGGGAGGACTTTTGGGCAACGTTCAAATATTCAGGTTGTAGTTTTCTTATCATGATAATGCATAGTTTGTTTTATGTTTTTGCCTCCTCTAAGAAAGGTTCCAAAACAATGCACGCGGGGTTTCTTCGAAGTGAACAGAATATCTCTTTGAAGCTTCACTTTTTCGCAGTGCACTAGTTAGAATTTGATATGAGATGCCCTGAGAAAACCTGAAAGCATCTAGGATGCCGTTGCTCGGAACGTTTGGGAACCCATGCTCTAAAGGTAAAATATTAACCCAACTATTTCACGAAAAAATTTACGGTAAAGAGAAATAATATACAATTAATTTTGTTTGAGTGAAGATGTGTCCGTGCCGTGGAAGTGAAATGCTGTGGCCAAAGTGAAGAGGTAGTATCGTCCATAAATGTGAGATAACAACACACTACATGCACGGTGCTATCTCACGGTGGTGTGAGATGGATGGCTGGCGACGTCAGGTGGGAAATAGCATTGTAACCAAACGGAGCTCACACGAACTTATCATACATGACCGAGTGCTTCTATATGACATCAAGTAATCATACATGACCGATTGCTTCTATATGGCACCAAGTAATCCTACATGACCGATTACTTCTATATGATAGCAAGTAGTCAAACATGATTGAATACTGCTATTTATTGTTTCGTGTTAATTCACGAGATTGTTGTGTTTTTTGGTTGTTGTTGTTTCTTCTTCATTTATTCATTTCTAAAAGATTGCACCACTTTAAACAATGTTTACAATGTCCACAAGACAAATGCTTCTAAAAATAATTAATTTTAATTTTTACTTACCCAAAACTAACAGAATATTTACAGTAAAATAAGGTTAAATAAGACAAAAGTCATAGAAAAGTTTGAAAGAAGTTTGCACAGAATTTGAAGTCCTGAAGTTGTCCAACACAATAAACACTTCCACGCGTACAATGTGGCCAAACCAAAGTTTCTTTTCTCCCTCACAAAGTCTAGGCCAGGAAAATGTCCACACGGCTGGCTAATATTATGATTGTATTAACATGTTCACTGTCCTTCCTGTCGGCACCGCTTATTGCAGCCACAAGGCGATGGGAACCGCGTTCATGTTCGGCCCGCGCGTCTTCCTGGCAGCAATCTGAGCCCACCCTTCATGACCCTCCCTTCATGACCCTCCCTTCATGACCCTCCCTTCATGACCCACGACGCCACAGAACGCGCATTAATGAGTAAATTTTAACTTTGGCTAATACACCAAATACCTTTATTTATTTGTATACTTTTTTTTAAAGAAGTCTTTGGGTTGAGGTGTGGGTAATGGAATCAGGAGGGGAGGGGGGGGGGCCAGAAGTTTAGATCTGGAGTTGTGATTAAGAACATAAAATGTATGGAACGGTATGCTGCAGTCCATAACTGCCCTTATTCATTTCATCTCTAGTTGTTTGCCGAGAGCTTCGACTCTTTTAATAAGAGGCTTACTTATTTTGCAGAATTTAAACCTGTGGCTGATGAACAGTTTCCACAAGTTGAACGGTAGATCTGTGCGTGAGGGCGAACATTGGACCTTTAAAAATTAAGCTGAGGTCTTACGACTCCTGACTTAGGACCGCTGGCATGGGTACGGTGTTATATATACGAGTATGAGCCATAGAAATGTAATGTATGGGAATGCAATAAATATCACGCTAATATTACATATCATTCATGGTTATTGTTTACAACACATTCAGCTTTTACGGATACAAAATGAAAAAAAAAAATCTTGAACCGCAAAATTTTTCATCGATTTTGTTTTAAAATGAACAATAAAAGAGTTTTTATAAGAGCAAAAAGCAAGTAATTTATAATGAAAATAATAATTTGGGGAAATTACTAATTTGAATATAATCTTGAATTTTGGTTTTGTAGGCAATTTAGGAATCGAGAATAACTAACACTGTCAAATTCAGATTGCATGTGGGGAAAATATCATTAAAAAAATATGATATGGTTGTGTTGTCGAGCTACTTGATAACCGACAGGAACGGGCAGACTATACTTTAAAACTGGCGCCATGAAACATATTCAACATCAGTGCTGACGGCGTGATTGGCGAGAAAGCATTTTTTTTTTTGCTTAAATGTGCCTGGCTGCTGTGGGAGAGTGGTGTCCTCTATTTTATTTCGGCATACAAGTGTATTTGCCCCGCGTGCTTGTATACAACATGTGATGCCCGACAACAAGTCCTGGGCCACGTGCTTGTATACAACATGTGATGCCCGACAACAAGTCCTGGGCTCATTGTCCTGGGCTCATTGTCCTGGGCTCATTGTCCTGGGCTCATTGTCCTGGGCTCATTGTCCTGGGCTCATTGTCCTGGGCTCATTGTCCTGGGCTCATTGTCCTGGGCTCATTGTCCTGGGCTCATTGTCCTGGGCTCATTGTCCTGGGCTCATTGTCCTGNTTTTTTTTTTTTTTTTTTTTTGTGTGGCTCTCTTTTTTTTTTTTTTTTTTTTTTTTTTTTTTTTTTTTTTTTTTTTTTTTTTTTTGTACATTTAAAAAGAAAACGTCATCTTGATGGATGTTGCCTGAGTTTTACTTTTGAAACCAGCTCATTGTTTTAGTCAAGGGCTCTCAATTCTTTTTAATGATGTATGCCCTTAAGGTGTACATGGAAATAAATCAAAAGATCAAAACCACAAACTCAAATTGCTCAACTTTTTAACTGTTGAACTGTTCAACTCAGTTTAAGGTTGAAAAAAGTTTGCTTTTAGAAAGATTATGTGACGCCAATATTAATTTTATTAGTATGCCATCTGTTGTAGATGTATTTATATTCTTTATGTTACATAAGCTGCTATATGTCACACGCTGAAGAAGAATTTAAGGAAAAAAAATACAATTCTTTAATATACTTACTTTCTCTGCATTATTTATGAGAATGATTTTTTTTTATTTTAAAAATTATTTTCTCTCTCTCGAAAAAAAACAACCCAAAAAAACAGAACAAGCTCGTCAATTAACTCGAAACAATAAAACGTCTGCGATGTAGCCTGCTGACCACGTGTGTTTCACTCTGGTGTATCCTGCTCACCACGAGTGTTTCCGTCTGCTGTGTAGCCTGAAGTTATGACTCTCAAGTATGACCCTTTACTACTCTGTACTTTGAACTTATTTTAGAGTTTCATCAACTTTACAATATGTCAGAAAACGTTCTTAAAATAATACCTTCTATAATTGGTCTATGATGAAAAGTTCTAGCGAGGTTTCCTATATAAGGTTAGGTTCTTTCTTTATATCTCTTGATTCAATTCCATCTTTAATTTTTTTTTTTTTTAAGAATAAAAAATATACATCCTTTCTGTGTCTTGTAATAATAATAACAAAAGTATCCAATGTTTAAAACTAAACGTCCTCCACTCCTCCCCCAGCCCCTCTCCGTCCCGTGCCTAGCCACCGTACTGTAAATTGCCGCAATAATTTCAAGGCAAAGAAATGGCCTAATAAAGGCGTCGACGCTATGACAAAAGATTTTGACCGGTTCAGCTGACGGTCCGTGACGAAACACCAATGACCAGATCTAAGCCGCAGCCGGCACAGACCGGCACAAACAGGCAGAAGTGATGTAGCAATCAGACGGCACTGACAGGGCGTACATCATCTCACAAGCCAGTCCGATGATTGCCCAGCAAACCAGGTCCCCCCAGAACTTGGCTTGGCGACTGCAGGAAGAGATGAAGAAACTCGGAGCAGCAGCGCAGACAGAAATGTATTGAATCTATCATTCCGGATAGGGAGTCATTTCATCTCTTCAAAATGTTTCATAGCGAGTGTACACTTAACTAAACTGGGCAAATTTTTTGAGAATGTTTGGAGTTAGGGAAAATCGGATTTCTTGATTTAGATTTGTTCCGTAAAATTGCTCTTTACTTTTTTTTATTTTGGAGTATTTCTTGTCATTTATGTTTAGGGGTTTATATAAACTTACAGAATGGATAGTTTTCATTTGAACAAAATAATTCTGAAATGTACAACCTTTACAAATATTTAGCTGTTATTTAATTGATACAATCACAGAGGCAGAATTGTTTCCTACAAAATTTTGTTTTCCAGGAAGTACCGATGGACGCTTTTGTTCTTGCAATGGTGACAGAGTTCTTCAGTAATATCAATAGCAATCAATTGACTCAACATGTAAATCAACATATAAAGGATCATGTCGACATAAATAAATCTTGTGACATAAAAGAATATTAAAACAAATGAATGTTTCAAAGATCAGCACAGTTGTTATTCTGATACGCCGTGTGTCATTTAGTGATATCATAATAATCTTAACAATTTCTTAACGATTGATAAAGTTTTTCGTCGTAAGTTATTTTTGTTACATGCTGGCCAGTTCCTATCTTGCAATAAATTTGTGTAAATTATCGGATAAATGAGATTTAAATAACCAAAAACAAAAAAGTATATTATCGGTAGTATTTAATTTAGTGATGAAATTTCTTTAAGAAAAAAAAATTAATTTAGAGATTGAAATAAGAAACGTTGTTCCTTTACGATCAACCTTTAGGCAGACCGATCTCCTAACTGTGAGGTTCTGATAGATGCTGTCAGCTGGGCCGTGGAAACATTAAAGTTCTGTTTGAACATCTTTATAAAAACTTAGAAGAATTCTTGTGGATGTTTTGAGAGATTTTATTTATATATAACTGAAAATA
Source organism: Lymnaea stagnalis (assembly GCA_964033795.1). Taxonomy (NCBI): domain Eukaryota; kingdom Metazoa; phylum Mollusca; class Gastropoda; family Lymnaeidae; genus Lymnaea; species Lymnaea stagnalis. The sequence goes on from CAXITT010000006.1 coordinate 2,077,146, forward strand.
TCAGAGGAACAAACTGTCTCTATGGTTGGTATATCTAGATTAAATTGCAGGCTTAAAATTAATATTGAAGTTTCAATGTATGGAAAGTATCATTGGACTAAAAAGATTTCTTTGTGCAATACAGCATTTTAACAATTGAGACTCTAATTTTTGTGCTAAAAAGCATTATAATCTTCCTAATTTCCATTTCCCGAATAGTCTGGTCCCTTACAATTGGTACCGCACCTCCGCGCCGCTCTCCGATGCGCAACTTGAGCGCGTCCTGGTACAATCTCATTATAGCCTAAACTGAATATTGACATTACGAAAACATCCCCGGAAAAAGACGATTACCTCGGCGGGCCGCTTCTAGCCTCAGCAAATATTTGCTCCGATTGATTCGGTCTCGCAAAGAGCTTCTGAGCGTATTGGAGGCTCGTCTGCTTTGCTGCATTGCCTTCTGCTAGGCGGGCGACCGCGGCCGGTGCTTGCAATACACGCCCTTTACAAAAGGAATCGTGTAATGAGATTTATTCTCTTCCATTGCCGGGGAAAAAATGGGAATGTTGTGTGGGAGGAGGGGGGTTGAGGATAAATGAAAGAAAGAAATTAGGTGATTGGTGGTACGGATAAACAGGATAGGAAATATCATGCACAAAAAGTCATAACGTGGGGAAGTCATATAAGTAATAAATTAGCGACTGTTAGGGTCAACTTAAACTCATAAATTGAATAAATTGTAGGTCTCAATATAGTCATAAATGGGGGGAGATTTGAGGTCGACATAAAGTAAATTATTGGAATGGTTCGGGTCAAAGTGACGTCATCAATTGGTGTTAGAAGAAGTCGTGACTCGTTTCGAAAACATAAATCTTTGAAATGGTATTGCCAACATTGTTTAATAAGGTACTACACTTGAGAATACGAGATGATTTTTTCGCATAAGCCACGATCTACAAGCCACCAAATCAACGGTCCTCAAATGACGACGAGAAACAGAAACAAAAATACATGAACGTTGTCTAGATCGAGTCTCCACTGCAAGAATTTCGAAGTTCAGATATCCAAGCACATTTTTTTTCAAAAGTGGATATTCGATTTTAATACTTTCTAATGGATAAAAATGTAAACTTGTATTTTTAAAATTGAGAACAAAACGTTTTAAGATCACGAAATCTCAAAAAAACATAATTTTTTCAAATCAAAGGTTTTATGATCAACAAATCTCAGAAATATACGTTTTTGCAAAGCAAAGGTTTTATGATCACCAAACCTCAGAAATATACGTTTTTGCAAAGCAAAGGTTTTATGATCGCCAAATCTCAGAAATATACGTTTTTGCAAAGCAAAGGTTTCATGATCACCAAACCTCAGAAATATACGTTTTTGCAAAGCAAAGGTTTCATGATCACCAAACCTCAGAAATATACGTTTTTGCAAAGCAAAGGTTTTATGACCACCAGAGTACTCGAAATGTATCAACTCGGAAATAAACCTGGTCCTAGCCTCACAAAACACTCATTAGTGATGCAGTCCACCTGACCAGATGTCGACCTGGAATGTTCTTATCAGTAATTGGGGTTGTTTTCTGAGATGGACCAATGGTTCTAAAATTGTGAGACCCGGTCTGAATTACGCTAGTGGCTATCACTCACTCGGAGACTGTGAAAAAAAGGGACGCATTCCTAAAAGATATTACCTTATAACTTAATAAGACGGCCAACGTATAAAAAGTAAATGATAATCTAAGAGAAATGAGAATTGGTTCGGGCCTACTTGTGAACATTATAGATACAAAATAGTATACCACAATATTGCGACAGCATATCAAGTTGGATTATATTATTTTTCTTACAGTCCATCATGTTTTTTACGTGGTAAATCCATATAGAAAAGTTTTTAGGCAAAGATTTTCTCTATTCAGAAGCGTTTTGTTTTTATCGTTTAAAGGCTCGTTGTAGGCAGGCTGAAATAACCAGGTACTGATACCTAAACACAAAAATGAAAAATTATAAATTCAAAATTTTTTTTGACGCTTTGTTTTTATTCAAACTTTATTAAATTTTATCGTAAAGAATCAAATATTTTTAAATATCAAAATTCAATCACTAAATTATTATTGGATTCAATCTTTTTTTAAACAGTCAACACGTGTCACACCATGGAGTGTCATACTGGGGCGTATCACTTGCTAGCGTACTATACTTGGGCGTAGCCCTTGCTAGCGTACTATACTGGGGCGTAGCACTTGATAGCGTACTAAACTGGGGCGGAGCACTTGCTAGCTTACTATACTGGGGCGTAGCACTTGCTAGCGTACCGTACTGGGGTGAAGAAATTGCTAGTGTACCATACTGGGACGTAGCACCTGCTAGCGTACCATAATGGGGTGTAGCACTTGATAGCAATAGATTTTTTTTAAATTAAAAAAACACTTTAAAACTTATAATTATTTATTTTTTTAATGATTATAATTTTTTTTTAATTTTTTTTTTGATTTTTTTTTTTTTTTTTTTTTTTTTGTTGTTTTTTTTTTTTTTTTTTTTTTTTTTGTGGGGGGGGGGGGGGGGGTGGGGTTTGAGAGGCGAGTTGATGAGAAAGGGACGTATTACTTATAAAATAAATGATACATAAAAATTATCTCTGAAAAAAAGTAAGAAATTATACTCCTATGATTACCGTGTCAGTTTCATTTTTACCCACCAAATTTACATTGAAATTAAATCTTGCTTCGAGTAATTATAACTGCTAAATCAATTTTATTTTGCAATGTTGGAAGACTGGTAAACCTTCTTTCGATACATGCAGTTTTTTACCTTTATCGTTTTTGTACCACACTAGCCATAACTGGGCTTCAGAGCCTCTCTCTTGCCTCTAAGTAGCCCTATCATACGTCCCGTTTTAGAACCGCTATCCCGGCGATATGGCAAATTTGATATTTTGTTGTTGTTCCGGTTTCAATCCCATTCTTTAAATGTATCATGTCTCTCACACAGTCACGTAAACATTGTTAGTATCAGAGCTGGGTGGGTGTTGAATTCAAGTGTTATGTTACTGAACTAAAAGTTCTATGTGTAACGACAAAGTTGTAAGCTTGTATGGGGCAACGTGCGTTTATTTAAGAATAAGTATACGTGTAAATTTGAGGCCATCTGAATATGAGGCCTGGAGAAAATATTCCACCATCAGCCTTTGGCTCCTACCACGGTTCACGTGAGAGGATATGAGTAATAATGCTAGAATTTACAGCCGGTAGTCCTCTCTTGACTAAATTATAAAATCACTATTTCTATGCTTTTCGGATATTTTGGACAAAAGTAATAAAGACATGTCTTAGAAAGTAGATTCATGTGTGGAAATATTTAAGGACGACTTTCTCTTTCCCAATACCCAACAGCCACCATGTTGCCTTTCAGACCTTGCGTGCTACCCAGTAGCTCACCTTTGCCCAGTGCCACCATTCCCCACCCCAGGTATTTCCTTTCACTAGGATAAAGTGTGAAAAAAGGGGAATAATCCAGGAATAAATGGTTTATTACCTCACTCGTCTTTAACGTCCCTTGAATTTTACACGTAGTCATTATTTTATTTATTTTTTCTGAATGAATTTTATAACAAAAATGAAAATGATAAAGTGTAAACTTTTGTCTGAAACATTTAGCGCTGTAACTTTGTAATGACCAAATGTTTTCTTTGATCAAGCAATCAATCAGTTGCACGCCCATTTTAAATCGGTATTTATCTTGACCTAATTTAACTCTTTTTTTATTTTATTGAAAGCTTGATACCAAAAAAATGTTCATAAAACATGAATTTGGTAAAACTACTTTGCTACGCACACTTGAAAGGTAATTAAACAACCCATAAAACCAAAAATCTTCGTGTAACTCATTTATAGACATTTAAATGTCTTTATACTAACTTCGCTTTTGCGTATTTAGGGAACAATCTTCGGACGGCTATTTGATCATTTTAATAAAATAATTTTAAAAAGCATATACACATTTTTACCTTGGTTTTTAGGAGTTGAGTAATTTATTATTTATTTTATTTTATAAAAATATTACAATGTCCCACACGCCTATTACATCGCAGATTTATTACGTCCACCCATACAGAAAAACTAAATAAAATATTACGCACCAAACGCACTTGCGGTATTCTATGAAGAATCTTATTTAGCGCAGTTTTTGGAAAGTCTTATTTCCTGAACTCAGTGTCGTCATATTTCCTTCTTCTTCCCCTTGAAAAAATGGAAAAATGATTTTCAAGGGTTTGGGTTTTGGGGGGCTTAATATTTGAAAGCCTTTGTTGTCATCAACAACGAGTCTTTCTTTTTTTTTTTTCCCATGTTTCAGCTCGATAGCTTGACGGAAAATTTGTCCGAAGATTTTGCCAGCCAGCTCGAACAGAAAGCAAAGTTAATTTAAAGTATTTTAAAAAGGGAGGTAATGACATAGGCATATTAAGAAAATATTTATTTCGTAGTTCTTCACCTTACCTTGCAATTCCCGTCTCAGACTATTCTTTAACACATCAGTAACGTGTACTTTTTCATTGATTTAATATTAAAAACACTGTAGAAGTTCAGTGCACTTTATAAAGAGACATGACCGGATTTTGTTTTCTTAAATATGTTAATACATAACTTTTTGCTCATGAAAGGACAACAGGTTTCAGCTCAGTGGCCATCTAAGAGCTAGAACTGGAGATCAATGAACATTTTAAACTAAACTGATGCAGGTCGGACTAGGAAACCTCTAACTAAATTACACTACAACAATAATGAACCAGTTTTTGTGACTTAGCCTCATTACAAATGGTATCGATAAATGTCCACAAACATTGATAAAACATCAAATCTCAGTAAACGATGTGAGTACAGTTATTTGATCATTCTGTATAACAAGATTTGAGATCGCCATCAAGACTCACTCTATGGCGTCTTTTGAATGACGGCATCCTTGCATTCCCTCTTTAAATACTTATTTAAGTAACGAGCCAATTGAATTAAAATACGTGTTTTTCTTGGATTCCTTTGGATGTTGGTTGTGCGTAGATGTGCATGTTTAATGTAGTTTTTTTTTTTTTGCCACATGTGTCTTATAACACTCTTTAGAGTCGAGAAGATACCAACGAGGACCACCACAACAGATATTACAAATGTGTTCAATGAATCTATCTAAAGTATATCGTAATTGGTAATGACCACACATTGTTAGATTCTATATATCTTAAATACATCGTAATTGGTAATGACAAAACATTATCAGATTCTATCTATCTTAAATGCATCATAATTGGTAATGATCAAACATTATTGACTCCAGGGGTGCAAGGTAAAGCAGGTGCCAGCCTGAAGCAACAGAATCATTCAGGAGGAACGCTTCAATCTCACCTGTCGCTGTAAAAGTTCTAAGGCTCGTTTTGCCTTTAACTAAATTCCGGGTACCGCAGACGGGGTTGGTTTTACTTTACGCTACAAAAATGCTGCTTAAATCACTTCCTGGTCATTACTGAGATTTTCTTCATCAGGAGCGTAAGCTAATCATCTGGACAAGAAGACAGTGGTTCTCAATTTGAGACCATTGAAAATTTATGTTTTTTTAATCGACTTCTTTAGTCTATTTAATTAATTTCCCTTTTTCAAATTGAAAAAAAGTAAATTTGTTTAAAATGTATATCTACACAGAAAATTTCACATTTTAGATTACCTAAGCCAGTGGTTCTCAAACTTTTCCCGGTCATCGTCCCTTTGGGACCATAATCTATCCCTTAACGCCCCTCTGTCCTACCCTTTTAAGTATGCTAAAAATAAATCTAATTAAAGGGTAATAACTTATGTGTTAAAATATCCGTAGCGTGAGTTTAAACTGTCAAATGGAACTTAAAACGTGTACAATTATTTCAGAGTTGTGAGCTTTGAGTGAAGGGATTGGGGTTGTTCTTGGAGTGACTGGGGTAGTTGGAGTGACAGGGAGTAGATGGAATGAATGAATTAATTGAAATGACAGTGGGACAGTGGGTAGATGGTTGCAAAGGGGGTAGTTGGTGGGACTAGCGGTACTCAGTGGGACTAGGGGTAGTTGGTGGGACTAGGAGTAGTTGGTGGGACTAGAGGTAGTTGGTGGGACTAGGGGTAGTGGGTGGGACAAGGGGTAGTTGGTGTGACTAGTGGTAATCGGTGGGACTAGGGGTAGTTAATTGGTGGGACTAGATGTAGTTGGTGGAACTAAGGGTAGTCGGTGGGACTATGGGTAGTCTGTGGGACTAGATGTAGTTGGTGGGACTAGAGGTAGTTGGCGGGACTAGGGCTAGTCGGTGGGACTAGGGGTAGTTGGGGGGACTAGGCTAGTTGGTGGGACTAGGGGTAGTCGGGGGGACTAGGCTAGTTGGTGGGACTAGGGGTAGTTGGTGGGACTAGGGGTAGTCGGTGGCACTGGGGAAGTTGGGGGGACTAGGCTAGTTGGTGGGACTAGGGGTAGTCGGGGGGACTAGGCTAGTTGGTGGGCCTAGGGGTAGTTGGTGGGACTAGGGGTAGTCGGTGGGACTAGGGGTAGTTGGGGGGACTAGGCTAGTTGGTGGGACAAGGGGTAGTTGGGGGGACTAGGCTAGTTGGTGGGCTTAGGGGTAGTCGGTGGGACTAGGGGTAGTTGGTGGCACTGTGGGCAGCTCATACAAGCTCGGAATCAGTAAAACTTAGAGTGACCAATAATAAACTTGAAAAAAATGGGACACACCCAAAGAGGGTTGGGTCGATATCCTCCAGCTAAAGAGGGTTGAAAGCTTTTATTGAAATATGGTCATCAATGCGTTTGAATTAAAATATGTACTATTGACGCAAGCCACCGACACTATTGACGCAGCCACCGACACCATTGACACAAGCCACCGACACTATTGACACATGCCACCGACATTTTTGATGCAAGCCCCCTGCACTTTTGATTGGAAGCATTAAAAACGTACTTGACAGTCTTCGTATCATTTGTAAAGTCAAGTTACTAGTTAATAATATCATGCGTTGCCAGATCATAATGCTTAGCTTAGTGAAAATGTTTTGATATAAATCACCTAAATATGTAACGGTAATTAGATCAACTTAAAAAAAACCACATTATTTGATGTTCAAACTCGACTCTTATTCGAATACAACAATCAAACAGTATTTATTTATTTTTTCAAATATACATTATAAATAAACTATACCTCTAAGCAAGGGGAAAGCTTACAAAGTTCGTGTTAGCGCGCAGTTGCTCTTCACTCGAGATGTGTGAGTGCCCAAGTGAGAACACTAGTTAGAGAACATGCGACAGTAACAAATGATTCCATGGCCGAGTAGTGAACGCATATGCCAGGGACAGCACTATTTCAAGGTTCGTTATTTACAGGTTTCGCTGCGCCGAAAAGCACCATTAATATTTAGAGGCAGTGTTTTTTTCATTTGGGAAAGGGGAGGGGGCAAATTCAAAATATTTGTTTTAGCGGAATTGAAGATAAGGAAGTGGGTCAAAATTGATATGCACGTTTGGCCACACACAGACTAACAAAAAGACATGTTTTAATTTTTACTTTGTTTCTATTGTGTCCATTGTATTTACATTGTTTACCATCTCGAAGACGACATGGTTTATGTCCCTCGTGCAGCAGTGAGGGATGGAAGTGCCATGTATAGTGTACTCAGAACGTTATCAACAGTCTGGTTATCTTTGTGTTACCCGGTACAGGAGATCTATGTCAGGCTCCAATTTAAGCATCGTATAATGGTGTCAAGAATGTTTGTTCTCGGCACAGGTGCTGAACTGTGTCCAGTCCAGACATTGAGTTATTTGTTAAAATATCCGTAGCGTGAGTTTAAACTGTCAAATGGAACTTAAAACTTGTAAAATTATTTCTGAGTTACGAACTTTGAGTGAAGGGATTGGGGTTGTTCTTGGAGTGGTCTATTTTGAGTTAATTCCATCTATAAATCGTAAAACTGATTCTTCTTTTTAAAGCCAAAAATAGTGTTTGTAATCTTCTTAAATTTAAATTCTATTTTGATGATTCTATCAACCGGACCTAAATATTTATTTTTTTATTTTATCTTTAAGCTATACATTTCAATAAGTATTTCATAATAACAATAATGTCAATAGTGATAAACTCAACTAAACCCCAACGTAATATTTCTTCAAGTCATTATTACAAGCTCCAAAAAAAAAAAAGCTAAACAGAATCAATACGTCACGAAGTATTAGATAGGAACTCGTTTAAGAAAGGACACGTTCACATTTTTAAGGCAAGCCTGGCGCACCGCCATGGTTTTTCTGGCACTGTATGAATGATCGCAACTGGCATGTTTGCTCAAGCGTAAGATCACATCTGTTACACCACTCATTGACTATTTCTACGATCTAAGGGCTGTTACTCATGCAGACTCAACTCGCAAAATAACCTGGACAAAATGTTTCAAAGCTAGAGTGACTTTCTTTACCGTTCAAAGACCCAAATTCTTTACCAAAAAAAATGTCCAAATTGTTGATCTATCTGACCCAGTTGCCTGACGTTCATGTTGCAGCTGCCCCCAATCACTTGCCTGGAAGAATTGAAGCTCTGAAGGTCGTTTTGGATCTAAAAATAAACTCAAAGACATTTACATATGTAAGGGGAGCTATTATCTATATGACATCTTTCAAACGCGTCAGAATGACATTAGTTGGGCTGAAATTACTAACCCTGATCGAAAACTGAAACCGGATTCGTCAAATACTTCATGAAAACAAAGATGGTAATATGTCGCGTATGTCTGGCCTACTAACTGCCAGTCTGAAAGAATGATTTCATCATGAAACAAACCATTCATTTACGAGTTTCTCTATTTGAATTTTTCTTTTTTTTTTTTTTTTTTTTTTGTTTTTGGTTTTTTTTTTTTTTTTTTTTTTTTTTTGTTTTTTATTTTTTTTTTTTTTTTTTTTTTTTTTTTTTGCTTTAGGTATTTTTATTTTGTATTGTATTCTTTCGTTTTTACTTTTACTTCTTTCAATTATTTTATAAAATCTTCTAAGCCATCAACACAGAGCTACCATAGTACTTTCTGTAAGGAATAACATGTCTTAACGCAGTCACGCACTAATGTTGCACTCCTATTACGCTTAGACGCATTTCTGCGGCTGCAAATTAATGGTGACATTTTGGCAATACGAGAAAGAAAATCAATGAAGTGGGACGTAAAAGGTCTAGTGCCAGGGCTGCACTAACATAAACTCAAAGTCTTAAAAAACGTGGTAGGCTTACGCCACGCTAAAGAGAATGCTGATTAAATAACTTCCTTTATGAGAAACTGACGTCATTGGTCGCCTGTTTCATTTTCCTTTTTTTCGGGAAATTAAATTCTGATTCTAAATTAGAATAAAGTGTTTATTGGATCCTTTAATTAATTTCATATTCATTTAAAGATATTTCAATATTGATCGTAGACTACAAAATTAGATGTCGCAGAATTGCAACGCCTTCTTGGAATAGGTTGAAGAGATACTTAAATAAGGCTTACGTAAAAATACAATATATATATTAATATATATTATATATATATATATATATATATATTTATCTGAGTCCGGGTGCTAGTTTTTCAGCCACAAACAGAGCACGGAACAATCTCAAAACCGATGTTTTTTTCATTTAGTCGTAAGTAGAAATTTGCGAATTTTTTGTTTTGTTTTGCCATCCACCTGATAGAAAGGATTATAAAGGTATTTGACTGCGATAAAGCTTTAAAATAGATTAATTAGACACGAACAATTTGTGTCAATATAACAATTTATATGTTACGCTTTGGCAGTAATTTGACATAATGCACAGAAAAGACGTCACGGATAGAAAGGAGCAAGAGTCAAATAAACGATTTGAAAACTCAAAATTCCATACCATTTTTTTAAATTAAGAAGTTATGGTATTTTGAAAGTATGCAATACAAAATGTTGACCTCAAATTATCGTCATTCATATGTCTTTTAAAGCTCATTGCAAAGTGATATCAAATATAAGACGGTATTCTACATTACGACATATAATAATACAGACATTAATTTTTTTTTAATCAACAGTAGGAGACTGACGTCATTGCGCAACTAGTCAAGGAGTAAGCTTCTTACCGTCTACGTAAACTTATTTTGATGATGACGTCCCTTGGTGCCGAATGTGATGCTTTTATACGAGAGAAGCTGAAAGAATTCCCTTGTTCTTTTAACATTGCACAAGCAAACTATGAGATTTCTGGCACGAGATTAGATTGTACACAACTTTGTGAAGTCATCTGTGAAAAAAAAAACTGGGAGAGATATGTCAGTAAAGACATCCCCGACAGCAGTGACGATACATGGATACCTCTTGAATGGACGCAGAATTACAGAACAAGAGCTTACGTGGAGGTGGGAAGGTTTGAAGAGGCAAGACAACTAATAGATGAAATGTTGTACAAAACTGGTGGACAAAACATCACGACAATGGCTAATTCAGCTGTTTTATATTTTGTGGAGGGCAATGTGGAAAAGGCTGAGGAAGTTGTAAAACAGCTGAAAAAACTTTCATCACTCATCTCATTCAAATATTTGAAGGCAGACGCCCTGTGTGAACAGGCTTATTTCTATTATGAATTTTCAAGTGCCGAAAAAAATATAGCTGGTATAGAGCTACTAAACTGTGCCTTGAAGTTCACAATTAGATATAAACATGAGGCTGTTTTAATGTTAGGAATTCTACACAGACGATGTCTTCATTGGACCACGGATCAATTGGCCAAAGAAGAAATTGATTTTAATTATCATGTTAAAAAAGCTCTCGTAATTTTAGAAGCGTTGCGTTACGAAAGAAGCGTAAAAGATGTTGTAAAAGCTGGTGCTCTAGCTGAGCTAGCAATGCTCAAGAGTAATGTTACTTATGTTAACAAAGATTACGCTAAGACAATTTCTTTCAACGGTACAGTAGAAACACTGTGTAAAGAAGCCTTGACACTAGCGCCTTCCTCAGCCAACGTTACAGCCAAAGCCGGTCAACTAATGAGATATGTCCCTGATCGAACTGATCAGGCCAAACAGCTGTTGGAGACATCGCTGAACATTAAGCCAACTGGACGCGCTTGTCACCACCTAGGATTAATCCTTCTCAAAGAAGCTAAGCAGTTTGAACATAATCATGGCACAGGAGCAATAAGGACACTGAGTTTACCCTTAGGAGAAAACATTGAGCAAGAACTCAATATGGACTGGGTTCTTCAGAGACTCCTCTCACAAGCAAAAGAAATTCCTCCCTTTAGTTCAAATAATCCATTTATCCAGGACGCAACAGAAAATCTTTACCTGTATCTTTGGAATACGACCATTCGCACCAGAATACCAACTGTTCTAAGTTTAGGGTATGCATATATCCGATGTCGGGCATACGATCGGGCACTTGAGATCTATGATCGTCTGAATGCATGTGACACGGATTGGGTACATAAGATGGTTCTTGCTTACGGTCACCTAATGGCCACTCTTTGCTTGCTGCTTAAGTCAGAGCTCGAACCAAATGAGACTGAAAAAAATGAAATCCATGACAAGTGCGTTACTTTGTTAATAAAAGCTGTGAGTCTTTGGGAGGAAATTTCCCAGGCTGAGGCGTCTGGCTGTGAGCCGACTCAAATCTGGAAAGTGTTGCAACAAATACCAAAATATCACGAATTTCGACCCCAGCGACTCCCCATGTTACATTTCCAGAGACAACACAATGCTTAATTTTATTTCTTTCGTATGTAACACATTTCTATGCAAAAAACAATCTTTAAATATTCATAGTCGCTTTGTGATTTTATTTTTACATTACTTTAAAAATTAGTTTTAGGTTGCCTAATTCTTGACGTGAATCTCTTGAATGTAATATTGGTATCATTTGATTTATTATATCACATGGGTCTGATGTTCCTCCTTGCATATCCCAGCCCACCATATTGTAAGGCGGCCCTATGTCATTCAAATGCTTGGGTATTAACAAATAATAGACTTCGCAGGTAATATCACTAAAAAATAACTACCTTCACTTGAAGTAATATTTGAAGCAAATTGCATTTGGAAAAAAAAAGAGTGGGTACATCCCAGCTTTTTCCTAGCAGGTACCTAAGATCACATCCCACCCACTTCATCACAGGTACCTAAGATCACATCCCACCCACTTCATCACAGGTACCTAAGATCACATCCCACCCACTTCATCACAGGTACCTAAGATCACATCCCACCCACTTCATCACAGGTACCTAAGATCACATCCCACCCACTTCATCACAGGTACCTAAGATCACATCCCACCCACTTCATCACAGGTACCTAAGATCACATCCCACCCACTTCATCACAGGTACCTAAGATCACATCCCACCCACTTCATCACAGGTACCTAAGATCACATCCCACCCACTTCATCACAGGTACCTAAGATCACACCCCACCCACTTCATCACAGGTACCTAAGATCACATCCCACCCACTTCATCACAGGTACCTAAGATCACATACCACCCTCTTCATCACCAATACCTAAGATCACATCCCACCCACTTCATCACCAATACCTAAGATCACATCCCACCCACTTCATCACAGCTACCTAAGATCACATACCAACCTCTTCTTAAAAAAGATACCTAAGATAACATACCACCCACTTCATCACAGATATCTTAGATCACATCCCACCCACTTCATCACAGATACCTAAGATCAGATCCCACCCTCTTCATCACAGATATCTTAGATCACATCCCACCCACTTCATCACAGATACCTAAGATCACATCCCACCCTACACATCACAGATACCTAAGATCAGATCCCACGCTCTTCATCACAGATATCTAAGATCACATCACATCCACTTCATCAGATACTTAAGGCTAGTTTCCGCATGGCAAATTCTCTCCATCTAAGTTAGGATCGAAAGATATACAAATTCATTAATTCCCCAAAGTATCACTGTGCTCACCCAGCAGTTACAAAATCTACATAATAACTCTATGACATATGGAGGTTTATTATTGTGACTAAGAAATTAATTTAGATCACTTGTGTTTGAGATCATTTTTTGTTTAGATCCCATGTGTTTATATCCCATGTGTTTAGATCCCATGTGTTAAGATCCCTTGGGCTAAGATCACTTGTGTTTAGATCCCATGTGTTAAGATCCCTTGGGCTAAGATCACTTGTGTTTAGATCCCATGTGTTAAGATCCCTTGGGCTAAGATCACTTGTGTTTAGATCCCATGTGTTAAGATCCCTTGGGCTAAGATCACTTGTGTTTATATCCCATGTGTTAAGATCCCTTGGGCTAAGATCACTTGTGTTTAGATCCCATGTGTTAAGATCCCTTGGGCTAAGATCACTTGTGTTTAGATCACATGTGTTAAGATCCCTTGGGCTAAGATCACTTGTGTTTAGATCCCATGTGTTAAGATCCCTTGGGCTAAGATCACTTGTGTTTAGATCCCATGTGTTAAGATCCCTTGGGCTAAGATCACTTGTGTTTAGATCCCATGTGTTAAGATCCCTTGGGCTAAGATCACTTGTGTTTAGATCCCATGTGTTAAGATCCCTTGGGCTAAGATCACTTGTGTTTAGATCCCATGTGTTAAGATCCCTTGGGCTAAGATCACTTGTGTTTAGATCCCATGTGTTAAGATCCCTTGGGCTAAGATCACTTGTGTTTAGATCCCATGTGTTAAGATCCCTTGGGCTAAGATCACTTGTGTTTAGATCCCATGTGTTAAGATCCCTTGGGCTAAGATCACTTGTGTTTAGATCCCATGTGTTAAGATCCCTTGGGCTAAGATCACTTGTGTTTAGATCCCATGTGTTAAGATCCCTTGGGCTAAGATCACTTGTGTTTAGATCCCATGTGTTAAGATCCCTTGGGCTAAGATCACTTGTGTTTAGATCCCATGTGTTAAGATCCCTTGGGCTAAGATCACTTGTGTTTAGATCCCATGTGTTAAGATCCCTTGGGCTAAGATCACTTGTGTTTAGATCCCATGTGTTAAGATCCCTTGGGCTAAGATCACTTGTGTTTAGATCCCATGTGTTAAGATCCCTTGGGCTAAGATCACTTGTGTTTAGATCCCATGTGTTAAGATCCCTTGGGCTAAGATCACTTGTGTTTAGATCCCATGTGTTAAGATCCCTTGGGCTAAGATCACTTGTGTTTAGATCCCATGTGTTAAGATCCCTTGGGCTAAGATCACTTGTGTTTAGATCCCATGTGTTAAGATCCCTTGGGCTAAGATCACTTGTGTTTAGATCCCATGTGTTAAGATCCCTTGGGCTAAGATCACTTGTGTTTAGATCCCATGTGTTAAGATCCCTTGGGCTAAGATCACTTGTGTTTAGATCCCATGTGTTAAGATCCCTTGGGCTAAGATCACTTGTGTTTAGATCCCATGTGTTAAGATCCCTTGGGCTAAGATCACTTGTGTTTAGATCCCATGTGTTAAGATCCCTTGGGCTAAGATCACTTGTGTTTAGATCACATGTGTTAAGATCCCTTGGGCTAAGATCACTTGTGTTTAGATCACATGTGTTAAGATCCCTTGGGCTAAGATCACTTGTGTTTAGATCCCTTGGGCTAAGATCACTTGTGTTTAGATCACTTGTGTTTCGATAACATTTGTTTAGATCACCCGCGTTAAGATTGCTTGTATTTAGATCACTTTGTTTTGATCCCTGTATTTAGATCACTTTGTTTTGATCCCTGTATTTAGATCACTTTGTTTTGATCCTTGTGTGTAGATCTCTTGTGTTTGATCACTTGTGTTTAGATAACTTTTGTTTATGTGTGTTGTGTTAAATTGTTCAAGATTAAAACCTTTATCATCGTAAGCATATTTATGTATGTGCTGAACACAAATATGTACATTGAAAAAAAAAATGTTTTCCTTTTTTATCAATAAAATAATCTTTTCTTTCTTCATATAGAAAAATTTATTAAAGAATTAATGAAATAATTTTTATCAAGGAATCTTAATATTGCCATAAATTGTTTAAAATTACGTTTAGCTTATTTCACAGTTTAAACATTGTTTTTATCATGAATTCTGTGTGGTGTTTGAAATACTAGGTTAACTAGGCCGGATAAACAAAATTAGTTTCACTGCGGGTGCCAAATTTTTGGCCGCTCCCTCTTTCACGATACAAACTGGGCAGTTGTCCGAAAATGTTTCACCTCCGTATCAAGAAAAAGTGAGAAATGTTTGAACAGCCTCCTCCTCCTTTCTACACCACTTAAAGAGGCGTAGTTAGAGTGTTTGGCCTCAGGGGACGTGATTTTTTTTTACGCCCCACCCCCACCCTTAACTCTGAAACTAATTATGTTCCATTAATGCCATAAAGGCCGTTTTTTAGTGCCCCCTCTAGTGTGACGCTCCAGGATGTATGTCCCATCAGCCACCCTTAGCTACGCCTCTCGCCACTGCCTCTGTTCCCCCCCCCCCCCCCCCCCCCCCCACCCCCCCCCCCTTTTTNAAAAATTCTTTTGTTTTCCTGAAATAGTTGGTGTGATGAATCTGCGGTGTACAAGCAGGTGGGTCATTAGAATATGAATATAGTTCAGGGGTGGGATTAAATGCACGAAATGCACGCGATTGCGCGCCTTGGAGGGGAAAAAGGGGGGGGGGGACTGATTGGAATTCTTATAAAGTGCGTTACTTGCATGTATGTATTGTCACATGTTCAGCCCCACCGTCCACTGCTCGTCAGTACATTTGACACCGGATTGAAACGAAAGACCTTTGTTTCTAGCGGTTTGTTGAATTATTGTTGTATTCAAGGTCTTTTAACTGCAATTTTACCCGGGTGGGGGGGGTGGGGTGGGGTGGGGGTGGGGGAGTTGTTGATCGTGAGAGTGTTTTTGTGAGTCAAAAGTCGTGAGGTCAGATGTTGAAGATGGCTCATTGTTTTGAGCTTTATTGTATGTTGAGTGTTTTGTTGACATATAAAAGGCAGATCTTTTTATCGTTAGTCGAAAGAAGAAATTGAGAGACAGGGTGGAATAGTATTTTGGTTAGATTCGCTGTGGGGCTTTTAGCCTGAGAATAATATTTTTCTTTGGGATGTATTAAAGTATTAGCTTCATTGTGTACCAAGTAGATGTAGTTCTGTGAAAATAAACCCATAGTTTATAGTGAACTTTTTAGTGTTCTTGAATCACACAAGTCCGCGTTGTGACCAAGGAAGATGAAGATTGCCATCTCAGCATGGGCATCGAAATATTTGACATCCTCATAATATATTAGACCAGACAAAATATTTAACACTAGTTATAGCCCGCCAAACATGTGCGGTAGCAATGCGTGAACTTCCCATCTACTAAAGTTACTTGACAAAAACAAGAACTCAAGTTACGCACATTTAAGAATGCCAATTTTGCTACACCCCTTCCCCACCCCCACCCCTTTTTATGACACGTCACGGCACACCCGTGGCTTAGAATAGGCCACAAGCGGACTGGCAAGCGAGGGTGGTGCAGGAGGGGGGCGGGGCAGGCAAGGGAAGGGAGGGGAGGGTTTGCCTGCGTCTTCCTTGCTCTGGCGTATCTATATATAGCCTGCGTGGTCTTGATCGTCTTGTTGTTTGCCCTACTTCTTCTGGCGTATTATATTTTTAATATTTGTGAAGACCACACGAAAGAAGATCATAACGTAGTTGTGCTTTTTTAATCGTATAGTGAGACCAGGTAGATAGAGGCTAAAAAAAACAGGTGCCACTAACTCCACCCCACAATCCACACAAAATGTCAAAATTAAAACTTATAAATCTTGTTTTCACCTTTGTCAGTTTTGAACGTCATATATATAATTCTCTTATAATGAATTTCCTTTGTCAATAACCCAATTTGACATTAAGAAAGTGGAAATAATGTTTTAAAGGCATGTCGTCCTGTGTCACAAAAGATAGTGTTAAAATGGGTGCCCCAGAAAATTTTTTAGGAAATCAAAATGCAAGGCAGCAATATGGAGTATACCTGAATTTAGTTTTGCATTATTCTACACTTAACTGGACACCAACAGAAGAAATGCCAATATAAATTTATGTACAATTTACAAAGCTGGGTTAATAAATTGAAACATTGTTTTATTAATTTAAATCTGATTTAGCGAGTCGGCCAGCAATTGCAGGGCAGACTCAAGGTACTGGCAACTCGAGCAGTTTCCCGGGGTGCCATGTTCTCAGGGCGCCATAAACGATCTTCCAAAATAGAAATGAATTATTGCATGTTGACGCCATGGAGGAAAATAGAAAGTGCGATAAAAGGATTTGCTGGCCTAAAGTTTTGACAAAAATGTCATCGGTAGGTTAAGTGTCCATATTGCCCACGGTAGGATAAGTGTCCATATAATCCACGGTAGGATAAGTATCCATATTGCCCACGGTAGGATAAGTGTCCATATTTCCCACGGTAGGATAAGTGTCCATATTTCCCACGGTAGACTAAGTGTCCATATTGCCCACGATAGACTACGTGTCCATATTTCCCTCGATAGGGTACTGTCCATATTGTCCACGGTAGACTAAGTGTCCATATTGCCCACGGTAGGCTAATTGTTCATACTGTCAAAATACAATTTAAGAAAAACAATTTTATTATTCATTGTTCGTTTAAAATCAACCTAGGTAATAAGCTCATTGCCTAGCCACACGTTTTTTTTCCGTGAACATATTTGTATGATAATGCTTAAACGGGCACCACAGTTAAGCTTGCTCGGGGCGCCAACTACCATTGGGCTGACCCTGAACCATGCTCGAAGTCAACGCTTGCCCCCACCACCACCCCCACCCCACGCCGGAATTTTCCTTTTCTTAATGTACCACGATAAAAGGGGAATAACCAATGAATAACTAGTTTGTTGTTTCATGGCACTAATGCGCACGATTCTTGGCCCTGTGTACAATGTATAGACCATTTGTTTTTGTTGCCTCAATTAAAGAAAGAAACTAAAATTGCAAACTTTTGTTTCAAAAACTATTGTGTAATACTTTATACCTTTCCATGTATTCTATGTGATTAGCAATCATTTGTAGTGTTAAAATAATAATTTATTTATTACCAATCTCAATATTTTTCTTAAAGATTGCCTAAACAAAAAAGAAAATATACTTAGTAAAATTTGTCAAAGTTAAGCTTCTTCGCCTATCTCCTCCACCCTTCACTTCCGCCAGCATCTCCCGTAGGCTCAAGTCGGCGGATTTCAAAGGTAAATACACTTAATAAATCCAGTTTATTTCTTTACATTCTCTTATTACGTTTTTATACAATATTTGTCATTTGTAAATACATTTTTCTTACTAAAAAAAAATAATTAATAATAACTGGGGGCTGGAACGGATTAATGACATTTCAATTAATTTCAATGGGGAAAATTGCTTTGAGATACGAGCAAATTGACTTACGAGCGAGGTAACGGAACGAATTAAATTCCTATCTCAAGGTACCACTGTACTTAAAAAAAAAAAAAAAAAAATTAGAACAAAAATATTTTGTTGGTTTTATATTTGGGTGACAAGGTAACTTTGACAAATTAATGTTAAACTCTTTCGATCACTTTAATTCACTTACTCGTTACACTCTTCGTAATGCTACACTTTATCCCTAAACTTAATGGAACTTAACTAAACTTCACTGAACTTGATTGAACTTAAATGCCACGGTACAATTCTTTTTGTTACTTTCCCTTAGTTTTCATCACTGCTTTTCTCTTCACGGGTCATTGCCTTTTTCGCCACGCTTTCCTCCCTTTCACCTCCAGGCCGTTTAAAAAAAAAACCTGTCCTGGTGTGTCGTGTGCAGCCGGCCGACCCGCTGACCCAGGTGCTCGAATCTCAAATGTTTCTCTTAGTTCAAAGCAAAACTTCGCTCGCTCGACGCCTCGTTTCTCAAAAATCTCGTATGTTAGGGAACTCGTATGTCGAGATACCACTGTATGTGAGAGAAAGTACTATTACAGAGTTAACTCATATAAGAAAACAGGGAGGTAATGAAATATGCTTAGAAAAACGATATTTATTTCGCAGTTCTTTACCTTGCAATTTCCGTTTAAGATAATGCGTTTACACATAGGTATGTTGTGTGCTTTCACGTTGCTTTGAATTTGCCAAAACCGTTAAAAAATCATCAGAGTAGTTGTGTGTTTAGACAGTTGATATTCCTGCATAACAAGAATTGGGAGTAACATTAAACTCATTGTATGTGGCCTGATGAATGATGCCATGCTTTCTGATGAATGATCTCATGCTTTAGAGCACTCTTGAAATACTAATTTTAGTAAAAAACCAACTGAATTAAGATACGTGTTTGGCTTGGTTTCCTTTGGATGTTACTTTTATATTTATGTTCAAGTTTATTTGCATTCAATTTTTGTCTTTTACTCCCCCTCTCCCATGTATCTCATCAATTTCCACGAGTCAAGAAGATACCAAGAGCAACCACCATAATATCTAGTTCAATTGTGCTCAATGTTTCGAGCTAAATGTATCATAAGTATTTAGTATGGGCTTGGAGCAGCAGTCCCGACATGCAAGGCATGTGCCAACCTGCAGTAACAAGACGTGCAAGGCCATGCAAGTGCCAACCTGCAGTGACAAGCCGTGCAAGATGATGCATGTGCCAACCTGCAGTGACAAGACGCGCAAGGCACGCACGTGACCACCAGCAGTAACAAGACGTGCAAGGCGATGCATGTGCAAACCAGCAGTAACAAAATTTGCAAGACGATGCAAGTGCCAACCTTCAGTAACTAGACGTACAAGGCGATGCACGTGACCACCTGCAGTGACAAAATCACCAAGGAGAAACACTTCAAGCTACCTGTCGCTGTAATAGGTTTAACGCTGGTTTTCCCTTTACCTAAATTCTGGGTACGGCAGAGAGGTTCGTTTCACTTTACACTACAAAAATAATGGTTAAATTACTTCCTTGTTATCATTTAGGTATTTTGTATCTGGAGATTAAAATACACAATGTGGTCTAGAATTTGTGACCATTGACGAAGTCGTTTTTTTATTAATAAAATTACTTTAAAATATATTGTAAAATAATTGCATGTTTCTAACATGTATCTGTAAACGGAAAATATCACATTAAGGATTACAATCACATTTAGAATTAACTATCGCATTTAGGATTACCTATCACATTTAGGATTACCTAGGCTTAGCTTAATGTTTGGAGTTGAAACTGAAATCAATGAGATTAGGTATCAGCAGAGGCGTTACCAGGACATAAATGGGGTGGAACCCAGGTCGACAATTAATCAATTAATTTTTATTACTTACATTATAATGGGTGTGTGTGTGGGGGGGGGGCAGCCTTTAGTATACCTTTGGACTTCCCGCAAAGGTCTGAACAAACAAACCACGTCATGAGTGTTTGATTTGACTTTTTGGAGATAGAGATAACCATCCATTCACTGATATATATCTTCACTTCTATTTTAACTTCCTCCAAAATGGCTTTATTCCTTTTACCCAAAACCGCTGAAGCGCTCAGTAATTGGGAATTCATAAGAATCTTAAGAACATTACTGACTATTAATTTTTAGCATATTACTTCTATCGTCTCATAAACGGTGACAGAGTTCGTAGTATGGGTGGGGGGGAGCAACATTTAGCACAAAAACCACGTGACTCAAATTTAAAGAGGTCTTAAAAATATACGTTGACATTCTCATAAAATACGCGCTTCTTTCTTATAAAATATTTGCATTGAATTAATTCTTAGTTACATCAAACTAGGTATTTGATACCGTCCAGGTTCAGATATTAACAACTCATACAACACTATCTAATAAGTCGCTCTGTACTATCTAAAATTGCAGGATAAATAAGTGTCTACCAACTTGAGCATGAAAAAAGAACAAAATCACAAACCGGAACGAGCCCGATCAAACCGACACGCATGGTAGGAGGAGGCTTACCCGGTCTTATTCTTCACGATTTTCCCCGTGTAACTGTTTTTATCGCCATAACTAGCTATGTTTCCTATCCTTTTATAAATAATTTGCATTATCTAGATTCAAGATATTTAATTGCCTGTCACATTACAGCGGCGCAGCTAGCGTTAGTGCCGACGGAGGGGGGGGGGTAGGGGGGCAAGATTTTTGCGGCCCCCCACCCTTCCATAAAGAAAGTCCTGCAGTCGACCGAGTATTTCGCCCCTCAAAATGAAGCCCGGGACTGACCCACCCCCTCACCGCCCTATTCCTACGCCACTGTATCCCAATAGTTCTGCCAAGTTTATCCCGCCTTTACGACAACAGGTGTAATGTAATTTCTAAAATAACAATTGATTAACTTTAACCTACTGACATACATTTTACTTAAGCAATGTATACGAAATCTTGATATTTTAATCAGAAGATAGGACACATCCTTAAAAAGAATTATATGATTGAACATTAAGTTTATTAATTGACATTTGAACGTGTCTCTTTGAAATTCAGATCTGTGTGGGCTGACAGAAATTATTTGCAACAGGAATTGAAACGGTTTTTTTGAAAATGAAAACCGGACTGCCGTGACAACAAATGTAGGTCGTAAGAACAGTGGCGTAGCTAGGGCTGGTCACCCTGTGTGGCCAACTCATGTTGTCACCCTCTTCTCCACCTGGGTTCCACGACGGATTTCTTCTTGATGAAATGAGTCCCCGGTATAACAATGACAGGAACAAAAAAAACAAATTAATTGACGGTCAGAGGTAAATGAATTTAAGAACTATAACATGTAAGTATTTCGACCAGTTGGTATCAATGGAAAGTTTTACTACTCAGAATATAGGAATTCAGCTTCTTGTCACAAACGAATGTTACCTAAAACTCCAATCGGAATTGAATCAAGGTCAAAACGGTGTTTTTCTTATTCAATTATAGGGTCACCTCATTTATGATGCATCAACCTTGAACTTTTAATAAAGCACTCATTTTGATTGGTTACATGTATGTGAAAATTTATATGGGATCGGTTATTCTTTAATGAAATTCGTTTAAACCGAGCAATGTGTGCTATGTATGCAATTTTTCAATTTGGTGCAACCCCTTGAGATGGCGTCACCCGGTACGGTCCGCACAAACTTCCCCCCCCCCCCCACCTTTTTGCGCCGCGTTCCTCTAGCTACGCCACTGCGGTAGGAATGCAATTTTTCCTGGAATAATTTGAAGAAAGATTTATATAAAGCTTACGTAAGTAAAAACAAGAAGGATAAATGTGCTACAGAGCTTTAACAAGAAGGATAAATGTGCTACAGAGCTTTAACAAGAAGGATAAATGTGCTACAGAGCTTTAACAAGAAGGATAAATGTGCTACAGAGCTTTAACAAGAAGGATAAATGTGCTACAGAGCTTTAACAAGAAGGATAAATGTGCTACAGAGCTTTAACATCTGTAATTAGAAATCTTTAAATCTACCCTTTTGAAGGGTTTTGGAATCAAACAAAAAGATTTGGAAATTCGTAAGAAAAATTTTAAGGATTTTAATTTAGCAAATATATTTTTTTCCAACGTGACATTGTAGCATCCTCAACACTTTAATGGGTACTGGAAAGTTGTGTGACAGAAACGTCTTCGACGGAAAAGATCGACAGAAGTTTGACCGAACGGATGTTTGGTCGAACAAAAGTTTAAGCGTATTTTTTTCAATTCACACGAACCAATTGTTCGTTAATTTTTTTTTTAACGCACTATACTATGTATTAAAACAAATAATACGTTCAAAAAGAAATTTAAAGCAAAATTAGATCGTGTAAACTGAAGAAAAAAAATAGATCCAACTGCCGTCGATCAATTTTCCGTCGACGAAATGTCTTTCAAATAAATTTCCTGAAACTCACCTTAATGTACAGACAGCTAAAATCTAGTTCATAAAAAGTACACCAAACAGTTAAATATTATTTTTTGTTTTAAAAAAATTATATATGAATGTGTCACATTACTTTTAATCCTAACTTATATGTTCAATGTGTTACATTACTTTATGCTTAAACTAAATTGATGTATGAAATCTGTTACAATACTTTTGAGTTGAAACAAAAATTATTTTCTAAAATAAAAATATAGATCTTGACGGTTAAAAAACGTAAAATAATATATTATATTTTTCATTGCCATATTCATTACATAATATTGAATATATATTTTGTAAACCAACAGTATGAGACTGGTGATATTACACATTTTGTGAAGGACTAAGCTTTTCAGCTTCTCACAATTATTCATTGCCCGGGGATGACGTCACTTGGTGCGGACTGCAGGGCTTTTATACAGCAACAGTTGAATGGTTTTCCCTGTTCTTTTAACATTGGGCGAGCAAACTATCAAATTGATGGCAGGGACGTGGATAGTAGACGACTTTGTGAAGTCACCTGTGCTAAAAACACTTGGGAGAGATATATCAGTTACGACATACCTAACAGCAATGATGATACATGGATACCTCTTGAATGGGCGCAGAATTACAGAATAAAAGCTTATGTGGAGGTGGGAAGGTTTGAAGAGGCAAGAAAACTAATCGATGAAATGTTGTACAAAACTGGTGGACAAAACATCACGACAATGGCTAATTCGGCTGTTTTATTTTTTGTAGAGGGCAAGGTGGAAAAGGTTGAGGAAGTTGTGAAACAGCTGATAGAACTTTCATCACTCATCTCATTCAAATATTTGAAGGCAGACGCCTTGTGTGAGCAGGCTTATTTCTATTTTGAATTTGGAACAGCCGAAAAAAATATAGCTGGTGTAGAGCTACTAAACTGTGCTTTAAAGTCCACTATTAGATATAAACATGAGGCTGATTTAATGTTAGGAATTCTACACAGACGATGTCTTCATTGGAACACGTATGATTTTGCCAAAGAAGAAATTGATTTTAGTTATCATGTTAAAAAGGCACTCGGTATTTTGGAAACTTTGCGGTATGAAAGAAATGTAAAAGATATTGTGAAGGCTCATGCTCTGGCTGAACTAGCAATGCTCCAGAGTGATGTTACTTATGTTAACAATGAATACGCTCAAACAATTTCTTTCAACGGTACAGTAGAAACACTGTGTGATGAAGCCTTGACACTAGCGCCTTCCTCAGCAAACGTTACTGCCAAAGCCGGTCAACTGATGAGATATGTCCCTGGTCGAACTGATCAGGCCAAACAGCTGTTGGAGACATCTCTGAACATTAAGCCAACTGGACGCGCTTATCACCACCTTGGATTAATCCTTCTCAAAGAAGCTAAGGAGTTTGAACATAATCATGGCACAGAAACAATACGGACATTGAGTTTACCCTTAGCAGATAACATCGAGCAAGAACTCAATATGGATGGGGTTCTTCAGAGACTCCTCTCACAAGCAAAAGAAATTCCTCCCTTTAGTTCAAATAATCCGTTTATCCAGGAAGCAACAGAAAATCTTTATCAGTATCTTTGGAATACCACCATTCGCACCAGAATACCAGTCGTTGTTAGTTTAGGGTATGCATACATTCGATGTCGGGCATACGATCGGGCACTTGAGGTCTATGATCGTCTGAATGCATGTGACACAGATTGGGTACATAAGATGCTCCTTGCTTACGGTCACCTAATGGCCACTCTTTGCTTGCTGCTTAAGTCAAAGGTGGAATCAAATGAGACTGAGAAAAATGAAATCCATGACACGTGCGTTACTTTGTTAATAAAAGCTATGAGTCTTTTGGTGGAAATTTCCGAGGCTGAGGCATCTGGCTGTGAGCCGAATCAAATCTGGAAAGTGTTGCAACAAATACCAAAATATCACGATGTTCGACCCCAGCTACTCCCCAAATTACATTTCCAGGGACAACACAATGCTTAATTTTATTTCTTTCATATGTAACACATTTCTATGCAAAAAACATTATTTAAATATTCATAGTCGCTTTGTGATTTTATTTTACCATTACTTTAAAAATTAGTTTTAGGTTGCCTAATTCTTGACGTGAATCTC
The DNA here is from genome assembly GCA_964033795.1 of Lymnaea stagnalis. Classification (NCBI taxonomy): domain Eukaryota; kingdom Metazoa; phylum Mollusca; class Gastropoda; family Lymnaeidae; genus Lymnaea; species Lymnaea stagnalis. The sequence continues at coordinate 2,102,128 of CAXITT010000006.1, forward strand.
TTGAATGTAATAATGATATCATTTGATTTGTTAAATCACATGGGTCTGATATCCCTCCTTGCAAACCCCAGCCCACCATATTGTAAGGTGGCCCTAAGGCATTCAATTGCATTGGTTTTTAAAAATACCATACTTATCAATAACGAAGGTAATATCGCTAAAAAAAAATAGCTACCTTCACTTGAAGTAATATTTGAAGCAAATTGCATTTGGAAAAAATAAAATAAAAAAGAGTGGGTACATCCCAGCTTGTTGGTAACAGGTACCTAAGATCACATCCCACCCTCTTCATCACAGGTACGTAAGATCACATCCAACCCTCTTCATCACAGGTACCTAAGATCACATACCAACCTCTTCTTAAAAAAGATGCCTAAGATCACATACCACCCTCTTCATCACAGATATCTAAGATCACATCCCACCCTCTTCATCATAGATATCTAAGATCACATCCCACCCACTTCATCACAGATATCTAAGATCACATCCCACCCACTTCATCACAGATACCTAAGATCACATCCCACCCACTTCATCACAGATACCTAAGATCACATCCCACCCTCTTCATCACAGGTACGTAAGATCACATCCAACCCTCTTCATCACAGGTACCTAAGATCACATACCAACCTCTTCTTAAAAAAGATGCCTAAGATCACATCCCACCCTCTTCATCACAGATATCTAAGATCACATCCCACCCACTTCATCACAGATACCTAAGATCACATCCCACCCACTTCATCACAGATACCTAAGATCAGATCCCACCCTCTTCATCACATATATCTAAGATCACATCCCATCCACTTCATCAGATACTTAAGGCTAGTTTCAGCATGGCAAATTCTCTCCATCTAAGTTAGGATCGAAAGATATACAAATTCATTAATTCCCCAAAATATCACTGTGCTCACCCAGCAGTTACAAAATCTACATAATTACTGTTAATGTCAATATTCTCACCAACTCAGTGAAGTTCTATGGCAAATGGAGGTTTATTATTGTGACTAAGAAAATAATTTAGATCACCTGTGTTTGAGATCATTTTTTGTTTAGATCCCATGTGTTTAGATCCCATGTGTTTAGATCCCATGGGCTAAGATCACTTGTGTTTCGATAACATTTGTTTAGATCACCCGCGTGTGAGAAATACTTAAGATTGCTTGTATTTAGATCACTTTGTTTTGATCCCTGTGTGTAGATCTCTTGTGTTTGATCACTTGTGTATAGATAACTTGTGTTTATGTGGGTTGTGTTAAATTGTTCAAGATTAAAACCTTATCATCGTAAGCATATTTATGTATGTCCTGAACACAAATATGTACTTTAAAAAAAAAATATGTTCTTTTTTTCAATAAAATAATCTGTTCTTTCTTCATATAGAAAAGTTTATTAAAGAATTAATGAAATAATTTTTATCAACGTATCTTAATATTGCCATAAATTGTTTAAAATTACGTTTAGCTTATTTCACAGTTTAAACATTGTTTTTATAATGAATTCTGTGTGTTGTTTGAAATACTAGGTTAACTAGGCCGGATAAACAAAATTAGTTTCACTGCGGGGGCCAAATTTTTGGCCGCTCCCTCTTTCACGATACAAACTGGGCAGTTGTCCGAAAATGTTTCACCTCCGTATCAATCAAAAGTGAGAAATGTTTGAACAGCCTCCTCCTCCTCCTCCTCCTCCTCCTCCTCCTCCTCCTCCTC
>CAXITT010000006.1:2103866-2156745 GCA_964033795.1 Lymnaea stagnalis
AGATCCCTTGGGCTAAGATCACTTGTGTTTAGATCCCATGTGTTAAGATCCCTTGGGCTAAGATCACTTGTGTTTAGATCACTTGTGTTTCGATAACATTTGTTTAGATCACCCGCGTTAAGATTGCTTGTATTTAGATCACTTTGTTTTGATCCCTGTATTTAGATCACTTTGTTTTGATCCCTGTATTTAGATCACTTTGTTTTGATCCTTGTGTGTAGATCTCTTGTGTTTGATCACTTGTGTTTAGATAACTTTTGTTTATGTGTGTTGTGTTAAATTGTTCAAGATTAAAACCTTTATCATCGTAAGCATATTTATGTATGTGCTGAACACAAATATGTACATTGAAAAAAAAAATGTTTTCCTTTTTTATCAATAAAATAATCTTTTCTTTCTTCATATAGAAAAATTTATTAAAGAATTAATGAAATAATTTTTATCAAGGAATCTTAATATTGCCATAAATTGTTTAAAATTACGTTTAGCTTATTTCACAGTTTAAACATTGTTTTTATCATGAATTCTGTGTGGTGTTTGAAATACTAGGTTAACTAGGCCGGATAAACAAAATTAGTTTCACTGCGGGTGCCAAATTTTTGGCCGCTCCCTCTTTCACGATACAAACTGGGCAGTTGTCCGAAAATGTTTCACCTCCGTATCAAGAAAAAGTGAGAAATGTTTGAACAGCCTCCTCCTCCTTTCTACACCACTTAAAGAGGCGTAGTTAGAGTGTTTGGCCTCAGGGGACGTGATTTTTTTTTACGCCCCACCCCCACCCTTAACTCTGAAACTAATTATGTTCCATTAATGCCATAAAGGCCGTTTTTTAGTGCCCCCTCTAGTGTGACGCTCCAGGATGTATGTCCCATCAGCCACCCTTAGCTACGCCTCTCGCCCCTGCCTCTGTTCCCCCCCCCCCGACACTCTGAAATGCCCCCTCGGTGAAAAATGTCATAAAGAAACACTGAGTGAGATCAAGTCTGCAGTTTGCTGGTATTTCCTCTGAGACTGTAATACGATTTGAACATTTCTAAAAGTTATTATCTTAAAACTTAGCATGGTATTCATCTTTTAAAAAAATAAAAGAATGATTGAAAAAAATAAAGCCTGGCCATTTTTTTTTTAAAAAGTGACCCTTATCTTATCTGGAATACTGCAGATACAAAGAAGTGAAGATATTAGTATACGACAAAATTACAACTGAAGTTAATGTTTGACTTTTTTTTTAAATTTTACCCCAGGCAAACATGTTTGTTACTCAGAATCTCCATTACATAGAAAATAAAATGCAAAAATTTTTTGATTCAATTTGTTGTGAACTAGATTGTTGTGAATGTTTGAGGGGAGGGGGGAGAGTTGTTGATCGTGAGAGTGTTTTTATGAGTCATAAGTCGTGAGGTCAGAGTGTGAAGTTGGCTCATTGTTTTGAGCTTTAGTGTATGCTGAGTGTTTTGTTGGGATATAAAAGGCAGATCTTTTTATCGTTAGTCGAAAGAAGAGATTGAGAGACAGGGTGGAATAGTATTTTGGTTAGATTCACTGTGGGCCTTTTTGCATGAGGATAATATTTTTCTTTGGGATGTATTAAAGTATTAGCTTCATTGTTTACCAAGTAGATTTTGTAGTTCTGTGAAAATAAACCCATAGTGTATACTGAAATTTTTAGTGTTCTTGAATGTGTTCTAGCTCCCGGGCGGTGGTGGTAGCAACGCAACGTCATCTCCGGAGAGGAAGCAAAGCTGTTCCAACCCCATTTTACTCTGGGCCGAGTTGCATGGCCGGAGTCCCCAGGGACTACTTGGCTATGGTTGACGGCCAAGGTCATAAGAGATAGACTCTCGCGACCTCCGAGTATTGATCTTCATTAGTGTTCTTGAATCACACAAGTCCGCGTTTTGACCAAGGAAGATGAAGATTGCCATCTCAGGATGGGCATCGAAATATTTGACATCATCATAATATATTAGACTAGACAAAATATTTAACACTAGTTATAGCCCGCCAAACATTTGCGGTAACAATGCGTGAACTTCCCATCTACTAAATTTACCTGACAAAAACGTGAACTCAAGTTACGCACATTTAAGAATGCCAATTTTGCTACACCCCTTCCCCACCCCCACCCCTTTTCATGACACGTCACGGCACACTTTTTATTTCACGCTGACCCGCGGCTCAGTATACGCCGCGAGCTGACTGGTAAGCGTGGGTGGTGCAGGAGGGGGGCGGGCAGGCAAGGGATGGGAGGGGAGGGTTTGCCTGCATCTTGCTTGCTCTGGCATACTTATACATAGCCTGCATGGTCTTGGTCGTCTTGTTGTTTGCCCTATTTCTTCTGCGTATTATATTTTTAACATTTGTGAAGACCACACGAAAGAAGATCATAACGCAGTTGTGCTTTTTTTAATCGTATAGTGAGACCAGGTAGATATGGGCTAAAAAAAACCAGGTCCCGCTAACTCTACCCCACAATCCACACAAAATGCCAAAATTAAAACTTATAAATCTTTTTTTCACCTTTGTCAGTTTTGAACCTCAAATATATAATTCTCTTATAATGAATTTCCTTTGTCAATAACCCAATTTGACATTAAGAAAGTGGAAATAATGTTTTAAAGGCATGTCGTCCTGTGTCACAAAAGATAGTGTTAAAGTGGGTGCCCAAGAAAAATTTTTATGAATTCAAAATGCAAGGCAGCAATATGGAATATACCTTAATTTAGTTATGCATAATTCTACACTTAACCGGACACCAACAGAAGAAATGCCAGTATAAACTTATGTACAATTTACAAAGCTGGGTTAATAAATTGAAACATTGTTTTATAAATTTAAATCTAGCGGGTTGGCAAGCAACGCCAGGGCCGCTCAAGGGACTGGCAACTCGAGCAGTTGCCTGGGATGCCATGTTCTCAGGGCACCATAAACGATCTTCCAAAATAGGAATGAATTATTGCATGTTAACGCCATGGAGGAAAATAGAAAGTGCGATAAAAAGATTTGCTGGCCTAAAGTTTTGACAAAATGTCATCGGTTGGCTAAGTGTCCGTATTTCCCACGGTAGGCTAAGTGTCCATATTACCCAGGGTAGGCTAAGTGTCCATATTGCCCACGGTAGACTAAGTGTCCATAATTTCCCACGATAGGCTAAGTGTCCATATTACCCACGATAATCTAAGTGTCCATTTTTCCCACGGTAAGCTAAGTGTCCATATTGCCCACGATAGGCTAAGTGTACATATTTCCCACGATAGGCTAAGTGTCCATATTGCCCACGATAGGCTGTGTCCATATGTCCCACGGTAGGCTAAGTGTCCATATTGCCCACGTTAAAGGGTGGGGAGTGAAGGGTGAAGGGGTGGGGAGGGAGGGGGGGGGGGGGGGAGGGGGGGGGGGGGGGGGGGGGGGGGGGGGGGGGGGGGGGGGGGGAGGGGGGGGGGGGGAGGGGGGGGGGGGGAGGGGGGGGGGGTGAAGGGGGGGGAATGAAGGGGTGGGAGTGAAAGGGTGGGAGTGAAAGGGTGGGAGTGAAAGGGTGTGAGTGAAGGGGTGGGAGTGAAGGGGTGGGGAGTGAAGGGGTGGGAGTGAAAGGGTGGGAGTGAAGGGGTGTGAGTGAAGGGATGGGGAGTGAAGGGGTGGGAGTGAAGGGGTGGGGAGTGAAGGGGTGGGGAGTGAAGGGGTGGGAGTGAAGGGGTGGGGAGTGAAGGGTGAAGACTTTTGTTTCGAAAACTGTGGTGTAAAACCTTTTACTTTTTCCATATATTCTCTGTCATTAGCAATCATTTGTAGTCTTGAAATAATAATTTATCGTTACCAATCTTAATATTTTTCTTAAAGATTGCCGAAACAGAAAAGAAAATATACACAGTAAGATTTTTTTAAGCTACCTTGTCACCCAAATATAAAACCAACAAAATATTTTTGTTCAATTTTTTTTTAACGTACAGTAGTACCTCGAGATATGAATTTAATTCGTTCCGTAACCTCGCTCGTAAGTCAATTTGCTCGTACCTCAAAGCAATTTTCTCCATTGAAATTAATTGAAATGCCATTAATCCGTTCCAGCCCCCAAAATTCTACCCCAGTTGTTTTTGTTACGCGTTATTTTGGTAAGAAAAATGTTTTTATAAATGACAAATATTGTATAAAAACGTAATAAAAGAGAATGTACAGAAATAAACTGGTTTTATTAAGTGTATTTACCTTGGAAATCAGCCGACTTGAGCTTACTGGCTACACCGTTGATGCTAAACTCTTTCGGTCACTCTAATTCACTTACTCGTTACACTCTTCTTAATGCTACACTTTATCCCTAAACTTAATGGAACTTAACTAAACTTCACTGAACTTAATTGAACTTAAATGCTACTGGACAATATTGTTACTTTCGATTAATTTTTGTCACTGCTTTTCTCTTCACGGGTCATTGCCTTTTTCGTCACGCTTTCCTCACTTTCACCTCCAGGCCGTTTAAAAAAAAAACCTGTCCTGGTGTGTCGTGTGCAGCCGGCCGACCCGCTGACCCAGGTGCTCGTATCTCAAATGTTTCTCGTATTTCAAAGCAAAACATCGCTCGCTCGACGGCTCGTATCTCAAAATTCTCGTATGTTAGGGCACTCGTATGTCGCGGTACTACTCTATGTGAAACAGAGGACTATTTCAGAGTTAACTCAGATGAGAGAACATGGAGGTAATGAAATATGCTTAGAAAAACAATATTTATTTCGCAGTTCTTCGCCTTGCAATTTCTATTTAAGATAATACGTTTACACATATACCGTGTACTTTTACGTTGATTTGAATTTGCCAAAAACCGTTAAAACATAATCAGAGTAGTTGTGTGTTTAGTCTGTCGATATTCCTGTCACTGTATAACCAGAATTGGGAGTAACATTACACTCATTGTATATAGCCTGATGAATAATGTCATGCTTTCTGATGAATGATTTCATGCTTTCTGATGAATGATGTCATGCTCTCTGATGAATGATGTCATACTTTCTGATGAAGGATGTCATGCTTTCTGATGAATGATGTCATGCTCTCTGATGAATGATGTCATACTTTCTGATGAAGGATGTCATGCTTTCTGATGAATGATGTCATGCTTAAGAGCACTCTTTAAATACTCATTTAAGCAACAAACGAACTGAATTAAAACACGTGCTTGGTTTTCTATGGATGTTAGTTGTAAATTTATGTTCACGTTTATTTTAATGCATTTTTTAATTTTGGTTCCGCAACTCCCCCATGTATCTTATTAATTTCCAAGAGTCAAGAAGATACCAACAGCAACCACCATAACATCTACTTTAATTGTGCTCAATGTTTTCAACTAAATATATCATAAGTATTTACTATGGATCTGGTGCAGCAGTCCCGAGCTGCGAGACGATGCATGTGCCAGCCTGCAGTGACATAACCTGCAAGGGTACGACAGAAGGTTTGGTTTATTTTACGCTACAAAGATGCTGTTTAAATCACTTCCTTGTTGTCATTATTTAGGTATTCTTTATCAGGCGTTTATGTTATTTATCTGGACAGGAAAACAATGGTTCTCAATTTGTGACCATTGAAAAAGTCAAGTTTTAATTTTTAGAAAACTATTTCTTTTGTCTATTTCATTTAAATTCATTTAAAATAAATTGTAAAATACGTTCGCGTTTGTTACAATTATTTCTGCATACAAAATATCACATTTAGGATTACCTTTCACATTTATGATTACCTTTCACATTTAGGATTACCTATAACATTTAGGATTACCTTTCACATTTAGGATTACCTTTCACATTTAGGATTACCTATCACATTTAGGATTACCTTTCACATTTAGGATTACCTTTCACATTTAGGATTACCTTTCACATTTAGGATTACCTTTCACATTTAGGATTACATGGGCGTAGCATAACGCTAGGACTGAAACTGAAAACCTATGGGATTAGGTATCATCAGAGGCGGTATCCGGGGTTAAAGGGGGTGCAAGCCCCGGGAGACCATCTAATAATGAATGTTTATTATTTACTTTAAGTGGGTGTGTGGGGTGGGGGCCACCTTTAGTTCACCATTGGACTTCCCGCAAGGTCTGAACAATCATGACATGAATGTTTGATTTGACTTTAGTGAGAGAGATGATAGCCTTCCATTCACTGATATGTGTCACTTGAATTTAACTTCCTAGTAATGACTTTATTCTTTTTACCCAAAACCTCTGAAGCGCTCAGTAATGGGGAATTTATAAGAATCTTAAGAATATTACTGACTATAGATTTTAGCACATTACTTCTATCGTCTCATAAACGGGGACAGAGGTCGTAGGTTGCGGGAGAAACGCTTAGCACAAGCCACGTGACTCAAATTTGAAGAGGACTTAAATACATGTTGACATGATAATGAATAATTTTTTTTTTACGTATAAAGTATTTGCATAGAATTTAAGCTTAGTTACATTACATTCAGTAGTTTATACCAACCAGGTTCTGATATTAACAACTTGTACACACTATCTAACTATTCGTTCTAGACTAGGGATCACCAAACTATGGCCCGCGGGACGGATCCAGCCCGCGACGTCAGTTCATCCGGCCCGCCGACGTTACATGAATTTTCTTGATAAAACGTATGGAACACGAGACTCTGTGATACAATTTATTTTTAAATATTTAATTTAGAATACTAGGACATCTTCACACATGCAGAGACGTCCTGACTGCTATGCGTCTTAAATTTAGCATTTTCAATTTTTAATTATTGTAACTAGATTTTCTTGTTTATTGAAGACCTGTTTAACATCGAACTCTCAACTCGTACAATATCGTCTCAAAATCGTATAATTCGTTATCTTAATAGTAAACAAAATAAAATGACAGTACATATGATGAATACAATAACTCCTCAAATCGCAGTGCCTAGTGGTATCCAGTTAAGCTGTCGTCAAAAAAGTTAATTACTAAATGTAGATGACCGACGCTTATATTGCTAGCTGCGGTTACTTTGTTGTGCTGAAGTATAGATCACATTATCACAGTAAGTCACTGTTAAAAATAAAGTTACAGGTGAAATTTAATGTGGTTCAAACACGAAGTCAGATCAGCAATAAAACAAGAGGTATTTAACAAATGATGACATCATTTAAAAAAGCTATCAAGTAACTTAAGATTTATTTTTTATGAAAAGCTAATTAAAAATGATATTTAAAAAAAATCAATATAAATTAAGCCTATTACCGCTATTATATTATGGCCTGATAACTATCACAAACTGTAAATGGGGGGGGGGGAAGAAGAGGTGTGCTGGAAACATACGGGAACATTAATAGGCGTAGTCACCGCGGTTGGAACTATCAGCCTTTCGGTAAATTCAGTTGTGCGGAGAACAGAACAATTTGTAGAGAACATAGAACATAGTGCTACAGATACGTGAGAAAGCTAGGAACTTGTTTTGGTATTCTCTGGCGCTGGATGAGTCTACTGATCTCTCGTTTACGTCACAACTTCTCGTGTTTATTTGTGGTGTCAATTTGGACTTTCAGGTAACGGAAGAATTGGCATCCGTTTGCGGCATGTATGGAACAACAACCGGGAAAGACATTTTCATGGAAGTGCAAAAACTTTTGAAGGCCATAACATTCAGTGGGATTAGCTTGGAGGTGTTACAATTGATAGGGGAAAAAGATGGCTGGTGTGAGACAAGGGCTGGTTGGGCGGATCAGGACTCAGTTCGAAGATTTGCAAACTCTTGGCGTTCTGTTCAAACTCTGCATCATTTATCAGCAATCACTTTCTGGGAAAGACGTAGATGTTACTTGTGTACTAAAACAAGTCGTTTCTGTTGTGAAAGTCATTCGATGAAATGAATTCAAATCCTGTTTCATTTATACCATCTCCGGAACGAAATAGATGGTTTTCCCACTGAAAAATATAGAGCTGATCCACTGCATTCAGACACTACATGGCTGTCAGACTCTACATGGCTGTCAGATCCTACCTGGCAGTCAAAGTATTTGAAGTCAACATATCGAACAAGAGTGACTGATGAACATTTGAAAGCAATTCTCTTGATTGGATGTACAAATTCCAAATCAATCAATGATGATATCTTGAAAGCCAAACGTCAGTTTCACCAATCTCACTAACCTTTTTGCTGCTTATTTTGTGAGATTCGGATACATGCACAATATTATTATTTTTTTTTTTTGTGTACATTGCACGCCACTCACCCATGGTAAACATGCAATACTAAATTTAGTTTTTCATCTTTTATCCCCATAGCTTTTTACCTGGTCAGCAAGTTTTGCTCAGAATAATTATGCGGCCCGTCATTTTGTCCGTTATCCGGCCGCGGTGAAAAAAAGTCTGGCAATCCTTGCTCTAGACTCCAGACTATCTAAAACGGCAGGATAAATAAGTTTCTACCAACTAGAGCTTGACAAAAGAACAAAATCACAAACCGGAACGAGCCTGATTAAACCGACTCGCATGGTAGGCGTAGGCTTACGTGGTCTTATTCTTCACGATTTTTCCTGTGTAAATGTTTTCATCGCTATAACTAGTTATGTTTCCTATAATTTTATAAATAAATTGCCCATAACATTACAGTGGCTTAAGTAGGGTTAGTGCCGACATAGGCGGGCCAAGATTTTTTCCGCCCCCCCCCCAAACGGTTCCACGAAGAAAGTCCTGTTGTCGGTCGTGTATGTCACCCCTCAAAATGAATCCAGGGACGAACCACCCCCCCTCGCCACCCTCTTCCTACGCCACTGTATCCCAATAGTTCTGGTAAGTTTATCCAGTCTTTACTCCAGCAGGTGTAATGTAATTTCTGCAATAAAAATTGATTTTAACTTTAACGTACTAACATGCATTTTACTTTAGCAATGTATACGAAATCTTAACAGTTTAATTTGAAGATAGGACACATCCTTAAAAAGAATTCTATGATTGAACCTTAAGTTTATTAATTGACTTTTGAACCTGTCTCTTTTCAATTCAGATCTGTGTGGGCTGACATGAATTATTAGCAACAGGAATTAAACAGGTTTAAAAAAAAAATAGTAAAAATCATTCTGCCGTGACAACAAAAATAGGTTGTAGTAACAGTGGCGTAGCTGTGTGGTAAACTCATATTGCCTCCCCCTTCCCCTGTCTTCCACAATGGATTTCTTCTTCTTAAAATAAACACACAGTATAACAATGACAAGAACAAAAGGCAATTAATTGAGGGTCAGAAGCAAATGTATTTACAAACTGTAACATGTAAGTAGATCGACAACTTGGTGTCAATGGAAAGTTTTATTCCTCACAATTTAGATAAATGTATCTTCTTGTCACAAACGAAAGTTGCGTAAAACTTCAATCCGCGTTGAACAATGGTCTAAAAGGTGTTTTTTCTGACCTAGTTATAGGGTCACCTTATTTCTGACACAATGAGCTTGAAATTTGACAAAGCAAATATTTGGATTGGTTACATGCGTGGAAAATTTATACGTGATAGGTTATCATTTTATGAAATTCGCTTAGAGTGGTTTTGTCTGTTCTGTGAATACACAATTTTTCAACATGTTGTCAGCGCCCCGCGATTGTCCGCTTCCACCCCCCTAGCTACGCCACTGCCGTAGGAATGCAATTTATCCTTGAATAATTTGAAGAAAGATTTATATAACGTTTACGTAAGTAAATACCTATTTAAGACTGTAAGATATTTTGTAACACAGACAGAAGTATGTCATGTGAACGAGACGGACGAATGTGTCACTGAAGTCAGACAACTGTAAGTAGAAATCTTTATATTTTCCATTAAACTTTTGAAGGGAGTTGAAATAAAAGAAAAGATTTGGACGTTTTTAAATAAAGTTGTAAAGAATTTAAATTAGCAAATATACTTTTCTAACGTAAGGTTATATAAACGCAGCATTTTAACAGGAAAAGTATTGGGTCGTCTTATACGCCCAGTAGTCTTATACGCCCAGTAGTCTTATACGCCCAGTCGTCTTATACGCCCAGTAGTCTTATGCGCCGGAAAATACGGCATATAAAAGGAGTTACAAGATTCTCTATTTAAACTAAAATTATAAATGCATGTGTAACATTACTTTGTGATTAAACCTAACTGACATATCCAGTTTAATACTTTATGCTTAAATTAAATTTACATATCAAATGTGTTTAAATACTTTGTATTTTAACAAAAATTAATTTCAAAAATAAAATATGGATCTTGATACTTGATTGTTAAAAACATAAAATATTATAATATTATTATCTTTTTATGTCAATATCCATAACATAACATTGAATCATCTATTTTGTAAACCAACAGTATGAGACTAGTAATATTACACATATTGTGAAGGACTAAGCTGTTCAGCTTCTCACATAAATTATGCATTGCCTGGAGATGACGTCACTTGGTGCAGACTGCGACGCATTTATACAGCAGAAGCTGAATGAATTTCCCTGTTCATTTAACATTGGACGAGCAAACTATCAAATTTATGGCAAGCGCGTGGATAGTAGACGGCTTTGTGAACTCACCTGTGTAAAGAACACCTTGAAGAGATTTGTCAGTAACGACACACCAGACAGCAATGACGATACATGGGTCCCTCTTGAATGGGCGCAGAATTACAGAATAAAAGCTTACGTGGAGGTAGGAAGGTTTGAAGAGGCAAGAAAACTAATCGATGAAATACTGTACAAAACTGAAGGACAAAACATCACGACAATGGCTAATTTGGCTGTTTTATATTTTGTAGAGGGCAAGGTGGAAAGGGCTGATGAAGTTGTGAGACAGCTGAAAAAAATTGCATCGTTTTTTTCATTTTCATTTAATTATTTGAAGGCAGACGCCTTGTGTGAGCAGGCTTATTTCTATTTTGAATTTGGAACAGCCGAAAAAAATATAGCTGGTATAGAGCTACTAAAATGTGCTTTAAAATTCCCTATTAGATATAAACATGAGTCAGTTTTAATGTTAGGAATTCTACACAGACGATGTCTTCATTGGAGCACTTATGATTTTGCCAAAGAAGAAATTGATTTTGGCTCTTATGTTGAAGATGCATTCAATATTTTGAAAGCGTTGTGGTACCAACTAGACATAAAAGATATTGTGAAAGCTCATGCTCTAGCTGAGCTAGCAATGCTCAAGCGTGATGTTACTTATGTTAACAATAATTACACTAAGACAATGTCTATCAACGGCACAGTAGAAACACTGTGTGATCTAGCGTTGTCAATAGCGCCTGGCTCAGCCAACGTTACTGCCATAGTGGGTCAGCTGATGAAATATGTCCCTGGTCGAATTGATGATGCAAAACAGCTTTTGGAGATATCTCTGAACATCAAGCCAACTGGACGCGCTTATCACCACCTAGGATTAATCCTTCTCAAAGAATCTAACGAGTTTGAACATAATCGTGGCCCAGAAGCAAAACGGACATCGAGTTTACCCTTAGGAGATAATATTGAGCAAGAAATCAATATGGATGGGGTTCTTCAGAGACTCCTCTCACAAGCAAAAGAAATTCCTCCCTTTAGTTCAAATAATCCGTTTATCCAGGAAGCAACAGAAAATCTTTATAATTATTTTAGGAATTCAACCATTCGCACCATAATACCGACCGTTGTTAGTTTAGGGCATGCATATATTCGATGTCGGAAATACGATCGGGCACTTGAGATCTATGATCGTCTGAATGCATGTGACACAGATTGGGTACATACGATGCTCCTTGCTTACGGTCACCTAATGGCCACTCTTTGCTTGCTGCTTAAGTCAGAGGTGGAACCAAATGAGACTCAAAAAGTAACATTCCGTAACAAGGGCGTTACTTTGTTAATAAAAGCTGTGAGTTTAACGGCGGAGATTAGCGAGGCTGAGGCGTCAAGTTATGAGCCGTCAAAAATCTGGGATGTGTTGAGAAATATACCTAAATACCACGATGATCCACCAAATCTGCTTCTCAAGTTGAATTGCAAGCGTCGACATAATGCTTAAATATTTTTTAATGGTTTATATAGCTTTTCCATACAACAAATTATTCTTTAAATAGTCATAGCAGGCTTTGTGACTATAGGTTTAGATTACTTTAAAATTTATTTAAGTTTTAGATTGCTTAATTTTTTTACAGGAATCTCTTGAATGTAATATAGGTGTCATTTGATTTATGATATCACATGGGTATAATGGACCACCGTGCAATTCCCAGCACACCATATTGTAAGGCGTCCCTTAGTCACTAAAATGCATGGGAATTAATATATACTGAACTTAACTACCAGTACTAATAACTCAAGAAATATCGCTCCAAAAATATTACCTTCACCTCAAAAACTATTTGAAGCTATTTGCCTATGGAAAAATAAATAAACATAGTGGGTATATCCCAGCTTTTTCATCACAGATACCTAAGATCACATACCAACCTCTCCTTAAAAGATTCCTAAGATCACTTACGCCCCCTTTTCATCACAGATATCTAAGATCACATCTCACCCACTTTATCATAGATACTTAAGATCATCTCCATCATGACAAATTCTCAGCATCTAAGTTAAGATCGAAAGATACACAAATTCATTTATTCCCCAGAGTATCAGTATGCTCATCCGGCTGTTACAAAATCTACATAATCACTCTTATATTCAATATTTTTACCAACTGAGTGAAGCTCTATGGCATAAGGAGGTTTATTATTGTGAATAAGAAATTAATTTAGATCACTTGTGTTTGAGAAATACTTGAGATCATTTTTTAAATTTAAATCCCATGTCTTTAGATCCCTATTGCTTAGATCACTTTTGTTAAGTGTACTTGGTTAAAGATCACTTGTGTTCAGATAAATTTTGTTTAAATCACTTGCGTTTGAGATTTTTGACTGTCACTTGTGTTATGTAGGACTTCACTGTACCGAGCACTTTGTTTGACCCCACATTAAGATTCCTAGCAGACGCTAACGTTTGTTGTGGGCGTGGTTTAATCTATTTGATGTGTCGTGTTTAATACCGACTTCCAATTAAAATTGGTTAGTGTGTCTCGTAGCATCTTGTCGAACGTTCTCGATTCACCGAGAAACGTAAACAAATGCTTGGTAGTTTCTGGAAGGCAGTGCTTACGCTGCATATATAAAGGATTGACAAGCACGAAGATAGAGAGATTCAGCAATATTAATAGATATGTTTAACTTCGGGAGACGTGTATTATTCTTTGTGTACTCATACTTGTTTATTCCCATTCATCATTCATCATATTTAATTGGCATATTGTAACAACTGTGTACCGGTACAAGATTTTCACATACTCTGTAAGTTGATGATTTGTAATTATATTTCTTTTGTTGTGTAATTATTTTAATACTTAAATTAATCTTATTAATTGTGGTTAGCAAATGTTTTGGGTGTCGTATTTATGCTATTGTATTTTTTCTCTTTGGTATCGTCCTTTGTTGTGCACTGTTTAAACGAGCCATAACTTAAAACAAGAGATTAATTTCTCACATTAGAAGCCAGTGCGTAACGAAATTAGAAGCCAGTGCGTAACGAATTGGGGTAGCTCGTCCACGATAACTATAATCCACATTTATTTCTCTCAAGTCCCCAATTTTAACAATTTTGGGCTCTTGCGGGAAAAATTTGAATCCATAACTTTTTATTACACCAATAATAAATAGAGCGTTTTCCCGTGGATATTGACATACTGTATACTTTAAAATACTCAGACTAAATTGAGTTCACGATACCACTTTACGATACCAATAACAGAGCTGGTTACAATTTTTCTTTAAATTCAATAAAATTAGTGTGTTCACTAAGCTTATATTTTTATAAAACTTAGTGTTATATTTTGCCTCTGTCAAAATGGATTTTAATGTTGAAAACCCATCAGTGGAGGCATTAGACAAATGTTCTAGAATGTAGCTCATTGGGCACTGAAAAAGACTGTACGAGATATGATCATCGTCCACTTAGTGGATGAGGATATGTTGTCTGAGAACGAACTGGCCTCAGTCACACAGCCAAAAGATCCTAGTATGCAGCTTCAAACTCAAGCTAAAAAAATAGAGCTAGAAGCACATAGACAGCTAAAAATAAAATTAAAAGAAATGGAAATAACGGCGAATTTGGGAGCAATTGAAAATAGACTCACGGCTCCTGCCGGTCAGGTTTGCAATGCAATTAAATTTGCAAAAGTAATCCCAAAATTTGCGGAAAAAGAGGTTGACCAATATTTTGCACAGTTTGAGATAACTGCTCAAAATTTTTAAATTCCTGAGACTATGTGGTTTACATTAATACAGCCAGCTTTGACCGGAAGGGCAGCCGAAGTCTTTGTGTCCTTGAAAGCGGAACAACGCGGGGACTATAACCTTGTAAAATCTTTAATACTTAAGGCTTATGAATGTGTCCTCGAAGCATACCGTACAAAGTATAGGGAGCTGTGGAAACGTGATGGCCAGACTAATGTAGAGTTCAATCGGGAACAGGAACGACTCCTGGACAAGTGTCTGCTCGCAACGAACACAAACATAGACTTTAAAAAGCTCATTCTGATGGAGGAGTTCAAGAATTGTGTTCATACAAAGGTGCGAATACATATTGCAGACATTGGCAAAGGTGACGCACATACGGCAGCAGTGTTAGCTGATGATTTCAACATCTCACATCAACTCTCAAAGAACCCATCTGACATTAAAAAATGACAGGCACAGTAAGACAACAGCATCAACTTACAGTAAAGCTCCACAAAAATCATAAAAAAGCCTGGTGCAAAAGAAACAAGTGCAAAAGACACATGTGCCTCCTGTAAAAAAAGAAGGACATACGAGGGATGAATGCTGGAAACTCAAGAAGAAAACTGAGAAGACCACACATCCGGGTACACAAATCAAAGTTACCACTTGTACGTCTCGTCATTCAACTGGAAACACATTTTCAAAATTCAAGAGTTTTTTGCCCTCCAGATGTCCATTCAAACTTAAAAGAGGTTTGTCACGTCTCATCAAAGAGTTTTAAATTGAACGATAAGGCTACTTTTAACTACTCCAGCCAAGATCCTGCTTCTACTGCAAGTTTTATGCACTTGTCGCCAAGATCCTTTTGTTCCAAGAAGAGGTCTACCTCCAGAGGGCGTCTTACTGAGGACTTGTGTGCAAGTTTTGACGACTCTACACAGAGTTTTACTTCCTCCACATTAGCCGAATGTTCTCAAGACTCCAACAAGAGTTTACCTACCAAGGTCCCAAATTCTACAACAGACACTACTGATATCATACAAGACTTCATGCCTTTTGTATCTGATGGATTCGTATCACTATCAGGTGATTTTTCCAGTCTACGACCAATCAAAATCTTACGAGATACAGGTGCTTCACAGTCCATGCTACTTGAGGGTATACTTCTCTTGTCTGAGTCTACTGCTACTGGGAGCAACGTCCTGTTACGAGGTTTAGAGCTGGGATGCATAGATGTATCTTTACATCTCATCAACCTCAAATCAGACCTAGTCTCAGGACATGTGGTTGTGGGTGTCTGACCAACCTTACCATTGGAAGGCATCTCGTTGCTGCTAGGCAATGACTTAGCTGGTGGGAAGGTAATAGCCAAACCCCTCGTTACTCATGAATTTTGTTTCACTTAATATCAGGAAGAAGATCAAGAATTTTATCCAGCATGTGCTGTGACAAGGGCCATGAGTTCCAAGATCTCCAAAAAAGAGATTTCACAAAAAAGCAATGGAATCCTTCCTGAAATTGACCTGGGAAAACATTTTTTGCCAGTCTAAACAAAGAGTCAAGTAATCACAAGACTCCAACTCGAATGCAACTTATTGAAGAGCAGAAGAGTGATCCAGAAATATTCAAACTTTGTGAGAACGCTTTAACCCAAGAAGAAGCTGAACAATTCCCTTTATGTTACTACATTCAAGATGAGAAAATGGCGACCTCCAGACGCAAATGATGACGAAGAATGGAGGATAGTTCATCAGATTGTAGTTCCTACACCATTCCGGAACGACGTCCTGAACCTAGCCCATGATTCTTCACTTGCAGGCCATTTGGGAGTAAAGAAGACATATCACAAAATCACGTCGCACTTCTTTTGGCCCAAAATCTAGAAAGATGTGGTTGACTACTGCAGATCATGTCATGCTTGTCAGGTTGTAGGGAAACCAAATCAGAAGATACCAGCAGCTCCTCTTTAACCCATTCCAGCGTTCGAAGAACCTTTCAGTCGCGTGATTATAGACTGTGTTGGACCTCTGCCAAAGACAAAATCAGGTCACCAATACTTGCTGACAATCATATGTGCGTCAACAAGTTTCCCAGAAGCGATTCCTCTTAGCAATATTTAGACTCCGAGCATCGTCAAAGCCTTGGCGAAGTTTTTTTACATTGTTTGGTCTTACGAAGTCTGTGCAATCTGATCAAGAAACCAACTTCAAGGCTGGACTATTTAAACAAGTGATGAACCAATTAGACATAGAACACTGCTTGTCGAGTGCATATTATCATGAGTCGCAGGGAGCACTTGAGCAATTCCGTCAGACATTGAAGAACATGATGAGAACGTAATGCCTCGAACAAGAGAAAGACTGGAATGAAGGAATCAACATGTTTCTGTTCGCCGCAAGAGAAGCAGTTCAAGAATCACTTGTTTTCAGCCCCTTCGAACTGGTGTTTGGCCACACGGTTCACTTTCAGTTTGTTTTGCAGGAAATAGACTCAACGTTCGGCGACATGCCTTGTCATACAGAGGTGTAGTGGATAAGTTGGGGGAAAGTTCTGAGTAGATTTTCCCGCTGATCAAGGAAATCTGTCAAATCATGGACAGCAAAGAAAAAGTGGAAGTGTGAGTTATCGTTTATGTCTGACATGTCCACTCGTCTCAACGATTTGAACCTGCAGCTCCAGGGATAGGACTACTTAATCACTCTATGCATGATGCAGTGAATGTCTTTCAAGTCAAGCTGCGCTTATGGGAGACACAAATGCACCATTGCAATTTGTTTCAATTTTCTTTTTGCCAAACAATGTTGAACCAAGTAAACTCTAGGGTGTTTCCCACTGCACACTTTGCTGTTAAATTTAGCTTACTTTGCGCCGAGTTTGCATGACGCTTTAGTGAATTTGAAGCACAGAAAAGTAACTTCAAGCTGTTTCATAACCCATTTGACATAGAAGTGGAAACTGCACCTGTAAATTTGCAGATGTAGCTAATAGAACTGCAGTGTAACGGGAAACTAAAGGCGAAGAACGACACAGTTGGGCCTGCACAGTTCGCTCGTTTCATTCCTGAAGAGATGCCCCAGCTTCGTCTACATGCGGTTTGAACTTTGTTTGGTAGCACATATTTGTGTGAGCAGCTGTTTTTCTGGGAGGAAGATTAACAAAACATCACACATGAGTCGTCTCACTGGTGAACACTTGTAGTCCATCATGAGAATCTCAATGACACAGAACGTTCTCCCGACATTAACGAACTTGACGCCAAGTCAAGACAAGATGCCTAACATCCAGCTCTGACCAATTGGCATAAGAGCGAAAATTGGTATGCCAATGATTTTTAATTATTTAAGTTATTTTTATGCTTTCATTTAAATTAATGTTTACAAAAGGTTTAATTTTCCGCTTAATGAATGTTTGGCTTGCAACCTTACGTGTGATTTCAGCTTTGGCTCGCCGAGCGATTGAGTTTGACACCCCTGCTCTATGGAATATTGAGGCTTATTATTGTGAATGAGAAATTAAGCTACATCACCTGTGTTTAAGACATACTTAAGATCACTTGTATTTAGATCACTTTTGTTTAGATCCATTATGCTTAGATCACTAGTGTTAAGATCACTTGTGTTAAGATATCTTTTCTTTATATGTGTTGTGTTAAATTGTTCTAGTTTAAAATGTAAGAATGTAATGTCATTGTAAGAATATTTATTTATGTGCTTATCATGAACATGTATTTTGTATTTAAAAAAAAAAAAAGTATTTCTTTTTTTGACCAATAAAAGTATCTTTTATTTTTTTATATAGAAAAGTTTATAAAAGAATTAATGAATTAATTTTGATTAAAGCAACCTTATATTGCCATAGATAGTTTAATATCATTTTTAGCTCTATGTCACATTTTGATGAATTTTTTTCACAATTAACTTTTTATGTTGTTTGAAATACTAGGTTCAATAAGCCAGATAAATATATTCACTATATACAGTGAGAAAACGAGCATAGAAATATTCTTTTTTTAATCTTCTAAATTCTAAACAACGACATTATTCTATTTGAATAGAGTGTTTAAAAGAACTATATATATATATATATATATATATACAATGAAATTCGTTTAACACGAAACTGAGTGGATCGAAATATTAAAAATATTTCTTTGTGTTCGCAGAATTTCGTGTTAAACGAAGCATACGAATATGTATATATGCTCACAAAAAATTATTATTAATTATTATGCATTTTGTACATACATATGTATGTATGTATTTAATTTTTTTTTACACAATAAAGCGAATAGAAATATTAATAAAAACTTAATAAACTTTAATAATAGTAATTTCTTTTATAAAGTAAATTTAAAAAATTATTGATTTTTATTAAAATAATCAGGTTTTTTTTTTGGGGGGGGGGGGATTGTTGTTTTTTTTTGCTTTGTTTTTTTTAGCATCAAATTGTAAACACATTGTTCGATATCGTCCATTGATTGTATTATTCATTTCGCCATCTGAATGCGTATCTAAATAACTGCGCATACTTTTCATGAAGTTCCGCATTTCTGATGTAGCGGGAATAGGCAATGCAATGATGATTTCATTGTCTAAGTCATCGTCAGAGTCTACTTCGGTGGGATCTTTTGGCGCCAAACAATATGCTACTTTTCATAAGCCTGCATGAGGAAAAAAAATTTCATTCGTCAGCGGAGTCACTAAATTACACGCAGGGTGCAACATATGTAAAGCATCTAATAAATTAATGCAACAATCGTCTTTTGTTTCGATTGCAAGCAGTGGTGTAGCTAGGAATTTGGGGGCCGGGGGACTTGGCCTATTTAGGGGCTCCTGCATTTTGACGTTCGACATTATTTGATGTAAAAAAAAAATTCGGACACTCCTTTGGGGCCCCCCTCAAGTAGGGGCCCGAGGGGACTCTTGAATTCGGAGCCCCTCCCCTCCCCTAGCTATGCCACTGATTGCAAGTAAATAATTTTGAAGCAATTGCTTTCTATAGTAAAATTTTGAGTTTTGTTTAATGCCTTGATCAAACGCTTGTAAAACTACACTTGTGGTATTCGGAGGCAAAAAGATAAGCTCTATAGCGTTTAATGCAACGTCAGGGTGTGCTAGACAATGATCAACAACTAGCAAAATACCCGCGCTTCACAGCGGAGAGACTTTTTTAAAGAAAAAAAAAGGTAAGAAATTATCAATTATCCGCATATTTCGGAGACTATA
The DNA here is from genome assembly GCA_964033795.1 of Lymnaea stagnalis. Classification (NCBI taxonomy): domain Eukaryota; kingdom Metazoa; phylum Mollusca; class Gastropoda; family Lymnaeidae; genus Lymnaea; species Lymnaea stagnalis. Next base: position 2,123,325 of record CAXITT010000006.1, read on the forward strand.
CAAAGTTAAAATCAAACCTGTAGGGTCTGTCCTTGAGACCCCAAACATGGTAAGACCCCAATTTTAATGAGTCCTCAATCCCATTCTGAACCAGATCCCGGCGCAATCCCTTTATCCGTTTTGATCCCGTTCACGGTGGGATCCTATTTTCTTGTGGCTCTGTATCCAAGTGGAATCAAGATCATGTTGGGATCCTGATCCCCTCAGTTTTTTTTATGCCAGTGGGCTACCAATCCCGTTCGGATACCGTTTTCAGTGGGATCCCGTTTCACCTAGGTACTCTCTTTTCCGGTGTTATCTCTGTTTTTGATAGGATCCTGATCCCCTTGACCCGATGGGATCTCGATGGTATCCTGTTCGCCGATGAGATCGCGTAACCGATGGGTCCCATTAGGCTCCCGTTTCTCTAAAAGATCAAGCTCAATGTGACTTTGTTCGAGTAAGCTTTTAGATCTAATTATATATCCCCGTAGAATAATATAGATCATTCTAGAACATTATAGATTAAATTTAATATCCTCCATTAAACGTGTAAAAAATCACTTTTATAAGTAATTATTTCTCGAATGTGAAATATAATACAACTAAATTGTACTACTAACTATAATAGATTTAAATTGATATAGGGGCCCCGGTGGCGGCCAATTTAATAAAGTACCATTTTAGTTATGTCTGAGATGGGGGGGGGGGGGCTATAAAAATCATTGCGATGAATTATATATTTAAAATTTGTCCTATTAAAATTGGTTTACAATGCCATATATATATATAGCTTTTTTAAACTATCGAATTTTCTTGAAAAATCTAGATCGGCCCTAAATGAATAGGATATTATTAGTTTTAAATCCACCGATATTGTAATACGGACAGAGAAGTGTATTGCTACAAAGCTCGGCCTAGATCCACCTATCCACATAGAACATATATAGTAGTCTAACCTTGTTGATAATTATATAACTTATAAATTAGGAAAAATGAAAATGGTCCCCCAGCCCCAGAGGAATGGATATCATGAATTCAGTACACCTCGATATTTGAATATGGATAACTATGTGTCCCTGTGCTAAGTTTGGTCAAGATCCATCTATCCATGTAGGAGTAATTGTTGTTAATTTTATTTATAAATCTAATTTAAGTAGAGAAAAAACTTGGGGCCCCCGTTGTGACCATTCCGGTAAGAGTTTCGAAATGAAACCTCCTTAACCGTTGTAAGTAAACTATAAGAAATAAGCCTTACGAATTTCAGACTACTATTTTCAGGGGAAGTTTGAAAATATATATTATAAAATAAAAAATGAAATCGGGCCCAGATTTAAGGACATTATGAGGTCACTACCTTTCGGTATTTGAATATAGATAATCAAATGTATGTATATTAAGTTAGGTAAAGATCCATCGATTCATATAGCAGTATTCGTTGATCATTTTATTTATATAGATTATAAACCGAAAAAAGGACATTTTGGGCCCCCTGCCAAAAACGATATTAGAGTTTCGAAATAAAAGCTGCTTAGCTTTTGTAAGTAAGATGTAAGTAATTAACCTGCCAAATTTTAGGCTTCTATCTACAGGGAAGTTGGAGCATATAGCTTATAAGGAAAATAAAAATGGGGCCCCCGGCCACAGAGATATGGATATTATGAGTTCACGCCCATCAGTATCTGAATATGGATAATCCAGAGTATGTGTACTAAGTTTGGTCAAGATCCATCTATTCATGTAGGAGTATTAAGCCTATTGATATTTATATAGCTTATTATAGAAAAATGAAATGGAGCCCCCGAAACCAGATGGATGACTGTCATAAGGTCATTACCCTTCGGTATTTGAAAATGGATAATCAAGAGCATGTATACTCAGTTTGGTCAAGATCCATCTTTTCATGTAGGAGTATTAAGCCTTTTGATATTTATATAGCTTATATTTGAAAAAAATTAAATGGGGGCCCCCGGCCACAGAGGTATGGATATTATGAGATCAATACCCTTTGGTATTTGAATAGGGATAATCAAGAATATATGTACTAAGTTTGGTCGAAATCCATCTATTCATGTAGGACTATTAAGCCTATTTATATTTATAAAGCTTATATAAGAAAAATGAAATGGGGCCCCCGGCCCAAGAGGTATGGATATTATGATTTCAGTAATAGTCGGTGTTTGAATACGAATAATCAAGCGTATTTGTGCTAAGTTTGGTCAAGATCCATCTATCCATGTAGGAGTATTTGTTGTTAATTATAATTATATAGCTCATAATAGGAGACTGTTCCAGGTAGAGTTTCAAAATAAAACCTGCTTATCTTTTGTAAGTAAGCTGTAAGGAATAGTCATGCCGAATTTCAAGCTTCTATATGGAGGGGAAATTGGAGAATATTGCTTATATTCGCAAAATGAAATGGGGCCTCCGGCCCCACAGATATGGATAATTTGAGTTCATTACACTAGGGTATTTGAATATGGATAATCAGGAGTATGTATACTAGAATTGGTCAAGATCCTTCTATTCATGTAAGAATACAAAGCCTATTGATATTTATAAAGCTTATATTAGGAAAAATGAAATGGGGCCCCCGACCCCAGAGGGATGGAAATTATGTGTTAAGAACACTTTGGTATTTGAATATGGATCATCACATGTATGTATATTAAGTTTGGTCAAGATCCATCTATTCATGTACCAGTATTTGTTGTTAATTTCTTTTATATAGCTAATATTTGGGGGAAAAAACGAAATCGGGGCCCCCGGTTGTGATAGTTCCGGGTTAAGTTTTGAAATGAAACCTGCTTAACTTTGTTAAGTAAGCCGTAAGAAATTAGCATGTCAATTTTCAGGCTTCTATCTACAGGGGAAGTTGGAGGATCAGGGATGATTGTGTGAGGGCTTTGCCTTTTACTAGTATAGATAAGAAAAAAAATGAAATGGGTCCCCCGGCCCCAGAGGTATGAATATTATGAGTTTAATACCCTTAATATTTGAATATTGATAATCAAGAGTATGTGTACTAAGTTTGGTCAAGATCCATCTGTTCATGTCGGAGAGACTAAGCATATTGATATTTATAAGGCTTACATTAAGGAAAAATGAAAGGGGCCCCCGGCCCCAGAGGTATGGATATTATGCGTTAAGTACACTTCGGTATTTGAATATGGATAATCAAGAGTATGTGTATTAAGTTTTGTCAAGATCCATCCTTTCATTTAGCAGTATATGTTGATCATTTTATTGATATAGCTCATATAGGAAACAGACTTCAATACACCCATCACTGATTCCAACACACAATAATTGACTGACTTAAATACATTCATCGCCGAATTACAAAACCCACTGATGTTTCGTTATAATCCTTAAGCGAGCGATGATTCCAAGTAAGAAATGAAGTCGTTTTATAAGTACAAGTGTAAAGAGAGACCTATAGGGGGGGNCTCTCCCAAAGGTGTCCATATTGTAAAGCCGAGTTAGCCTTCTTTCACCCAAGACCCGAGACACTGCCTCTATATAAGCAGTATTTCCTAGGGACCGCATTATTATTTTATATTTAACCGATTTTTCATATTAAGCGTTTATGCGCAACAAGTATTTCACTCTCTCTCTCTATCTCTCTCTCTCTCCCTCTCTCTCTCTCTCTCTCTCTCTATATATATATATATATATATATATATATATATATATATATATATATGACATCACAATTCTTATGAGTGATGTACATGTTAACACAAAGAATACAACATTTGCTTAGAGAGTAGGTACACGTTAACACATTAAAGTTGACATTCGACCCCTATCGATCACGGACATGTTGTCTGCTAGTCCTGAGCCCCATCACCGCCACTGCTGACCTCCAATTTATTTGTAACTTGGCAAAGCAAACGTTATAAGATCACCAAATCTCAGAAAAAATAAATTTTTGCAAAAACAAAGGTTCTATTACAATTAAATCTCAGAACTATGCATTTTTGCAATAACTTAATAAATTAACTTAGAAATAAACCTTGTCATAACATCACAAAACACTCGTCAGTGATGCAGTCAACCTTCCCAGATGTCAACCTGGAATGTTGTTATTAACAATAGGGGCTGTTTTCTGAGATTGGCCAATGGTTCCCAAACTATGAGACCAAGTCTGCAGTACGCTGGTATTCCCTCTGAGACTGTGAAAAAAATTAAACATTGTTAAAAGTCATTATTTAGGTAATTAGGTAATGAATTTATTACCTTGGTTGTTTGTTTTTTTAACAAACAAGAAACTTTAAAATTATTTTGCTTGATATCTTGTATTTGGACAGTATGAACATTTAATATATGATGGACACTATGAACAGTTATATACGATGGACAGTATGAACAATTAGCAAGTGATAACATATATTTCTAGCCTTAAGATCAACAACATCTTTGTATTGGACTTTGTATTCTTCTTTCATGGCGCCCACATCCAAAGACTCTCCCTATTTTTTGAAGATCGTTGATGGCGAACAAGAAAATGCCGAGTTTTTTCCTTGCACAATTTTTTTATCATTATACTTAAAATGAGTGCCAAAGTTAAGATTGCTCGGGGCGTCAGCAATCGGTGGGCCGGATCTGCCCCCTGCTCTTATGCAACCCCTTCCCCCAGCTGCACATCCACCCAGTCCCGGATCTTTCCTTTTATTGATGTAAGATGACAAAAGGGAAATAATCAATGAATGACTCGTTTGTCGCTTCATACAACTGATACGTCCATATTATCTTGTCTTAGCAAAACATATAGAGTATTTGTATTTTTGTTTCGTTAATTAAAAAGAAAATTCTAAAATAGAAACGTTTGTTTGAAAATTAGTGTGTTGTACCATTTACTTTTCCATAATATGTTTTCTTTGATTAGCAAAATAATAAATAATAATTTATCGGTACAAATTTTTTTTTAATTTTTTTTTTATTTTTTGAACTAAATATAGCATAAGAATTTACTATGATTTTGGTGTAGCAGTCCCGACGTGCGGGGCGATGCATGTGCCAACTTGAAGTGACAAGACGTGCAAGACTATGTTTGTGTCAACCTGCAGTAACAAGACGTGCAAGGTGATGCACGTGACCACCTACAGTGACAAAATCACCAAGGAGAAACACTTCAAGCTACCTGTCACTGTAATAGGTCTTTTGGGTACGGCAGAGAGGTTGGTTTCACTTTACACTACAAAAATGTTGGTTAAATCACTTCCTTGTTGTTAATTATTCAGGTATTCTATATGAGGAGATTAAGTTACACAATCTGGTCTAGAATTTATGACCATTGACAAAATCGTTTTTCGATTTTTAGACATGTATACTTCTTGTCTATTTAATAAAATTAATTTAAATAATTTGTAAATAGTTGCATGTTTCTTACATTTATTTGTACACATAAAACATCGCATTAAGGATTTCTTATCCTATTTAGGGATAGTATCGCATTTAGGATTACTTATCACATTTAAGATCAATAATCACATATAGGATTAACTATCGCATTTAGGATTCCCTATCACACTAAGATTTACCTATCACATTTAAGTTTACCTATTAAACTTTGGATTACTATAACATTTAGGACTTCAACCACTTTAGGATTGCTTATCACACTAACGTCTACAATTTGGTAATAACTATTTCATTTAGTGTTTCCTATCACATTTAGGTTTATGTATAACATTTAAATTTACCACACAAATTTAGTTTGACTATCAGATTTAAAATTACTATCCCATTCAGGATTACCTATGAAATTCAAGTTTACCTATCACATTTCGGTTTACCTATCACATGCAGGGTGACCTATCGCATGTAGGGGGACCTATCATTTTTAGGATTACCTACCACATTTAGAGTTACATATCACATTTAAGTTGACATATTACATTTAGGTTTGCCTATCTCATGTAGGGTCACCTATCTTTTTTAGGTTTATCTATCTCATTTAGGATTGCCTATGAAATTTAGTATTACCTATCACATTTAGTATCACCTATCACATTTAGAATTACATATCATATTTAGTATTGACTGTCTCATTTAGGATGACCAAGGCTTAGCGTAATGTTTGGAATTGAAACTAAAATCAATGAGATTAGGTATCACCAGGGGCGTTATCAGGAGCTAAATGAGGTTGACGCCCCTGTCGACCCTTTGTTAATATTTTTTTATTACTTACATTATATAATAGACAAGCGTGTAGGGGGGGGGGGGCGGCAGCCTTTAAGATACCTTGGGGCTTCCCGCAAGGTCTGAACAATCACGTCATGAATGTTTGATTTGACTTTTGTGAGAGAGATGACAGCCTTCCATTCACTGATATGTGTCACTTGAATTTAACTTCCTCCAAATGACTTTATTCTTTTTACCCAAAACCTCTGAAGCGCTCAGTAATGGGGAATTTATAAGAATCTTAAGAATATTGCTGGCTATAAATTTTAGCACATTACTTCTATCGTCTCATAAACGGGGACAGAGGTCGTAGGTTGCGGGGCAACGTTTAGCACACGCCACTCGACTCAAATTTTAAGAGGACTTAAATACAGGTTGAAATACTTAAAAATACGCGCCTTGTTCTATAAAAATGTGCATAGAATTAACTCTTACTGACATTAAATACGGTATTTGATATCAACGAGGTTCAGATGTTATCAGCTCGCACAACACTATCTAACAAGTCGCTCTTGGCTGTCTGACATTGTAGGATAAATAAGTCTCTACAAACTTGAGCTTGAAAATAAGACAAAATCACAAACCGGAACGAGCCCGGTCAAACCGACACTCATGGTATTCGACAACACGAGGCATTAGAGTTTATAGCATGACTGATTTAATGACGATATATAGACACACATCATGAAATAATATCTCAATCAGCTAGAGCAAATATAATAGTCACATCACTTCTTCGACTTCACGTTTATATTAACACAGATCTTTTGTCTGAACATTAGGATGTTGTTTGATATGCAAAAGCCAATTATGAACATACACAGACCGCCATCTTAAAACCGTTCAATTTCTTCTCTGCGCATGACATACAATACCTCATTAACTTCCTGTTTTTACTAACTTACCAAAAAACAATGCTTTATCCGGAACAAAATTATTATCTCAATATTTGATCTGGGACATACCAATAGTTCTGCTAAGTTTATCCAGTCTTTACTCCAGCAGGTGTAATGTAAATTCTTCAAGAAAAAATGATTAACTTTAACATTCTAACATACATTTTACTTTAACAATTCATACGATATCTGAACAGTTTAATTTGAAAATAGGACACATCCTTAAAAAGAATTCGATATTATTGAATATTAGGTTTATTATTTGACTTTCTATCGTGTCTCTTTTAAATTCAGATATGTGTGGGCTGACATGCAAAATTTGGACAAGGAATTAAACTGGTTTATTTTAGAAATGAAAATAGTTTTGCCTACACAACATAGGTCGAAGGAACAGTAGCGTAGCTAGAGTTGGTCACCCTGTTTGGTAAACTCATACTGTCACCCCCCCCCCCTTCTCAGCCCAAGAACAAAAACAAATTAATTTAAGGTCCGGAGATAAATGTATTTACGAACTATACAATGTAAGTAGATCGACCAGTTGGTATCAATGGAAAGTTTTACTGCGCAGAATTTACATAAATATAGCTTCTTGTCACCAACGAATGTTACCTTACGCTTCAATCGGCATTGAATCAAAGTCAAAACGGCGTTTTTCTGATCTAATTATAGGGTCACCTCATTGCTGATGCATCAACGTTGAACTTTTAATAGAGCACGCATTTGGATTGGTTACATATGTGGGAAAATTTACATGTGATCGATTATCCTTTTATGACATTCTTTTAAACCGAGCAGTGTGTGCTTTGTGTGCAATTTTTCAATTCGGTGAAACTCCCCGAGATTGTGTAACCCGGTGCATTCCACACCCTTGCACTCCCCTAGCTACGCCACTGCCGTAGGAATGCAATTTTTCCTGGAATAATTTGAGGAAAGATTTATATAAAGCTTACGTAAGTAAATGTCTATTTAAGGCCGTAGGATATTTTGTTACACAGACAGGAGAATGCCAGGTGAACAAGAAGGACAAATGTGTCACAGACCGTAGAGCCTTAAACATCTGCAACTAAAATCTTTAAATTTGCCCTTCAACTTTTGAAAGGTGTTTGAATAAAACAAAAAGAATTGTAAATTCGTAAGAAAAGTTCTAAGAATTTTATTTAAGCAAATATATTTTTTGCCAACGTGAGATTTTAGTATCCTCAACACTTTAATATGCATGCAAATTAAAGCTAGTTCAAAAATATATACATCAAAGGAGTTACAATTTTTTATAAAATATATTTGAACTTGTAACATTACTCTGTACTTAAACCTAACTTATATATCAAATGTGTTACTTTAATTTATGCTTAAAGTGAATTTATATATGACATATGTTACAATACTTTGTGTTTTTAACAAAAAATTCTAGAATTAAATATAGATATTGATAGTTCAAAAATATAACATAATATATTATCTTTTCATTTCAATATTCATAACATAAAATTGAAATATCTATTTTTAAAAACCAACAGTATCAGACAAGTGATATTTCACATATTGTGAAGGACTAAGCTTCTCAGCTTCTCACATAAATTATTCATTGCCCGCAGATGACGTCACTTGGTGCAGAATGTATACAGCAGAAGCTGAATGAATTTCCCTGTTCTTTTAACATTGGGCGAGCAAACTATCAAATTAATGGCAAGGGCGTGGATAGTAGACGACTTTGTGAAGTCACCTGTGTAAAGAACACCTGGAAGAGATACGTCTGTAACGAAACACCTAACAGCAATGACGATCCATGGATACCTCTTGAATGGAGGAAGAATTACAGAATAAAAGCTTACGTGGAGGTTAAAAGGTTTGAAGATGCAAGAAAACTAATAGATGAAGTGTTGTACAAAACTGGTGGACAAAACATCACGACAATGGCTAATTCAGCTGTCTTATATTTTGTAGAGGGCAGGGTGGAAAGGCTGACGAAGTTGTGAGACAGCAGAAAAAAACTTTCATCACTCATCTCATTCAAATATTTGAAGGCAGACGCCTTGTGTGAGCAGGCTTATTTCTATTATGAATTTCCAAGTGCCGAAAAAAATATAGCTGGTATAGAGCTACTAAACTGTGCTTTAAAGTTCACTATTAGATATAAACATGAGGCTGATTTAATGTTAGGAATTCTACACAGACGATGTCTTCATTGGAACACGTATGATTTTGCCAAAGAAGAAATTGACTTATGTTAAAAAGACACTCGGTATTTTGGAAACGTTGCGTATGAAAGACACATAAAAGATAGTGTGAAGGCTCATGCTCTAGCTGAAGTAGCCATGCTCCAGAGTAATGTTACTTATGTTAACAATGATTACGTTCAGACAATTTCTTTCAACGGTACAGTAGAAACACTGTGTGATGAAGCCTTGAAGCTGGCGCCTGGCTCAGCCAACGTTACAGCAAAAGTGGGTCAACTGATGAGATATGTCCCTGGTCGAACTCATAAGGCGAAACAGCTGTTGGAGACATCTCTGAACATCAAGCCAACTGGATGCGCTTATCACCACCTTGGATTAATCCTTCTCAAAGAAGCTAAGGAGTTTGAACATTATCATGGCACAGAAACAATACCGACATTGAGTTAATCAATAGGAGATAACATTGAGCAAGAAATCAATATGGACTGGGTTCTACAGAGACTCCTCTCACAAGCAAAAGAAATGATTCCCTTTAGTTCAAACAATCCGTTTATCCAGGAAGCAACAGAAAATCTTTACAAGTATCTTTGGAATACCACCATTCGCACCAAATTACCAGTCGTTGTTAGTTTAGGGTATGCATACATTCGATGTCGGGCATTCGATCGGGCACTTGAGATCTATGATCGTCTGAATGCATGTGACACGGATTGGGTACATAAGATGGTTCTTGCTTACGGTCACCTAATGGCCACTCTTTGCTTACTGCTTAAGTCAGAGGTGGAACCAAATGAGACTGAAAAAATAACCATCCGTGACAAATGCCCTACTTTGTTAATAAAAGCTGTGAGTCTTTGGGAGGAAATTTCCGAGGCTGAGGCGTCAATATTTGAGCCGTCAAAAATCTTGGAATCGTTGAGTCTTATTCCTAAATACCACGATGTTCCACCAAATCTGCTTCCCAAGTTAAATTGCAAGGGGCAACACAATGCTTAAATATTTTTATTCATACAACTAATTATTCTTCAAATATTCATAGTGGGGTTTGTGATTATACCTTTACATTACTTTAAAATTTATTTAAGTTTTAGATTACTTAATTTTTTTACAGGAATGTCTTGAATGTATTGTTGTTGTCATTAGATTTATTATATCACATGTGTCTGATGTCCCTCCTTGCAACCCCCAGCCAACCACATTTGTAAGGGGGCTCTATGTCACTCAAATGCATGGGAATTAACATATACTGAACTTAACTATCAGTATTAATAGAATTATCAATAATCAATTTATGTCACTCAAACTCAACAAACTACCTTCGCTTGAAGATCTATGAAGCAATTTGCATTTGGAAAGAAAATTAAATAAAAGTTGGGTAAGATCTTATGCGCCCCCCTTTCATTACAGCCATCTAAGACCGCAATCGACCCACTTCATCATAGATATCTAAGACCGCAACCGACCCACTTCATCATAGATATCTAAGACCGCAACCGACCCACTTCATCATAAGACCGCAACCGACCCACTTCATCATAGATATCTAAGACCGCAACCGACCCACTTCATCATAGATATCTAAGACCGCAACCGACCCACTTCATCATAGATACTTAATATCAGCTCCATTATGTCGAATTCCCCACATCTAAGTTAGGATCGAAAGATATACAAATTCATTTCTTCCCCAAAGTATCAGAATTTACCAGTGTGCTAACCCGGATGTTACAAAATCTACAGAATCACTCTTAAAGTCAATATTGTCACCAAGAGAGTGAAGTTCTATGGCCTATGGAGGCTTATAATTGTGACTAAGAAATTAATTTAGATCACTTGTGTTTTAGAAATGCTTAAGATCACTTTTGTTTAGATCCCATGTGTTTAGATCCCTATTGCTTAGATCACTTGTGGTTAGATCCCATTGGTTAAAGATCACTTGTGTTTAGATAAATTTTGATTAGATCACTTGCGTTTGAGAAATACTGAATTTCACTTGGGTTTAAATCACTTGTTTTAGATCATTTGTGTTTAGATCGCACGTGTTTAGATCACTTGTGTTTGAGAAATACTTAAGATCATCCGTGTTTAATCACTTTTGTTAAGACCCCATGTGTTTAGATCGATTGTGTTACATCACTTGTGATTAGATAACTTTTGTTTAGATAAGTTGTGTTTATATTGTTGTGTTAAATTGTTCTAGTTTAAAATGTTTGTCATGGTAAGAATATTTGTTCATGTGTTGTTCACAAATATGTCCATTAAAAAAAATATTTCCATATTTGTATCAATAAAATAATATTTTCTTTTTTTTATATAGAAAGTTTTCTTAAATAGTTAATGAAATAATTTTGATGAACGCAACTTTATGCTTCCATAAACAGTTTATTACCATTGATAGCTGCTTATTTCGCAGTTTAATAAATTGTTTTTATAATGAATTTTTTATGTTGTTTGAAATGCTAGGTTAACTAGGCTGGATAAATAAATTCACTATAATATATAGTGAGAGTACCAGCATATAATCTTGTTTTTTAATCTTCTTAGTTCTAAGCAACGGATTTATTCTATTTGAATACAATATTTAAGAGTACAGTATATATATTTATATATATATATATATATATATATATATATATATATATATATATATATATATATGATATTATATTTTCTATGAGAAAAAATATAGAGAGAGTACCAGTATATAATTTTTTTTTTTTATTTTTTTTGTTCTAAGCAACGGATTTATTTTATTTGAATACAATATTTAAGAGTACAGTATATATATATATATATATATATATATATATATATATATATATATATATATGTATATATATATACATGATATTACATTTTCTATGAGGGAAAATAGTAAAACATTTACTTAGCGAGTAGGTACATGTTAACACATTAAAGTTGACATTCGACTCCTATCGATCATGGGCATGTTGTCTGCTCATCTGGACTACGCTGGAAAACACAGCCATGGTCTCAAGAGCATCCGCTTTCTGAACAAGTTCAAGGCTGCGCTTCGTCACTGCTGCATCGGTCAAGGCCAAATGTATGTAAGGAAGGTGAAGGTTCAGACGTTCTCTATTGCGAGGCAGGTCGACCTGGTGCATGAATGGGGATCTCTTTATTCGGCTGCCATGCCACCCATGTGTTCTGCATTTAAAACGACGGCTCCTTCTTGTTAAACTGGAGCATGGTAAATGTATCGTCTGGGATATAAACCCGGTGATAACCTTACAAAAAACTCATCAGTGATGCGGTCCACTTGCCCAGATGTCAGCCTGGAATGTTGTCATAAGGAACAAGGGTTTTTTTCTGAGATGTACCAATGGTTCTGAAAACTGTGTGACCAAGTCTGCAGTTGGCTGGTATTCCCTCTGAGACTGTGAAACGCTTAACACATATTTCATAACGTAGCAAGGTCGTCACTGTTAAAAAATAAAAGCATGATGGAGAAAAATAAAGCATGGCCATTTTAAAAAAGTGCCTCTTATCTGGAATACTACAGACACAACGCAGTGAAGTTATACGACACCAGTACGACTCAATTTAGTGGTGGGATATTTTATTTTTGCCCCAGTCGAACATATTTGTTACGCAGTAACACCATACAAAGAAAAGAAAACGCAAAGGTTTTTCTATTCAGGCGTGTTTTGCTTTTATTGTATTGTGAGGCCCGGTAGATAGTGGCTTCGTCTATGTCAATAACAAAATTTGACATTAAGTTAGTTAAATTAATGTTTTTAAAGGCACTGCACCATGTGTCACAAAAAATATCTTATAATATGTGGTCTAATCCTCTGAAAATTTTTGATGAATTCAAAATGAAAGGAAGCATTATGAAGTATACCTGAATGTATTTTTGCATCCCTCTTCAGTTACGCGAACAACAACAGAAAAAAATTACAATATAAACTTATGTACCATTTACATAGCTGTGTTTATAAATTGAAATATTGTTTTATTCATTTAATTCTGATTATTTTTAAATCATAGCAATATAGGGGCCATTGAACCAAAATGGCGCATACTTTGTTTATTTCAAAAGTGCGTCAACGCCAAAAATGAAAATAATCACAAATTAAATGAATCATTAAGTAGTTTCTGATACATCCAGCGGGTCACAATATTTAATTGGGCGGGCCGCGGGTTGGCCACGCATGCCAGTGCCGGGTCAGGGTACCGGCCACTCCGGCAGTTGCCGTATTCGCCGTGATCTTAGGCCGCAATCAAAGATCTTCCCAAATAGGAAAGGTCATTGGATGTGGGCGTCATGGAACAAAAATAGAAAGTGCAATAACAAAGTTTGTTGATCTAAAGTCTAAACTCTAAAGGCTAGGAAAATGTATCATCACTTGCTCATTTTGTATAATGCCCACGGTAGGCTAAATGATGATACTGGTAACGGTAGGCTAAATTTTCATACTGGCCACGGTAGGCTAAATGTTGATACTAGCCACGGTAGGTTAAATGTTCTTACTGTCCAAAAACAAGATAGTAAGCAAAACAATTTTATTGTTGATTGTTTGTTTTAAAAAATACAACCTAGGTAATAAACTCATTACAGGATCCCCCGTTATTTCCTTGCACAATTTTGTATGATTATACTTAAAAGGGGAGCCAAAGTTAAGCTTGCCCGGGGCGCAAGTAATCGTTGGGCCGGATCTGACCCGTGCTCTTATGCAACACTTTTTCCGGATCTTTCCTTTTGTAAGATCGCCATTGTAAGATGGCGAAAGGGAAATAATCAATGAATAAATAGTTTGTTTCTGAATGCAACTAATGCGCCCTTATTATTTTGTCTCTTGAACACGTATAGAGTAGTCTTTTCCGTAATTAAAAAGAAACTTTTAAAATACAAACGTTTGTTTGAAAATTTATTGCGTAATAACTTTTACTTTCCCATATATTTTCTTTGATTAGCAATCCTATGTATTTTTAAGATAATAATTTAGCGCTACATATGTTAAAAGTTTTTTTTTTATATTTTAAAGATTACAGAAGACCTTGTCACTCCAATATAAAACGAACAAAATAATTTTTGTGTCTAATTATTTATTTTTTTTTTTATAAGTTATGTGAAACAAAAAGTAATATTACAGATTTAACTCAGACAAGAAAACAGGGAGGTAATAAACAGGCTTAGAAAAACAATATTTATTTCGTCTTTCTGCGCCTTACCTTCCGATTCCTGTTTAATATAATTCGTTTACACATAGTTGTATCGTGTACTTCATTGTTGATTTGAATTTGCCCTTGCAGTAAACGACCAGTGCACGTTATTTACATGTATAACAAAAAGTAATGTTTAAAAAGAATTCAAATATATAAATTTTTGCTCACGAATGGACGACAGTTTTCAGTTTAAGGGTCCGATAGAATGGGGGGGGGGGGGGGCTGGCGGGGGGAAAAAAGTCTAAAAAAAAAAGGTATGTTTAAAAAGAAATCAAATATATTAATTTTTGCGCCCGAATGGACGACAGTTTTCAGTTTAAGGGTCCGAAAGAAAGGGGGGGGGGGGGATCGCTGCGGGAACAAAGTCTTAAAATAAATGATAAAGATCGGACTAAGAAACTTCTAACTATAAGACACTACAAGAAATATGGAAGTTCTTTGCGTCTTAGCTGCATTATACTCCTTCTTTATATGAAGGGCCCACGAAAAATGTATGGATCATTCTGGCTCCGATGTATGTGGAGGGCATTCGCAATGTTTATTGTGCCTGATATTGAAGGGGATATTTCACTGGTTGCAAGGGCTACACTAGGAACTGGGGATTGAAAGGCCTGAAGCAATAGATGCAAAAGTGTCAAGTGTTGTCACCTCAACTGGTCCTTTTAGAAGTTTGTTCCAGTCCCTGATTGTCTTTGGCAGGAATTAGTAGTTCCTGTACTGTGTTCTTGATTTTTACTGGACGTAATGGTCTCGTCGCTGTCCAGGGGGGAGAGGGAAGATTTTCTGTTTCATGTTGGAGCAATTAACCAACCCATTTTTATCGTGTACATCAGGGGTCTCCAAACTGCGGCCCGCGTGCTTTCTCATCCGTCGTGGAGACCTTTTTATCTACGGAAAATAGCTACGGATATTTACATGTATCCTGCCAAGATCAGCCGCCGCTTACGTGGACGTTACGTTTTTACAGAATTAGAATAGAGACGCACAGTAGTGCGTTATGTTTTCCAACCGATCACTGCATTGCAAAGAATACAACCTACGCCGTCATTATCAAAGCAAACATCAGGAGAAACATGCACAGTTGGAGGGTATTGTCCGTGCCGAAAAACTTTCTATGTACAAAATCAACTCACATCTCAGAGGACATTGTTCAGCAAATCCTCAAATGAAAATGAATTCTTAACAAAGGCAAGTTATAAAGTTGACTACGTCCTGACTAAAAAAGGCAAACCGTTTATCGATGGTTAAGTAGACGAGGAATGTTTGTTGGTGGTGGCTGAGGAACTTTGCTCTGAAAAGTCAAAACAATTTGAAAACGTAGCTTTGGGTGCTAATACCATTTCATACCGTGGTGCAGACATGGGTGAAAACATTGTGACTCAAAAAGCGAAAATGCAAGTAAGTATCGCCATTTTTTAATTGCAGTGGATGAATTTCTGGCCAGCTGTTCCATCTCTCAACTGCTTGTGTTCATTTGAGGTGTGGATGGAGACATGAACATAACACAAAAGCTGGCTTCCCTACATAGCATGTACGGCACTGTTAACGGAAATGGATATATTCAATGAGTCCTGGAAAGTAAAGGCAAGCCACAGCCATTACTGTCTGATGAAGAGTGGCAATGGAAATTGGCCTTTGCTGCAGACATAACTAGTCATTTAAATTTTTTGAACAAGGTGAGGAAAATCTAGTTTCTGATCTATACACCCACCCAAAGGCCTTCAGATCCAAACTCTTCTTGTTTTTTGTAACAAGTACAGGCCAACAAATTGAAGTAATTTTAGCAGTGCAAGGTCTTAGTGGCTGAAGCAACATCGAAGTTCCCCACGTCATTTGCATGCGAGATCATCAAAGACCCCCAGCTGCAGTTTCAGCAGCGGTTTTATGACTTGGATTCAAGTGAGACTCTTTCAAAACACATTTGAAGCAGACGTGGTCAGTTCCCAGATGAAGCTGGAGGTCATTGAGTTGCAAGCAATATTACCTCCTTATGGATGAATTCAAAGAAGGACTGCTGGGTTTTTACCAGTTTTTGCCCAAGGAAGGCTATCATAATATCAAAACTTTTGCATCAAGGTACCTTTAAATCATAAGAACAACATACCTGTGTGAATAAACATTTTTTTTTAAATTTAGAAAATTAAGAAAAATTTGAGAATACAATTGTCCAATGATAATCTCAGGTAACAGTTGATGTTAGGGACATCAAATCTTGAGCCAGAAATGTCTACTATTATAGCATCCAGGAAACAATTTCACCATTCCCACTTACTCAGGTGTTCATGTGTAATGTATCAATGTATTATTAAATAATAACTGAATAAATTAATTATTAAATGAATAATTCAAAACACTATCCATGTTTTTATTTTTTTATTTATTTTGGACATCAAGTGTGTAGTCGGCCCCCAAACTGCTGATTGATCGTTAATGCGGCCCTCGTGCTGAAAAGTTTAGAGACCCCTGGTTTACATCATGGAGAGCCTGGATAATCGACATTGAGCACTCTTTAAATCCTCATTTAAGTAACAAACCAAATGCATACAAATGCGTATTTGCCTTGGTTTCCTTTGGATGTTAGTTTTATATTTATGTTCATTTTTTTTAAAATGTAATAATGAAAGAAGTCACGAAGATACTAACAGCAACCAACATAACCCCTACTTCAGTTGTGTTCAATGTTTGGAACTAAATATATATCATAAGTATTCACTATGCATTTTGTGCTGCAGTCCTGACGTGCGAGGTGATGCAAGTGCCAACCTGCAGTGGCAAGACCAGTGAGGCTGCCACCCTACCATGACGACAAGGCGATGCATGGGCCAACCTGCAGTGTCAAGATGTGCAAAGCGATACTTGTGCCTGTAGCAGACCATGTTAACTTTGATTTTTCACACCACCCTAATATTTATTCTCACGACACAATGGCGTAGTGATTTATGGTAACGATATAAAAAAAAAACACGAGAAAAGCGGGAACTAGTTTTTATAGCGGAAGAAGCATTCATGTTTTAAGTAAAGCAACAGAGTGTACTGTTTTATCAATTGAAGAGGTGACAGACATAGTGTTTTTTTTTTCTGGAATGGATTATAGGATTATTATCAGATAAAATATTATTGACAGTATATATATATATAAATATTTTGCATTCTATGATTGTTGCAAGGATATTCTCTTAGCAAGGATTTATTATTTGACTTATCTATTAAACGTAATAAAGCACTGTGTGAATTGTACAATTGGATATTGTCAATTCTTGAGAGAGAGGAAGAGATAAGTAATAAGTATGAGGAGTGGACAGTGGAATGAATTAGTTATTCAATCAGTAGCTGCAGGTCATAGCCTACATTGAAATCAAAATATTAATTAACAATGTTACCACCAAGCATTGTGATTATGGGGCCAGATAAAGAAAGCAACCCAAACCTACGGTATCAGTAACAGAGTTCCTTTCAGTCATAGCTCCGTGGGGGGGGGCACAACCCCCCCCCCCGGGGAAAGACAAGTGCCCCTCCCCCCAGCAAAAATATGTCCAACAATAAATCAACTGGCACTGCTGGCACTGCCCTCCCCCACCCCCCCCCCCCCCGAAAAATCTGAAGTAACCCCTCCAGGGGGGGGGGGTAATTTTCTGAAATAATCACTGATCAGTAATATCTACGCCAGAGATGGTTGAGTTACGAAACTAAGTCCACTTAAGCCTACACTTATAAAAAGGCTATTTTTAGAGGTAATGTTAAATTGACTACGACTGAAACGTCATCGGAACTACACACACAGAGTTATGCAGTTTCCACACAGAGCATTAGCAACACAGCTAGTGTAGAACTCTCGTCACCAGTTGGTATTGCTGGATAGTCTTCAAGCTTTCTATGAGTGTAGCCGAGAATTTTTATTCTAATAAGCCTACAGTGATTTACAATTACGAGAAAACTAGCGGTACTGAATACTGAAGAAAGCTGAACCAGAGATTCCATTTACTGAAAATCCACTACGGGTGCTACAGAAGAAATTCCATTGATCAAGGTGCATATAAAGAGGTGTTATGAAGTGTGATTTGTGTATCAAGACATCTTACAACATTAGTGCACAATTCCCCAGCAAAATTGTAGCACTAAGAAGCATTCGAACGCTGAATTGTGATGCAGTGATGAGACGTGCGAAGCGATGCTTGAGAAAACCTGCAGTTACAAAACGTGCCAAGTGATTCATGTTCCAACCTGCAATGTCAAGATGTGCGAAGCGATACATGAGCCAACCTGCAGTGTCAAGGCGTGTGAGGCGATGCATGTGCCAACCTGAAGTGACAAGACGTGCAAAACAATGGATGTGCCAACTAACAGTGACACGGTGTTTGAGGCACTGCATGTGTCAAACTACAGTTACACGACCTGCAATACGATGAAAGTGTCATACTGCCTTGACAAGACGTGCAAGACGGCGCATGGGCCCAAATGCAGTAACAAGACTGGCAAGGCAATCCATGTACCAACTTGCCATGACAAGATGTGCCAGACAATGCATGTGCCAACCTGAAGTGACAAGACGTTGCATATGCCATCCTGCAGTGATAACGCGATGCATGTGCCAACCTGCAGTGACAATATCACCAACGAGAAACAACAATCTTATCTGTTGCCGTAAAAATTCTAGCCGTGGTTTTTGCTGCCTTATCTAAATTCTGAGTACGACAGAGGGGGTTATTTTACTTTACGCTACAAAAATGCTGGTTAAATCACTTCCTTATCGTTATTATTTAGTTAACCTTTATCAGGAGCTTAAGTTACATAATCTGGACACTAAGACAGGGATTCTCAATTTGTGACCATCGAAAGGGTCGTGTTTTAATTCTTAAAAAAAACAACTATTTCTTTATTCTATTCAAATAAATTCATTTAAAATAAATAAATTGTATATAATTTAAAAGTTTGTTTATTTGAACATAGAAAATATTAGTATTACCTATCACATTTAGTTTTACCTATCACATTTAGGATCACCAATCACAGTTAGTGTGTCCAATCACATTTAGGATTACCTAGGCTTAGCACAATGTTTCGGATTGAAACTGAAACCAATGAGATTAGGTATCACCAGAGGCGTTACCAGGAGCTGAATGGGAAGGAATGGGATCGACACTTAATAAAGTAATGTTTATTACTTACATTATTTGTGTGTGTGTGGGGGGGGGGGGCTTTAGTACACCACTGGGTTTTCCTCAAGGTCTGGCCAGTCACGACATGAATATTTTATTAAAATTTTTGGACAGAGACAGCCTTCCATTCACTATGTGTCAATTGAATTTAACTTCCTACAAATGACTTTATTCTTTTTACCCAAAACCTCTGAAGCGCTCAGTAATGGGGAATTTTTAAGAATCTTAAGAGTATTACTGACTATAAATTTTAGCATATTACTTCCCTCTCCTCATAAACTGGGACAGAGGTCGTAGCTTGCGGGAGCGCCTTTAGCACAAGACACGAGACTCAAATTTAAAGAGGAGTTAAATACACGTTGACAGGATCATGAATACGAGGATTTTTTTACATATAAAGTATTTGCATAGAATTCAAGCTTAGTTACATCAAATAAGGTATTTGATACAAACCAAGTTCTAATATTAAAAGTTCGCTAGACTATCAAATAGCTCATACTAGAACATCTAACAATTCTCTCTCGTCCAGTGTTTCCCAACCTTTTTTGTGCCATGCCCCACATAAGTCTATCCAAAATTCATATGCCCCCTTATGTTATCTCTCTCTATATATACCTACTTATAATTTTTAATATTAAAAAACTGAATTGTTCACTAAATGAAAACTAAATTACAGTTTCTTAGGAAGAAGGAAAAAGGCTTTAGATATGATTAAGATTTACGAAAAAAAATTTTAAGGAAACACAGTAAGTAAATTTTAAAACATATACTGGAGAACTGTAATTCAATTAGAAAATGAAAGCTTTTCTCAAATAGTTTAACTATTTATCATTCCATTTATTAGTCATGATTTTATCATTTAAAGATACAAGTAGAGATTACAAATACAGTGTGAGATGACAAATTCAATGAGAAACTTGCGCTTGATGCCTGCTGAACAGAGAAACGGTAACAATAGACGTCTTGTACATTCGTTAGACTTTCGCTATTTCACTTCTGTTTACACTCACAAAGCCATGCCATCCCTCATTTAATATTACATAAAGTTTTATCAGACTCTTCTTTTTGCATTTCTGAGAGTTTTTCTTGACATTGCATATTTGAAATATCAGACAGATCCACAAACATTGGCTGCATCATCCAAGTTGGAAAATCATTTTTTTTTTTTTTCAAATCAGAAAATCATTCTTTAAAATTAGCCGAAAGAATTTTTAGATGATCGACAATAACACGTATTGAGGTATCAGTCACTTCGCATTTTTTGAGCCAATGAAACTTTTCAAAATTTTTGTTACAAACATGTTTTTGAGATAATTCAATAAATCCTTGTAGAAAAGTTTGCGGAACGAGAAACCCACAAATCTCCAAACAAACCAACCAACAAATGTTCATTTATATATATAGTTAGAGATATAAACAGTGAATATACCATTTGCTTTACCTATATATTTAAAAGCCTATCCCATTATAGTAACGTAGCTAGGGTCAGTGTCGACTGCGGCAGGCTAAGATTTTTTCGCCCCCCCCCCCACACCCCTCTTTCACGAAGAAAGTCCTTGCAGTTGGCCGAATACGCCGCATTTTAGAAATAAAACATATCGGCCCGTAGCGGACCTCCCCACCTCCTTCCTACGCCACTGTATCCCAATAGTTCTGCTATGTTTACTAGTCTTACTCCAACAGGTGTAATGGAATTTCTATACATTCAAAAAATATTAACTTTAACATACTAACATGCATCTAACTTTTTATGGCATCTAAATAGTTTAATTTGAAAGTAGGACACATGATGAAAAAGGATTCTATGATTGAACCTAAAGTTCATTATTTGTCTTATTAACGGTTTTCTTTTAAATTCAGATATGTTTGAGCAGTGGCGTAGCTAGGGGGATGCGGGGGGTGCGGACCGCACCGGGTGACACCAACCTTAGCTACGCCACTGTGTGTAGGCTTACATGCAAAAGTTGCACCAGGAATAATTTTCTTTTTTTTAAAAAGAAAATAGCTCCGCCTTAACAACAAATGTTTCGGTCGTAGGAATTTTATGTACCCTGGAATTATTTCAGGAAAGATTTATATAATGCTTACGTAAGTAAATGTTTATCTAAGACTGTAGGATCTTTTGTTAGGCAAACAGTAGAATGTCAGGTGAACAAGAAGGACAAATGTGTCACAGAGCCTTAAGCAACTGTAAGTACAAATCTTTAAATTTGCCCTTCAACGTTTGAAGGTAGTTGAAATTAAAACAAAAGATTTTGAAATTATTAAACAAGGTTCAAAGGATTTTAAATTAGCAAATTTATTTTTTCCAACGTTAGATTGTAGCGTCATCAACACTTAATGTACAGAGAGCTTAAGGGTCAGTTCACACGATAAAATTTTCAAGTATAAATTTGATGCAATTTTTGTAGGAAGTCTTGTCACAACTTTCAAATTTACTATATGATCAAATTGCCATTTCTTTTTTCAACAAAAAAAAAAGAAACTACACACAAAATAGTACGTTCATACATAAATTTGACGCGAAATTTGAAGCTAATTTCATCGTGTGATCTGAAGCTAAAGATCGTTCAAAAATATATATCAAAGGAGTTACAATTTTTTCTATTTATACAAAAATGATATATGCATGTGTAACATCACTTTGTGCTTAAACCTAAATAATATATTCATTGTGTTGCATTACTTTATGCTTAGGCAAAAATTATATATGAAATGTGTTACAATTATTGGTGATAAAAAAATATTTCTAGAATAAAATATAGATCTTGATAATTGATAGTTAAAAAACATAAAAATAATATATTATCTTTTTATGTCAATTTTCATAATATAAAATTGAATTATATATTTTGTAAACCAACAGTACGAGATTGGTGATATTACACATTTTGTGAAGGCCTAAGCTTTTCAGCTTATCACAAATTATTCATTGCCTGGAGATGACGTCACTTGGTGCAGACAGCAGGGCTTTTATACAGCAGAAGTTGAATGAATTTCCCTGTTCTTTTAACATTGGGCGAGCAAACTATCAAATTGATGGCAGAGGCGTGGATTGTACACGAATTTGTGAAGTGCCCTGTGTTAAAAACACTTGGGAGAGATATGTCAGTTACGACATACCTAACAGCAGTGACGATACATGGATACCTCTTGAATGGGAGCAGAATTACAGAATAAAAGCTTATGTGGAAGTGGGAAGGTTTGAAGAGGCAAGAAAACTGATAGATGAAGTGTTGTACAAGACTGAGGAACAAAACATGACGACAATGGCTAATTTGGCTGTTTTATATTTTGAGGAGGGCAAGGTGGAAGAGGCTGACGATGTTGTGAAACAGCTCAATGAACTTTCATCACTCATCTCATTCAAATATTTGAAGGCAGACGCCTTGTGTGAGCAGGCTTATTTCTATTTTGAATTTGCAAATGCCGAAAAAAACATATCTGGTATAGAGCTACTAAACTTTGCTTTGAAGTTCCCTATTAGATACAAACATGAGGCTGATTTGATGTTAGGAATTCTACACAGACGATGTCTTCATTGGAGCACGTATGATTTTGCCAAAGAAAAAATTGACTTTGGTTTTTATGTTAAAGATGCATTCAAAATTTTGTCAGCGTTGCGGTACGAAATAAACATAAAAGATATTGTGAAAGCTCATGCTCTAGTTGAGCTAGCAATGCTTCGGAATACTGTTACTTATGTTAACAATGATTACACTCAGACAATTGCTTTCAATGGCACAGTAGAAACACTGTGTGATGAAGCCTTGACACTAGCGCCTTCCTCAGCCAACGTTACAGCCATAGTAGGTCAACTGATGAGATATGTCCCTGGTCGAACTGAAACGGCGAAACAGCTGTTGGGGACATCTCTGAACATTAAGCCAACTGGACGCGCTTATCACCACCTAGGATTAATCCTTCTCAAAGAAGCTAAGGAGTTTGAACATATTCATGGCACAAGAGCAATACGGACATTGAGTTTACCCTTAGGAGATAACATCGAGCAAGAACTCAATATGGACCGGGTTCTTCAGAGACTACTCTCACAAGCAAAAGAAATTCCTCCCTTTAGTTCTAATAATCCGTTTATCCAGGACGCAACAGAAAATCTTCACCAGTATCTTTTGTATTCAGCCATTCGCACCAAAATACCAGCCGTTGTTAGTTTAGGGCATGCATATATTCGATGTCGGGCATACGATCGGGCACTTGAGATCTATGATCGTCTGAATGCATGTGACACAGATTGGGTACATAAGATGGTCCTTGCTTACGGTCACCTAATGTCCACTCTTTGCTTGCTGCTTAAGTCAGAGGTGGAAACAAATGAGACTCAAACAAAGACAATCCGTGACAAATGCCTTACTTTGTTAATAAAAGCTGTGAGTCTTTGGGAGGAAATTTCCGAGGCTGAGGTGTCGAGTTTTGAACCGTCAAAAATCTTGGAATCGTTGAGACGTATTCCAAAATACCACGATGTTCCACCAAATCTGCTCCCCAAATTGAATTTCAAAGGGCAACACAATGCTTAAATATTTTTTTCTATCGTATGAATAACATTTCTATACAACAAAATATTCTTTAAATATTCATAGTGGGTTTTGTGATTACTTTAAAAATTAGTTTTAGGCTGCTGAACCTTTGACTCGAACCTCTTGAATGTATTTTTGGTGGCATTTGATTCATTATACCACAAGGGTCAGATATCATCCTTGCAACCACGACCCGACCAGATTGTAAGGCAGCTCTATGTCACTCAAATGCATGAGCATTAACATATACTGAACTTAGCTACTAGTATTAATAGACTCATCAATAACTCAAGTAATATCGCTAAAAAAAAACTACCTTCGCTTGCAGAACTATTTAAAGCAATTTGCAGTTGGTGAAATCAATAAAAATGGTGGGTACATCCCAGTTTTTTCCTCACAGATACCTAAGATCACATACCAATCTCTTCTTAAAAGATGCCTAAGATCACATCAAAATCTCTTCATCACAGATGTCTAAGATCACATCCCACCCACTTCATAACAGATATTTACGATCAGCTCTATCATGTCGAATCTCTCCCTCTACGTTAAGATCGAAAGCTATACAATTTCATTTCTTCCCCAAACCTTCAGAATTTACAGTATGCTCTCCCGGCTGTTGCAAAATCTAGAGCATCACTCTTAACATTAATGTCACCTACCGAGTGAAGCCTTTTGACATATGGAGGCTGATTGTTGTGATTGAGAAATTTAAAAAGACCACTTATGTTTGACAAATACTTAAGATCAATTGTGTCTAGGTAACGTGAGTTTGGACCACTTGCGTTTATTTAACTTGTGTTTGAGATAGAGACCGACCAAATTTCGGCTTCGGTTTCGGCGCCGAAAGTGGCCATTTGATCACTTTCGGCCTAGTTTCGGTTTAGGCCAAAACTGAAAAGTTAACTTTCGGCTTAATTTCAGTTTCGGTCGAAAGTGACTGAGGTTTTCGGTCATCTATCCCAAGTCAGACAGTCTGTCTCTAGGCCGACAATCTGATATTCATTAGTACTCGACATATTGCCGTCATAGTATGTTATATGACTAATACTCAGCGAAAGCTGCCCACAGCTGCATGATGACCTACTGGTCCTATATTTCCAAAAAAAAGTACATTTCAATTAGGCATAGACTAATGTCAGCAGTTTTGTGGAAGATAAACTTAAGGAAATAGTAATATTTATATCATTATTTTCGTTTTAATTTTTGTTTCAAAAATAAAATTTGGAGCTGTCACAGATAATAATGATTTACAAGGGAGTTAAGTGAGGTGAGAATTATGACTTGTAATTTATAAAGTATGGAACTTGGTAAGACGAACCAATCAGTGAAGAGGAGATACAAGAAAAAAATGGCGACATGGCGGTTATTTTAAGTCCATGTTATTAATGCTATGTGATAAGATCATGAATAGATTGTGATTGTGACGTTATCAAGTGGAGAAGATTTAGTCTAAGTGTTCTTTAAGATCATTACAAGTATTATCTAGTTATGCTTATTATTGTGATTACGTATTTATTGTGTTCCCTACTGGAACAGGGAACTTAAAGAACTCGTGAAGCGAAGAGCAAAAGCCTGAAAACAAGCCGCAAGAAAGAAGACGCCTGCAGCTCAAGCAGACTACAACTGACTTACGGCTGAGGTTCGGGCGGCTGTCCAAAAAGGCGAAAAAGTCAAAATAGGTAAGCGCGTGTGAAAAGCTCAACCTCCAAGACGGTAGGAAAGTGTGGAGCCTGCTTGGAAATCTCTCTGGTGTGGGGAAGGCCAAAAACCCACATCCAATTAAAACCGCGGATGGCGTCGAGGCGAGCGACGCAGAGAGGGCAAAGGCACTAAACGTTCACTTTGCCGCAGTGATCAAAAAGACCAGAGAGACCGAAGAGCACCGCAACATCCAATGGCTAAGGAAAAGGGGAGCTCGAACCCAACGCATTGGGCCCCAACCAGAGCTTTTCACAACTCCCCTCACAATGGAAGAATTGCGAACCCCACTAGACAAGTGTAGACCAGCCAAAGCACCAGGGCCTGACAGGGTACATAACGAGATGTTGACCCACCTAGGGAAACAGGGGAGAGAGATTTTGCTGGCTCTCATAAATAATACCTGAGCCACAGGCACCCTGACAAAAAGTGGAAAAAAGCCACAGTCATCCCAATTCCCAAAGAAGGAAAACCAGGCCATCTACCAAGCAGCTATAGGCCAATCTCGCTAACATCTTGTGTGGGGAAGGTAGCAGAACGAATGGTAAATGGACGATAATGCTGGTTTCTTGAGAAAAACAAGTGCCTACCACCGACGCAAGGTGGCTTCCGAAAGGGTCGACAACCCATGGATCAGGTGACCCGTCTAGCCCAATCAATGACAAACGAGCTCCAGAAAAAGAATCACTCGGTAGCAGTTTTCTTTGACCGTAAGCAAGCATATGACCGAGTATGGCACACAGGCCTCATGTACAAATTTCAAAAGCTGGGAATCACAGGCAACATGACCGAATGGGTGGAAAACTTTTTAAAGGACAGAACTATCACCCCACGGGTTGGCGATAGTATATCAGTCCAATTAGTCCTTGAGGATG
Source organism: Lymnaea stagnalis (assembly GCA_964033795.1). Classification (NCBI taxonomy): domain Eukaryota; kingdom Metazoa; phylum Mollusca; class Gastropoda; family Lymnaeidae; genus Lymnaea; species Lymnaea stagnalis. The sequence continues at coordinate 2,150,026 of CAXITT010000006.1, forward strand.
GACTCCCACAGGGGTCTGCCCTCAGTTGCACCCTATTCCTAGCCTATGTATATGACTTGCAAGAGGAATAAGAATCCGAAAAAGCAATGTTTGCAGACGATTTAACCATGTGGAGCTCGGGGAGGAATGTCAAAGATCTGCAGAACCAGCTGCAAGGCGACCTCGACAGAACAGAAGCCTACACGAGACTGTGGAAAATGGTCGTCAATACGGACAAGACGGTGGATTCCAAATTCAACAACGGAAGAAACGCACTGAAGGTAGAAGCGAAATTGACAATAAATGGGAAAGAGTTGCAATGGGATCGGACTCCAGTTTACTTGGGCGTGAAGCTGGACCAAAACTCCAGCTTCATAACCACGTACACGAACTGTGGGCTAAAACCACACAGAAGTTAGGCCTAGTGAAGGAGTTGGCATGCACCGACTGGGGCGCGGACGCAACACTACTGAGATCGCTCTATCTCAGTATGCTGAGGGGAGCCATGGATTACAGCCTCCCAGTTCAAACCTTCGCGAGCCGAACGGCTCTAGAGGAACTGGACCGCATCCAAAACCGAGCTCTCAGGTTTGTTTGCGGGGCGATACGCACAACACCGACGGCCGCGGTGGAAGTCTTGGCAGACGCCGAACCACTCGAAATCAGACGAGAAAAGGCATTCCTAACGACAGTGGAACAGTATCGTCGTATGGACAGAAACAAACCCTGTTTCAAACTGCAGAATGAATGGGTAAGGAAGACCAGATTAAAGAGACCGTCCTTCATGGACACGGTCCATCGCCTTGAGGAAGGTGTGGCCTTACCCGGAAACAGAGAGAAAGTGAAGGTCATCCTGGCAAGGGGACCTCACGAGAGCCTATCCCGGCCTGATATACGCCTTACCTTGACCAACACCAAAGCCAACAGAGCCAGCCCTCCCGCAGAACTATCAGAGGCAGTGCTTAGAACGATTAACGCTTACCTGGACAGTCAGGTGAAAGTCTTTACAGACGGCTCATGCTTCGCGAGAGAAAGTCACAGTGGCTACGGTACCCTTATCCAGTATCCCGCGGAGATAGCTCCACCCGAGGAGCTATCCGGCCCAAGCGGAGGAAACAGAACAAGCCTGGATGCGGAGATCGAGGCAATACTGGTTGCTCTGAAAAGGGTCCACCAACGCCTGGCAAAACGAAAACGCTTCCCAGACGTAGTGGTTTTCTCCGACTTACAATCAGCTCTCGAACACATGGGAAGGGGCTCGAAGGAAACCACAATGATAGGTACCATTCTGCAGACAGTAGGCAGCATCCAGGCAAAAGGCGGCAAATTAGTTCTGCAGTATATCACTTCGCACGTTGAGGTGGCGCAGCCAGACAGGGCGGACTTCCTAGCCAAAGAAGGCGCGTCTCAACCCCAGCCAAATAAACCAATGACCCAGTTGGGGGTCACGACATGGCTGAAAGTCCACTTTCGGGACAAGTGGTTCGGCAGGTGGGACGCAGGAGAAACCGGACGACAGCTGCACCGGAAAAGACCGCGACCGAGCAAGACCGACCCATGGTGAGGACTCAAGAGAGGAGAACAGAGCCTCATAACCCAAATGAGGACTGAATACTGCGCGACACGCAGCATCTTCACAGACTAGATGATCGAAGGGAACCAAACTCCAGATTCTGTGGCGAGGCAGAAGAAACAGTGGCTCATGTGGTCATCACGTGTCCTAGTTGGGGGACGAGGGCAAACGGGCGAACCTGGAAGCCTGCCTTGAAGATATGATTTACGGGGATGCCCAGCAGATGAGACTCGCCGCCAAATTAGTAGCCAGGGCTCTAAGAGACTAAGTCTCAGCCCAACAGAGTATTGACATTTATTAGTCCGCGTTTAAAATGGTTCTTACCATTTTAATAACCATACAAATATATAGAAACATAATAAAAATCAAAATTAGACTAGTCGTTGAGATTCGACTGAAACCGTCGTGGAGAGTCACGTTATACATAACTTTCGGCCTATTTTCGGTTTCGGCCGAAAATTATTTTTAACTTTCGGCCCAGTTTCACTTTCGGCCGAATTCAGAATATCACTTTTGGTCAGTCTCTAGTTTGAGATATACTTAAGGTCACCTGTATCTAGATCATTTTTTTTATACCTTGTATTTTGATCACTTGTGTATCATTTTTCTTTTTTTATATAAAAAAAATATTAAAGAATTAATGAAATAATTTTGATTAACGCAACTTTATATTTCCATAAATAGTTTAATATTACATTTATCGTATGTCACAGTTTATTGAGTTGTTTTAATAATGATTTTTTTTAATGTTGTTTGAAATACTAGGTTAACTAGGCTGGATAAATAAATTTACTAAATAATATAGTGAGAGTTTGAGCACATCAATCTTTTTTTTTTCCTTAACTTCTAAATCCACGTTCTAGATTTTAAACAACGATTTTATTCTATTCGATTACACTTTAAACAGTTTAATATGTTTAAATATGATCAAACATTTCCTATGAGCTGTGTATATGTTAACACATAGAGTTATTACATTTACCTAGAGAGTAAGGACATGTTAACACATAGACTACAACATTTACTTAAAGAGTTGGTACTTGTTAACACATTAAAGTTGACATTCGACCCCTATCGATCACTGGTATGTTGTCTGCTCATCTGGACCACGTTTGCCCTGAGCCCCATCACCGCCACCGCTGACCTCCAATTCTTTTGTTGTCGTGGGGAGCTACCCGGAAGGGAGAGAACTCCGTCCTTTTGGATTGTGACTTATGTCATAGCCGCGAGAAATATTAATTCCCCTGTTGACCTCACAGCGTTCATCATGCCCAGCGCCCATTCAAACGGCAGCGCCACTGGAAATTAAAGTAAATCATCTGACTCATGGGTGGCCCATAAAGAAGCCGAATATCATGATTCTTTTTTTATTTTATGTCATTTTCTTCTTAAAATATGTGTGTGTGTGGAAATGTGTGAGTTTTGTTCTTTTTATTATTATTATTATTTTATTAATTTTTTGCTACTGTCGTTAGACCGCAGTGGTCTCACGTTGACAAAATATTATTTGTTTCTTTTGATGTGTACACATTTTTTGGTCTAAACTATAAAACGATAAAAGATAACGGTTTTTCTAATATTCCTTGAAATAAAAAAAAAAAAAAAAAAATTATAGTAAAAATATTTTTTTTTTTTTTTGATGTGTACACATTTTTTGGTCTAAAATATAAAAATATAAAAAATAACGGTTTTTCTAATATTCCTTGAAAAAAAAAAAAAAAAAAAAAAAATTATAGTTTCATCTCTGCTTCAAGTTTTTTTCTGCAAAAGACTGGATTTTGCAAACTAAGAAAAAATAAGTCTAATGGTATTTCTTGCCTAATATAATGGGGAGCCTTGTATATATATATATATAAAAATTACTTGATTGAAGTCTTAAAGTTTTCGTTTTAAAACTAAATTTGTATTTGTCTTCTGATAACATTTTTTTTATTGTTTAAACACAACGGAAGACTTGTGGAATTCATAGAAAGATTGATGACGCCATGCCCCAACTCATCTCTACATGGATGATTTAAACCAATATTTACTCTTTAAATGACTCGTACATCAATGCTCCTCCCTATTGTGCCCCCCTGTTCTGGAGTTGCCTCGCGCCCCTTCACGATTGACACTCTGGGCGTCAAGAAAACTTGGTTTCTCAACCCAAACAAAAACACCAGGGAGTCTCGGCCGTGACCTCTCAATGCCCCGCCATAAATCCTGGTCTACACTCAAGTTGCTTTTAATCAACTATCTACGTCATTGTCGTTTTATTTATAGACCTTGCTCGGGAGTGTTCAGTATAAAATATGAAATGCGATCTTGTTCTCCAACAGTCAGGAACAACAAAATAACAACAACAACCACAAATACATCACGTGAGTGTTCAAGTATGTATGTTGGACATACATACAGAGTTAGAGAGATACAGAAGAGGGACAGCAGGGTAAAAAAGTAAGAAAAATAATAGAAACAAGAAAGAAAGAAAAGAACAACAAAATAGACTCATATTAAATGAAAGAAAGTAAAACAGTTTGTTTGTTTGTTTGTAGTTGTGTTTTTTTTCTTTTTTTGCAAAGCATCGAAAAAAACTTAAACTGAGCTTTAAAGCATTAAATAACGTGTTACATTCACCGACCACAATCTTCATGCATTAATGTATCATATATTTATAAATCAATTATAAAACAAGAAGAAATAGTGTTTTCAACCGATGATTTATTATAAGCCGATGTTGATGACAAACCTTTGTAAAAAATGAGATCCTAGCAAGTACTATAACAATCAACAAGGAACGTGTGACATCGTGTGACATCGTGTGACATCGTGTGACATCGTGTGACATCGTGTGACATCGTGTGACATCGTGTGACATCCTGTGACTCGTGAACAAAAAGATTAACGCCAAAAATTAAAATATTTTCTTAGCAGTGGCCAAGAGAAGAACAACACCTTTGGCGATGAGTTCTCGTTGCCAATCATCTTTGAAACCGATAACACTTTTAGCGGTGAGCTCTCTGTTCCAATTATCTGTGATACTGATCACACCTTTTAATTAAGCCATCTATTAATAAACTATTTATGTACCCGTTACTTCATCCAGAATTTAATATAATTTTTGACCATCTGATCTGTTGATAGCCCGACCTCATTATCCATGTACACAGCTAATGCAATTTATTAAATGTACACAGTTGCGTTTCATTCATAACGATACGCAACGTAGATATAGAAACTAATTCCCGTACACAAGAGACGCAGAGCTTTGTGTAAAAACGTTACAAATAGAACAAATAACTGTTATATAATTAATATAACATACAATTATGCATGATCAACATACTATACAAATGAAATGCAGTGATTTCTCCATCTGGTGCTATCAGAAACAAATCTTCACTACCGATAACGACGACACCAGAGACAGTTTCATAATTATGCCACAGGCAATTTCCAATCAGAATACTTAGACAAGGACAGATTTCTCCAACATATCTATCAAATTAGGTATGCCATCCACATAGTTATCAACTAGGGTACGTAACACATATATTGGCTACCTCATTCACATACTAATTAAATAGCGTATGCTCTTCGCATTTTGATCAAATAAGTATGTTTTACACAAGATGATGAAATAGGACACATTATTCACATACTTATCAAATAAGATGTGTTTTACATAGCCAAATAAGATGTGTTTTACATAGCCAAATAAGATGTGTTTTACATAGCCAAATAAGATGTGTTTTACATAGCCAAATAAGATGTGTTTTACATAGCCAAATAAGATGTGTTTTACATAGCCAAATAAGATGTGTTTTACATAGCCAAATAAGATGTGTTTTACATAGCCAAATAAGATGTGTTTTACATAGCCAAATAAGATGTGTTTTACATAGCCAAATAAGATGTGTTTTACATAGGACAAAAGAACATTTACTTTTTAGTCATCCAATGTGACGCTCTCTGTTTATGACGTCACCAGAGTTAAAAAGTAATTGTACTTGCCAAGTATCTTATAAAACAGGGTTAGGGTGGGGGGAGAGGGGGTCAACCAGGGGGGCGCAACCCGAGGCCCGCCAGTTCAAACATTGTGAAGCGTGGGAGCCTGATTTATCAATCACAAAAACACGCATTCATTCTTGGTTTAATTTAAAAAGAAATCGATTTTAAAAAATGGAAGTATTCGAAAATAAATAAACAAGTTTACTTTTATTCCATTATTTTGTTCGGCATATCATTCTATGATTGTTTTCATTAAGATAAGATCAACATTTCCATAACTAATTAGTCGTTGTTTATTTAATATTTTAAAGAACGTTTAATAATAATAATAATAATAAAGTTCATTTAAAAAAAAAAACACGCTTCATCCCCAAAGGCTCGAAGCGCGGTACAAAGTCAACAAAAAACAATCTATAATTCACCACATTTAAAACAAACACAACACTACAAAAACTAATTACAAGCATACAATATCAAAGTCTTTCTGGCCATTTCAACACTAAGCAACACAGCAACACATGGAAAATAAGGTAGACAATCATCCCAGAAGGTATTTGCGAAATAGATGTGTCTTTAGATCTGTTTTAAAGGACTCCAGTGTCTGGTTGTTTCTAAGATCGACAGGAAGGGCGTTCCAAATTGTTGGACCAGCAAATGCGAAAGTGCGCTTTCCATAAGTCTCAAGGCAAACACGTGGTGTCGAGAGTTTGCCACTATCGGATGAGCGGAGCTCTCTACTGGGTACATAAGGCGTCAGCAGCTCTTTCAGGTAGGACGGCGCCAGGTCATGTAAGCAGCGGTAGCACAAAGTTGCGATTTTGTACTCTATGCGAGCACGCACCGGCAGCCAATGCAACTCTCTCAGAAGTGTTTTTGCATGGTCGAATTTGCGTTTGCGGAGAACTATGCGAGCCGCATTATTCTGTGCTATTTGAATTTTATCCAGGAGCGTAGCTGGAAGACCCACCATGAGAGCATTGCAATAGTCCATGCGTGATAGCACAAATGCAGACATCAGCCTCTTTGTTGTATCAATTGTTAGGAAGGGCCTGATTTGACTAATCCTGCGCAGCTCCAGAAAAATCGCCCTGCATAGCATGTTAATATGACTTTCAAAAGTTAGTCTTCTATCTAGGTAGACACCCAGGTACCGCACTGTTTGAGCTAACTCAATACGC
>CAXITT010000006.1:2156858-2211788 GCA_964033795.1 Lymnaea stagnalis
GTGGCCCGCAAATTGTTTTCGCGCTTTCAAAGTGGCCCGCAAATTGTTTACTCGCTTTCAAAGTGGCCCCCAAACGGTTTACTCGCTTTCAAAGTGGCCCCCCAATGGTTTACTCACTTATCAAAGTGGCCCCCAAACGGTTAACTCGCTTTCAAAGTGGCCCGCAAATGGTTTACTTACTTATCAAAGTGGCCCCCAAACGGTTTACTTGCTTTCAAAGTGGCCCGTAAATGGTTTACTCACTTATCAAAGTGGCCCAAAAATGGTTTACTCACTTATCAAAGTGGCCCGCAAATGGTTTACTCGCTTTCAAACTAGGCCCCAAAACGGTTTATTCACTTTCAAACAGCCCACAAATGGTTTACGCACTTATCAAAGTGGCCCGCAAATGATTTACTTACTTATCAAAGTGGCCCGAAAATGGTTTACTAACTTATCAAAGTGGCCCGCAAATGGTTTACTCGCTTTCAAAGTGGCCCCCAAACGGTTTACTCGCTTATCAAAGTGGCCCGCAAATGATTTATTTACTTATCAAAGTGGCCGAAAATGGTTTACTCACTTATCAAAGTGGCCCGCAAATGGTTTACTCGCTTTCAAAGTGGCCCCCAAACGGTTTACTCACTTTCAAAGTGGCCCACAAATGGTTTACTCACTTATCAAAGTGGCCCGCAAATGATTTACTTACTTATCAAAGTGGCCCGAAAATGGTTTACTCACTTATCAAAGTGGCCCGCAAATGGTTTACTCGCTTTCAAAGTGGCCCCCAAACGGTTTACTCGCTTTCAAAGTGGCCCGCAAATGGTTTACTCACTTATCAAAGTGGCCGCAAATGATTTACTCACTTTCAAAGTGGCCCACAAATGGTTTACTCACTTAACAAAGTGGCCCCCAAACAGTTTACTCGCTTTCAAAGTGGCCCGCAAATGGTTTACTCACTTATCAAAGTGGCCCACAAATGGTTTACTCACTTATCAAAGTGTCCCCCAAACGGTTTACTCGCTTTCAAAGTGGCCTGCAAACGGTTAACTCACTTATCAAAGTGTCCCCCAAATGGTTTACTCACTTATCAAAGTGGCCCCCAAACGGTTTACTCACTTATCAAAGTGGCCCCATAATGGTTTACTCACTAATCAAAGTGGCCCCCAAATGGTTTACTCACTTATCAAAGTGGCCCACAAATGGTTTACTCACTTATCAAAGTGTCCCCCAAACGGTTTACTCGCTTTCAAAGTGGCCCGCAAACGGTTAACTCACTTATCAAAGTGGCCCTCAAATGGTTTACTCTCTTATCAATGTGGCCCCCAAATGGTTTACTCTCTTATCAAAGTGACCCCCAAATGGTTTATTCACTTATGAAAATGGCCCACAAATGGTTTACTCACTTATCAAATGGCCCACAAAATGTTTACTCACTTATCAAAGTTGCCCCCAAATGATTTACTCACTTATCAAAGTGGCACACAAATGGTTTACTCACTTATCAAAGTGGCCCGAAAATGGTTTACTCACTTATCAAAGTGTCCCCCAAATGGTTTATTCACTTATCAAAATGGCCCACAAATGGTTTACTCACTTATCAAAATGGCCCACAAATTGTTTACTCACTTATCAAAGTGTCCCCCAAATGGTTTACTCACTTATCAAAATGGCCCACAAATGGTTTACTCACTTATCAAAGTGGCCCACAAATGGTTTACTCGCTTATCAAAGTGGCCCACAAATGGTTTACTCACTTATCAAAGTGGCCCCCAAATGGTTTACTCACTTATAAAAATGGCCCACAATTTGTTTACTCGCTTATCAAAGTGGCCCCCAAATGGTTTACTCACTTATCAAAGTGTCCCCCAAATTGTTTACTTACTTATCGAAGTGGCCCACAAATGGTTTCACACGCTACCAAAGTGGCCCGAGAAGCCTTTTGGATTGTCCACCCTTGTTATAAAATGTATTTATAGCCTCATATAGAAGCTGGATAATGATAAGCTCCGATTCTTTAATGGGGAATATTTGATTTTAGACTTATCAGAAATTAACATCAATAAAAATTATTTCAGGGAAAATGAAAATCTAAAACTTAAGAAATAAATGTAAATCTGTCGTTCCAGTCAATTCTATAGAGGACTTCAGACAAAGGATTGATTCTTCTAGGATATGGGAATGTTTTGTTTGAAAGGGAGTGTCCGCTAATCATTGGAGAAGGTTTAGAGCAACTTACATTTCATAAAATGAAACAGACACATTTGCTTCAATAGTTATATCTAGAATACAAAGTCTGTCAATAGTTACAACTAAAATACAAAGTCTGTCAATAGTTACAACTAAAATACAAAGTCTTTCAATAGTTATATCTAGAATACCAAGTCTGTCAATAGTTACAACTTAAATACAACGTATGCCAATAGTTACAACTAAAATACCAAGTATGTCAATAGTTACAACTAGAATACCAAGTCTGTCAATAGTTACAACTAAAATACAAAGTCTGTCAATAGTTACAACTAGAATACCAAGCCTGTCAATAGTTACAACTAGAATACCAAGTCTGTCAATAGTTACAACTAAAATACAAAGTATGTCAATAGTTACAACTAGAATATCAAGTCTGTCAATAGTTACAATAGAATACCAAGTATGTCAATAGTTACAACTAGAATACCAAGTCTGTCAATAGTTACAACTAGAATACCAAGTCTGTCAATAGTTACAACTAGACTACAAAGTCTGCATAACTAAGCATTTGTGTTGCGTACAGCTTCAGCTTCTGACAACGTGTTATTAAATATGAAGTGATCCGTTATTCACCATTACAGTGACGGTGACCTTTGAACTCTTTGGAATGCAGGTGCTGATTTATTATGTCATATTTATTAAACATTGGAAGACAACACAGGTGAGATGTATTGATCTTTATGTCTGGCCGGGAAATGAGCAAGGATATACGAAAAAGAATTATATACATAACAGTGACCATCGTATTTTTTTTAAAGAAAAGTCTTGGATTAAGACGATAGATGTACAAGATAAATAATGGGCTGGTCCACTGCTCTAGCATTCAACAGAAACTCGTCCCTCTCGCCCCTAGACAGCGACGAAGCCATGACAGGTAGTTCCGACTCATAACAGAAAGAAGACAGTACAGGAGCTGCTCATTCTAGCCAAAGACAATCAGGGACTGGAACAAGCTTCCAAAGGGAACAGCTGAGGTAACAACAATTGACACTTTTGCGTCTATTGCCTCGGGCTTTCCACACCCCAGTTCCTGATACCTTAGCTGAGTAGCCCTTGCAGCCAGTGAAATATCCTCTTCAATACCAGGAACAGAAACATTGCAAATCCCCTCTACATGCATAGGAGCCAGAATGATCAATACATTGGTCGTGGACTCTTAATGTATAGAGTAAAAAGACCATAGATGTCTTGGATTAAGACCAAAGATGTCTTGGATTAAGACATATATATCTTGGATTAAGATCATATATGTGTTGGATTAAGACTACAGAACTGTTGGATGAAGATCATATACTTATTGGATTAAGATCAAAGCTGTGTAACATCGACATATTTACGACTCAAAATACGACATCATACACATAAACTACAAGACCTGTATTTCTCTTGATAAAAGGACAAGAGATGGTTGTTACAATGAAAAAGAAATTTAATAATACATTAACACGATAAAATTATGTCCATATATTAGGATCAAGTCCATTGGATAATAATACAATGATGGCCGTCACAGCGTCTTTTAAACGCTTCAAGTTATGAGTCAGTCTAAAAAATTATTTTATTTAAAAAATTCTTTATCTTCATCAATTAATTTCTCCATTTCTAAGCTATTTCTCTCCGCCCTGATAGTGCAGCATACATGCGATATCGCAAGGAATGAGGAGTTCATCTTTGATCGCAGTCTGGTGGTTGACATCACATGGTCCAAAACATGACAGTCCGTGGTGTACGTTGAAGAAATAACACCAGGGGGAAAATTCACAAATTATGCCCCTACAACAACAACTTATGATTACATAAAGTATGGCAATGTGGCTAAGAATTTGATTTCATTTTTATAACATAGTGTGCAACAAAATATCATTGACAACAGCTTCAACTTCGCCAATGAACAAACCCTCTGGATGATAGAGTCGATGATGATAATAGACAAAATCCACTGCATGAAAGAGCCTGGACTCAAACCCACTAGATGAGAAAGACAACCTGGACTCAAACCCACTAGATGAGAAAGACAACCTGGACTCAAACCCACTAGATGAGAAAGACAACCTGGACTCAAACCCACTAGATCAGAAAGACAACCTGGACTCAAACCCACTAGATGAGAAAGACAACCTGGACTCAAACCCACTAGATGAGAAAGACAACCTGGACTCAAACCCACTAGATGAGAAAGACAACCTGGACTCAAACCCACTAGATGAGAAAGAGAACCTGGACACAAACCCACTAGATGAGAAAGAGAACCTGGACACAAACCCACTAGATGAGAAAGAGAACCTGGACACAAACCAACTAGATGAGAAAGAGAACCTGGACACAAACCAACTAGATGACAAAGAGAACCTAGACACAAACCAACTAGATGAGAAAGAGAACCTAGACACAAACCCACTAAATGAGAAAGAGAACCTAGACACAAACCAACTAGATGAGAAAGAGAACCTAGACACAAACCAACTAGATGAGAAAGAGAACCTAGACACAAACCAACTAGATGAGAAAGAGAACCTAGACACAAACCAACTAGATGAGAAAGAGACCTTGGACACAAACCAACTAGATGAGAAAGAGAACCTAGACACAAACCAACTAAATGAGAAAGAGAACCTAGACACAAACCAACTAGATGAGAGAGAGAACCAAGACACAAACCCACTAGATGAGAGAGAGAACCTGGACACAAACCAACTAGATGATAGAGAGAACCTAGACACAAACCCACTAGATGAGAGAGAGAGAACCTAGACACAAACCAACTAGATGAGAGAGAGAACCTAGATAAAAACCAACTAGATGAGAAAAGGAACCTGGACACAAACCAACTAGATCAGAGAGAGAACCTGAACACAAACCAACTAGATGAGAGAGAGAACCTGGACACAAACCAACTAGATGAGAAAGAGACCTTGGACACAAACCAACTAGATGAGAAAGAGAACCTGGACACAAACCAACTAGATGAGAAAGAGACCTTGGACACAAACCAACTAGATGAGAAAGAGACCTTGGACACAAACCAACTAGATGAGAAAGAGACCTTGGACACAAACCAACTAGATGAGAAAGAGAACCTGGACACAAACCTACTAGATGAGAGAGTCGATGAAATTAGACATAAATTCCCTGGGAGAGCCGATAATGATGGACATTAAAACAGGTGGCATACAAGTAATGCTGAGAAAATATTTGTGAGTTGTGATTTCAAGATCAGGACTTTGCTGACAATGAGTTGGAATGAATATAAAGACTTATTACTCTACGACAGAATTTTCTTAAAACGCGGGTTCTGGGGACCTAAGGGTTCTGAGGACCTAGGGGTTCTGTGGTCATAGGGTTTCTGTGGACCTAGGGGTTCTGGGGACCTAGGGGTTCTGTGGTCATAGGGTTTCTGTGGACCTAGGGGTTCTGGGGACCTAGGGGTTCTGTGGTCCTAGGGGTTCTTTGGACCTAGAGATTCTGGGGACCTAGGGGTTCTAGGGACCTAGGGGTTCTGTGGACCTATGGGTTCTGGGGACCTAGGGGTTCTGGGGACCTAGGGGTTCTGTGGTCCTAGGGGTTCTGTGGACCTAGGGGTTCTGGGGACCTAGGGGTTCTGGGGAACTAGGGGTTCTGGGGACCTAGGGGTTCTGGGGACCTAGGGGTTCTTGGGACCTAGGGGTTCTGTGGACCTAGGGGTTCTGGGGACCTAGGGGTTCTGGGGACCTAGGGGTTCTGGGGACCTAGGGGTTCTGGGGACCTAGGGGTTCTGGGGACCTAGGGGTTCTGGGGACCTAGGGGTTCTGGGGACCTAGGGGTTTCGTAGGACCTAGGGGTTCTGTGGAACTAGGAGTTCTGTGAACCTAGGGGTTCCGTGGACCTAGGGGTTCTGTGGACCTAGGGTTTCCGTGAGCACCAGCCAGGGGTTCCGCCGGCGCCCAGTAACAAATATAAAAATAACGGCTGAGATTGCCAAGGACTAAGTCTAGAAGTACCGGCACTGTGCAGTAACTACACGTTTGTTCATCCACTTCATTAGATTTTCGTTCGTTGTTGTTCTAATGAGCCTTTAACGTTGTCATAACACTGATGTTTTTTGTAAGACTATTGATCGATTTATTAACAATAGAGAGTTAGACGATCAAACTAAAACTCGTGAGCAGTCGACTGAAGCTTTAGCTGGTACAGCAGTGTGACTGTACAGTGACAATTATTTAAATATGGGATTCATTAGAACATAAAAAAAAAACTGCACGTTTTCCAAAAGATCAAAATTTCTTCAATGGACTTGATGTTTGTGATGTTTTTTTGTTTTTTTTCATTTCCCGGGTTTTCTTTAATTACATGAAAACGGGATGAAAGAAACTCTCTTCCCGGGATCCCAAGAAATCCCAAGATTAAATTTATTCAATTAAAAATAGATTATGAACTGAACTAGACTGTACGAGCGTTGGTTTTGCATACAATTGCTCAGTTGATATTGACTATTATTGAATGGAAAAAAAAAGATATTAAGGTTACTTAAGAGGATGGTCATTTGTTAGTAGTTGACTCATTTTTGCCCTTGCAATAGATGACATAGCAAATAATAGGCTAGTTACGCAACAATCGTATATGATCGCATTTAGGAAAAACCTTTACACTTGATATGAGTTTGGCATACTTTACAGAATAGGTCGCAAATGCTAGTTTAAAATCAGTCACGAGATGTTGCAAGCCAATTTTTCTAGCAACATGTAACAAAGGTTTGTTTCGAAAAAAAAAATTTTTTTAGAAGAAATATTAAATTAATGTATCAATCCATTTATGTAGACTATATGTCTTGAAATTAAAAAATTACACTACATAGTATAAAATTAGTTTGAAACACACACAGCCTGGTATAATTAGTTACTAGAGCGCAGGTTCCCAGCAAGTGGGACGTGACGTCCAATGGGATTGCCAAGGGATTTCTGTGTGGTCGCAGTCTGAAACAATTTACTGAGAGAAAGAGGGATTTTTTAAATTTTTCTTTTGTCCGACAGTTTGAGTAACAATGTCAATCATGACGTCATTTTATGACGTACTAAAAAAATCTAGCTTTAATGTGTGCTCATTTCCAAACAAATTTAAAAGCATTCTTTATCGTGGTGAATCTCACTTTGCTTCTAAATAAATATGGCCGTGACAATAAAACGCTTAAGAGCCTGCCGAGCTTAATAATTCAGCGCAGTTAACCAGGTGCTTAATACAGGTTCTGGCTGGCTCATGGCGACAATTTTTGAAAATCTGAGCCTTGTTGAAATTTAAAAACAAAATAAAACAAAAATTGAAAAAACAAGATAATTATTTACTAAAAATCGTTCGGGATCCCTTGAGAGAAACCTTTTTATAAATAGATGAAGGGAGGTTGATGACGTCATCACTCAAACACATATATAAATTCTGTTGTACAAGACGGAGGTCTAGAAGAGATAACACAATGGGGCTGGTCACAACACAAGGATGTTGCCGAGACTTAAAACGGAAAGCAGTCCGATTAACGTGGGCCAAGATGCCACAGGTGAAAATGCCAGATTTTTTGTACTCTTGCCGGCTACTATTCCTTTATCTGAAAGTAGAATAAAAAATAAGTAGAACAACATTTTTATTGATGACAACAAACTCATGGAATAACAGTAAGATCGCATCCAATAACAAAAATATCATTTTTAAAATGCACTGGATTTTTTTTTTTTTTTTTTTTTTTTTTTTTTTTTTAAATTTTTTTTTTTTTTTTTTTTTTTTTGCTTATTCAAATTTATTTGAAATCAGAGCAATAATCAAGTTATGGAATATTATAAATGAACATACATATAATAACATATAAACATTTTTTTTTTAAATTTTATTGAAGAGTGAATATCATTCAGGTACGTAATGGATGTACAAAGTGAGAATTTCCTGGTTAAATTATGCAAAGAATGTATAGTATTCAGGAAGTATCGATGTAGGAACAACTTGATGCACATTCACAATGATGAAGCATCGTCATATGCAGGTAAAAACAAACGTAGTCATGGTAACTTAACCCCGAGATTAGCTTACCTCTGTAATCCGGCCTGCTCGTTGGGGTGTAGTCAGGGTGTAGGCTGTCATGGCCCCCCTCCCCTCGCCACGCCCCTGGTTTGAAATGTTGATTATCGTGGCCGGTGAAGTCTGTTGTCTTGATGTAGACATGCTTGGACTCCTCCCGTCCGTTGACATGAGGGATGTAGAAGCTCAGGGTTGTGCTGGTTGTCAGAGGTGTGGTAGAAGTGGTTCTAGAGTTCTCGGCGTAGTCTGGCAATCACCAGAAGTGAAGAGCATTTAATACAAAACACATGACCTCGACGTTTTAAATAGAAGTAATCTATATAGTGAATATAAGTCCTGTATGTTGTATATATAAGTCACCTATTTTTTTTATTATAAGTGCTTATGTTGTAAATATAAGTCCAGTGTGTTGTGAATATACGGGGGTATGTTGTAAACATAATTCTCGTATGTTTTACGTATAAATCATGTATGTTGTAAACATAAATCTGTATTTTCTAAATAAAGATCCTGTATATTCAATATAAGTAATATAGTTTACGATACACAAGACATATATTTAAATATATAGTCTACGATATCCAGATGTATTATATTTTGTAAACATAAGTCCTTTAAGACGTATACATATGTTGTATATTGAATACCAAAATAAAAATGTTGCTAAGGATAATATAATTCAGATCTTTTCTATGTCCATATAAGACATACGAGTCCTGAAATTTACTGACGTAATTCAATATATGAATCAAATTATCGTGACCTAACAGTAGGCAGATGGTTTTCTGGTGTATTCCCATTAAAATGCAATTGATTCAAACAATGGACTAACAATTATGCAACTTAAAAACTTAAAGGTAGATTAGATTTGCCCACTTCCGAAAAAAGTAAATAATACAAAAACACACTTATCACAAACACTCCTTACATACCCCCACACGCACACACTCGACACACACACTAATTGGACACATCCTCTCAACATATACACTCACACACATACACAGACACACACACACAGACACACACACACTTGTCAGCCTACCATAAAGGTACATGGTTTCCTCATCGTTCCCCAGTTCGTTCTCGGCTATACAAGTGTAGGCTCCGAAGTCAGTCTCATTGATGTTGAATACTCTCAGACTCAAAGTCAGTTTGTTCCTCTCATCATCATAGAGTTCAACCCTTGAGTTCAAAGGTTGAGTTTTTAAAAAAATGAACAGCTGAAACGTTTCCCTTTAAAAAATCGGCACATGTTAATTGTAATACAAACAATCAAAATAAAATCGTAGTCAATTCAGACTTTTTGAAGGAAGTCTTGCTTCTTCAGAGGGTCTCAAATATAACAATTAATTTAACTTATAAATCTTTTTTTTTTTAAATATTTTATCATCTGGCAACATGATATTGGTGCACCAGTTTGTATCTGCTGGTGATAATTGGTTTTGTGGTTTATTTATCTTTAGTTATTTGTTAATAGAACTGTGCCCTTTGTTGTTTGATTGAACCTTATGTGGTCATTGTTCAATGACGGGGTCGTTTTACCTGTATTTTGGAGATGTGGTCAGCTTGACGCCGTCCTTCATCCACATGGTAACGGCGTGGGGGAAAGCTGTTACTGAACATTCGAGAATGGTCTCTTTGCCCTTCTCTTGGCCGATCCTCTTATTGGGGAGGTATATCTCAGGAGCAACTAGGCGGTCAGACACGGAAAGAATGTATCAGACAACTAGACACGGGTGCTTAGACAGTGGCACGACAGACGGAAAACTGATACAACATTGACCATATAAAAAGCATATCTCAGTAATATACAGTGGTCGACAAACTCATTAGTCAAAAGAGCCAAAAATCAAGACCAGGACGATTTAAAACATTTTAGAGCGAAATTTCTTGTCAAGAACCATTGTTTTTTGGGGTCATAAACCGATTTGTGGCCGACTGACCGAGCCGCACTCAGTTCGTTAAAGAGCCGCATGCGGCTCGTGAACCGTGACTTGTCGACCACTGCACCATAAACAGACAGACTTACATTCCACTGAAACCTTGATCAGCTTCGTTGCCATGGGCGGCACGTTGTTGAATGCCACACACTCGTAGCTGTCCCCACAGTAGCGGGTCACATTGTGTATTATGAGAACCTCCCCATTAATTCCTACCTCTTACATGGAGAAAAGAAAAGACAGTATCAAGTGCAATGGATGGTCTTGGTTCATAATAAGAAAAAGTTCAATGTTTGAGATAGACCCAGGTCTGTCGCCTTCAAAATAACGTCATGTTGTTTTTTGTCTTCATGATTTACTATACTGACATACATTTATAAATTGTGAAGACATCTATTTGTATTTTTAATAGTTTTTTTTTTTAATGTATTAGATTTAGTCATTTCATTTTAGATTAACTGTGATGTATTCGATGTCTGAGGTCATTTTTCTTGTAACTCTGACCTAGATCATTAACCCGTAGATTGAACTTGGAATAGAGTTTATTTTTCATGCAATAATTTTAACATAATTTTTTTTTTTTTTTTTTTTTTTTTTTTTTTTTTTTTTTTTTTATTTTTTTTTTTTTTTTTTTTTTTTTTTTTTCTTTTTTTTATTGTTAGTGCCAAAATTTTCTGAAGCCTTTTCTGAATGTAATTAAAAAAAAAAAAACAAGAACTATTAAAACACTTTTTATTTTTATAAGAGCCCTTGAGCTTTTGGAAACAGATTTTTCTCTATATAAATTCGTAATTATACCACGCAGCTGAGCTTAGTTTTATTGTCTTGAATTATTATCATTATGTTCGTTGTGTTTTGTTTTTTCCATTAGGTACACAAATATTTAAAAGTTCAACTAATTCAGTCATTATGATTAATGTACATACACAAATATATATATTTTATATTAGATGATAATTTGCTTCTGAAATAAATTGGCATTCAAATGGCACAAATAGAAATTATTTTGGTGAACAGATTAGTCGATAATAATAAACGGTTTTTTTTAATTTTTTTAAAATATTTAAACAAACAAAACATATGTTGAAAAAAGGTGTGAAAGCGATCAAAGTAGAGTGCTGTAATGTTTTTTTTAAAAATGCGAAGAAACGTGTCACATAACGGTCAAATAGGGCACGAATAAATGTTAAAAAAAACATGTTTACTGGACGAAACAACAAATAATCTTGTGCAAAAAAAAAAAAAAGGATATTTCTGCATCAGAGGTTCTCAAAAGGAATGGTTTGGCCGACTGTTAAGGCACAAAGGTTTGAACAGTCCAGCCGGAAGAAAAAAAAACGCTCGTGGATTATTTTTTAAAATAAAAAAATGGATTTCTTCTTTGCATTAAATTATTAACTAATCAATGTGTAATATTATGCTTTGGTTAAACCACTGAAATGATTTCTTGTTCCTGTAAAAAAAAAAAAGAGTTGAAAAGGATATGTGCGCATAATGTTTTTAAAAATATTGACCTTGACCCGATTTAAAAAATTGTGAACAGCTTTACTTAATTACATTCAAAATGTTTTACAAAAGAAAACAGACACACGAACGCCAACAGATGTGCAGACTTCACCAAGTTGAAAAAATGAAAAGATCAAGATAGAGCACAGATACGCCATAAGATAGAAACAAAGTCATGCACAAGAGAACGTCACCAATATCCCGTGAATCAGATACAGATCAATGTCACGGTACGTCTATGTATCGAACCTGCATGTCTTAAGAAAACTACATGTGTGAATAAAAAAAAACAAAATTTATAACTCATTCAGCGGGGAATCATTTGGCTACTTTCAGTTCTTTCGAATACAGTCTGCGGACAAAGTAACGGTACTGAGCCTCCGGCATCTGGGACGCGTTGCGAGTTGGTCAACGGTGCTTAGTTCAAATGGATAAACGTTTTCGGTCTGTGAGTAGAAAGATATGTTGGGCGGATGTAGTTGCAAATGGATCTCTCGGCGGAGGAACAATTTTTCATATCTGACCTTTATATTTGCTCGTAAGAGAGTAATCGTGATTGTGAAGGGGATTGTGCTGGGGAAAAAAATGGTGGAAGAACAAATCCAAGATAGATAAAAGAAATCGGTGCTAAGTAACACAGGTATGCTGTCTACTGTTACGAAATGTTGCTGTTATGAATGCGTATTGTGTCAATGGATGAGGAAGTCTGGTCGACCAGTAAGTTTTCCGATAATGGAAATCCCGCCCATGTTCACTAGAAGGTTCTGTGTTCGTCCTTATGAAGTCTACGAGGAACATCGATGTAACTCAATACCAGCAATACGACCGTTCACCGATGGTTTAAGGACATGGATGCATTTTCGTACCAGATATAGGTTGGAAAACCCTTTGTATGGCAAGCTATGCCAACCATGATGATCTATTGTGGAATTTCCTGGTATTGTTTACGAGCATCCAGATTTTCATTGGAATGTGTTATTCTCCGATGAAAGTAAATTTTACTTGCAGCTCTGTGATCCTTTCCTTTCCGTCGACGAGTACCTTTCCAGAAACATGTTACATGGTGCCGTCTTTTTATCTCTCTCTCTCTCTCTGTCTCTCTTTCTCTCTCTCTCTATCTCTCTCTCTCTCTCTCTCTCTCTCTCTCTCTCTGTCTCTCTCTCTCTCTCTCTGTGTGTGGGTTGTTCTTCCACCTGTTTTCAAGCAATGTCACCCCTGACGTCACCCTTATAAATTACCTTTACGTTCACTAAAGTGTATGTGAAACTATTGCTCGAACATGAACACATTTTTTCCGTGGAGAGATCCATTTCCATTAACAATTGCCCAACGTATAATCCCTTTCACTGCTATGGTCACGTGACCACCGGAGCCATGCACCTTAGACAAAGGCAACCCAACGTGTGACTCTGCCGGAGTTCCTAAGCTGCAAAATGTGTCTCATTCTGTACTTACTCTTCATAAAAATATAAGTATTTCTGATCATGTGATTTCCTTTTAAATATAATCGATTTAAACGATCGCATTCATGTGAATGCTACGACTACACCTGTTTTCGACTAATTAATGTTTTTATCGTTAATAATTTCCATTTTCCTTTGTTAGTTTATACCCTTTTCTATTAATACATGTATCCCTTGTTTCTAAGATGTCAGGTAGTAATGAGAGGCACCAAGGTACACTTACATAGGTACACTTGTATTTTTATCATTGTTGTATTGGTTCGAACGTCTTTCATGCTCCTCCAACATTGGGTCATGCAGCGATTCTGAAGTACTGGAGACTATTAAACACCGCTTCTTGATAAATCAACATCTCAAATTTGATTTTTTTTTTTTTTCATTTTGTCAAGCTACAAAGTTCAATTTTAATTCCCGATAAAATTAGCTCAGTATAACAGGTATTGAATTTTAATTAACTGCGAAGAATTTACTGTTTTCGTGCTTAAATTATTTGGTAAAATATTACTTGAACTAAAGGGACGAAATTTAAATGTTTCAGAACCGTTCCAATAGTGGGAGAACTCGTGCAGTGGTACAACGGTGTGCACGGAAGATGTACAAGAGATGTACGGGAGACTAGCAGACAGCCAAGACATGAGGAGGTCTTTTCTTACTATCGGCGCCCGGGCACAACTCACTCTGTTTCTCACTGCCCTTGCCGCCGGTGGACAGCCTGTACCACGTGACCGTCGGCTGGGGGGTGCCGGTCACGTTACAGACGAGGGTCACGGTGTCGCCTTCTCGAACTCTGATGTCGCTTTTGGTGTGGTCGACGATCTGGGAGGGAACTGAAAAGAGAGACAAGTTCATTGGTGATCTTTTATTTGTGTGTCTATTTTTAGAAGTTAAAGGATGGACTCAAGCAGAGTGTAGTAACTAGAAATAGGAATATTTTTTTAAGAACACAAAAAAGCTTAATATAATAAACTTTTAATTAGAAGTCTTACATTACTTGGTAAGACGTGAAACATCAGATATGTTCTTTTAAAGGACACATCCGAATAGAGGAACAAATGAAGCACACGCCAAACAGTATGTTAGTGGCGTGTAGAGGGCCAGCCTTCAAGATAGAGGAGGGCTTATGAGATCACGTTCCTCACTTAGTGAAACAGGGGCGGAGTGAGCAAGCCTCCACCTTGGTATCGTAGGGAAGAAGAGCAGTCGGCGCCATTCAGTGCATGGGACGAAGAAAGTCAGCACGTATAAGAGGGAAGAAGAGAGCCAGCCAGTATAAGAGGGAAGAAGAGAGCCAGCCAGTATAAGAGGGAAGAAGGGAGCCAGCCAGTATAAGAGGGAAGAAGAGAGCCAGCCAGTATAAGAGGGAAGAAGAGAGCCAGCCAGTATAAGAGGGAAGAAGAGAGCCAGCTAGTATAAGAGGGAAGAAGAGAGCCAGTACACGAAGTATAGGAGAAAGGAAGAGAGCCAGCACACGAAGTATAAGAGAGAAGAAGAGCAAGCCCACCCAGTAAAAGAGGGGGGAAGAGAGCAAGCCCACCCAGTCAGTATAAGAGAGAGGGAGAGCCACCTCCATCAGTATGAGAGTGATGAGGGGGTCATCACCTGAAGTATTAGTGGCACAAAGGGGGCCAGCCCCACAGCAGAAGTGGGGGGGGCCGAAGAGCGTCAGCCACCACCACCCCTTTCCCCCACGATAAAGAGGACAAAGAGACCCAGGCCCCACCCCATGATAAAAAGGACGAAGAGAGCCAGAGAAGTAATTATTTGCTTGTCGTATTTCAACATCTACTCATCTACATTCCCTGTCTGGCTCGTGCCACGGTAACCGCCTCTACCAATTTCACTCGTAGTTTTGTCTGCTTCGTCTAATTTACAGCGGCGTGTCCCGAGGGAAATAGGGGGGGGAGGGGTAGTTGTAAGTGAGGAGGTAGAATGTTCATCAAGATAATCTTAAACACTTGACGTCACGTGAATGGATCAACAGCTTACTTAAGTCGGGGAGATTAACTTTTCGGATGACTTGATCGACACGAATTTAGTTAACACAACTATGACGATTGACTTGTGGAGAACTCCGAGTGTTTGGTCAACATCTGTGGAAATTGGATGAAGGGAAACGCCCCTGTATTTCGCCCCTCAAGGAACGGAATTCATTTTTTTCCCTTCTCTTCATTGTACTTGTTTTGGTTACTTCCCTTAATCAGGTGTTAGATTCGTGGCTTTTCATGTATAAATTACTCGCGGACTAACTTTCCATGGAAATACAAATTAATTCGAAAACAGATGAGCTGGTAACCTAATTCGTTATCGAACTGCGTTCCACTTCGTGGGGGAGGGGTGTGTGCCAGGGTGGTGACCTGGCCAGACCAATCTCCAGGTGGTAACTTATTCGAGCTGTCCATTACGATTAATTATAAGTGATCGCTTGACCTTTTTTTTTTTTTATTTCGTTAGCGTAATCTGTTTAAAGTCCAGCCCGGTGTCAGGGTCGTTCAGCTATCTATATTTCAGAACAAAGAAACGGTCTCCTTCACTTCTTGTAGTAGAACTGTGCCTCAGTTTCAAGGGATAAAGTCTTACAATTTGAAGGTTCTTGAACATTGTGGTTCATATACTTGTATTTCCACTGGGGACACGTTGGGGCATTTTAATTAATATGCCAGGGCAGTAAATAAAATGCCAAAGAATATGAACAATATGTGAATTGACTAAGTGTTCTGCACTGAGGAGATGGTGGTGATGATTGAGTACTTTTATAGCGCGAGTCCCCATGCTATTATAGCATGCTTACAACGCTCTGGTGTCCTAAAATCTATTTAAAGAAAAAAGTCTTTATATGGTTCTTATATGATTTTTTATCATTTTAAATTTCCCTCAAACATTGAGGCAAACTGTTTACGTAATGCACCGTGGAAACGTACTACGCCGTGGTAATGTACTGCACAATGGTAATGTACTGCACGATGGTTGATAAGTAACATGCCTAAATTTTCGGGAAAATGGTAAATTTCCAAAGAGTATGTGCGATATGTTAACTTCTAAGGACAAATTATAAATTGTCTTTAGTCTAAGCTAGACCTGCCAGCCAACTTTTTTTTTAATTTTCGGCTGGCTGACATAATGTTTTGGCTGATATCCGGATTAGCCGGATTTCTCCGTAAATTGACCTTTGCGGCTGATTTTCGGCTGATTACGAAATATTCGGCTGAAATTCGGCTAAAAGCCTGGCCAATAAAGAAGTAATAAAACTTCAGCAATAAAACACTTTTACAATACTTCAGAAAAGGTTTTATTATTTCAAACAATAGAAGAAAAAACAGTTTTATATCCTGTCCTACTCATACGGTGCATGAATGCATTCCATTCAGTCAGTTTCTGTCACTCAATACAGATTCCTTAAAACGGAACACCATGAAATTTAAGAAAGCAAAAACATTACGTCACGGCGTCTCGTTCATTTTTCGCCAGATTTACAGCGGACGAAATTGTACGCAGCAGCTTTATGGTCATCATAGTACTCCATATTTAGTTTTATGGGAATTATAGTGCTCCATGTTTAGTTTTTAGGGAATAATCGTACTCCATATTTCATTTTATGGGAAGAATCGTAGCATCGTATTATGTATGTAACTTTATGGGAGTTATTGTATTATTGTTACGTAACTTGGTTTTGCAAACAATCTGTGTTAAGATTTGGCTCATTAGATGCACAATAACATTAAAAAAACACCCGAAAACCAATATACAAACAAAAAAAACGATACAAAAGCAAGTTATATTAACAATAGAAATTGCCGGATAGCATTCTTTAGAATCAGTTAGAACGTACGCAACGTTTTCCCAGTCAAGAGAGGGGTGGGTAATGGTGGACCATGACATATTTAATCGATGACGTCAATATCAAAACAGAAAAAAAGTGTTGGGGTGGGGGGTTGAATGCCACGCGTGTGGTAAAAAAAAAAACTAGGTCACAACACGGGCTTATAAAGTTATTTATGCAGCTTTATGTGAATTATATAATTATGTATGTAGCTTTGTGGCATTTATTGTATTTTATATGTAGCTTTGTGGGAATTTTAAAATTATGTATGCAGTATTATGGACATTTTCTTATTACCTATAAATCTAATTCATAATATTTCCTGAGAATTAAGAGCCATTAGTTTGTTGTTGTTTTTAAAGCAATATTTGCTCATGTTTTTTTTAAACGTCAGAGTTATAATAAACAATAAGGTTTTTTTTTTAACCAAACGGACAAGTACCTCCAGTGTT
This sequence comes from Lymnaea stagnalis, assembly GCA_964033795.1. Lineage (NCBI taxonomy): Eukaryota > Metazoa > Mollusca > Gastropoda > Lymnaeidae > Lymnaea > Lymnaea stagnalis. The sequence continues at coordinate 2,174,305 of CAXITT010000006.1, forward strand.
CTTATTGTCTATCATTAAAAAGTCATTCATCTCTCGTCCATCAACTTGTCCATGTACACGTTTTTACAGACTTAATCCAGAAACATCCATCTTCCGTCGACATTTCTTAGAGAAAACACATTTCTAGCATGGATTAGATTGTCTTTTAGACTTTAGAGGTTGTGTTGTATGGCCAAGAAGACATTAGATGTTGTGTTGTATGGCCAGGAAGACACTAGATGTGTTGTTTGGCCAGGAAGACATTAGATGTGTTGTTTGGCCAGGAATACATTATATGTGTTGTTTGGCCAGGAAGACATTAGATGTGTTGTTTGGCCAGGAAGACAGTATATGTGTTGTTTAGCCAGGAAGACAACATGTTCGGTTGTATTGCCTAGAAGACATTACATTTTGAGTGGTGGGACGAGAAAAAAAACGCATTTACCCGCTATAATGCACATATAAAAACATTGGACAAAGTGAGTAACTGTCTGCAAGCATCAACGAATTGTCCATACCTTCCCGAACCTCATTCTACCGCTGTTTCCAGTCGTCTTAACTAAGTTTTGTCATTGGATCAAATAGCCATGGACGAGAGAGTGAGGCTGACGAATTGAACAACTCTCACTGTAAACAAACTACACCTCAAGTCAAGTCAAAATTTTGGTCATCTTCCATGCGACGGACGATAATATCAGCCGTTTAAAAAAATTGTTAAATACTGCGATTTCTTCAACGGGTCTGTAAATAATGTGTAGCTGCTATCGTTACATTTATTATCGCCAAAATAACGTTGTAAAATGATACGTCAATTTGATAACATTGGTGCCTGCTGAGCCTATAAAGGCAATAATAGTCCAGCAGTTCAAACTTTCAGATCCTCTCTTTTAACTGCGTATCTTTGCTTATTGATTAGATTTTTTTTAAATTATTAAATAGTATAATTCAGGAAGATTCACGTTAAGCATACCACACACGATACTCATTCAGTTTTGTAACATCTTTGAAGGTCTTTGTTTGTTTTGGTTTTTTTTAATCTCTTTTCTTCTAAGTCTCGACACATCTCGGGGTTTGCCCGTCTGCGAGAGTAATTAATGACCTTAATCATGTCCCTTGTTCTTATAAATCCGTCGCCATTCCAGCAATCCCTTTTCCCCGGTGGGGTTGTCCCCCCTTTTATGGAACCAAGAAACTAAACCCTTCGGCCGCATAATACATAATTCCTGCCAGCCTCGTTATGACTGCGCGAGCTCTGCCTCGTTCTGGTTTTGTTTACACTGCAGGGGGGGGGACCTACCATAATCTTTCTGCGTATTTATGGGTGCCCCACGTGACTTCAGCAATGATACGCAGAAAGATTATGGTAGGTCTCAGAGCGTTTGGGAATGACTAATTAATGACTTATTGGTAGGTCTCTTAGGATAAGGCTAAATCATTATTTGCATGTAATTGTTTTTTCTTAAGGTCGCTTTCCAATGTCTCTACAGTCTCTACATCTCTTTCTACTACACTTGGGTTCCGGGCTCATTTCGAAAGCCAATCGTGATATTATTGTAGCTATCCCTGAGTCATACAACATTTTATCATCACTCCCTCTCGTGGTCTTTAGACGCGATAGGAATTTACTTGACCTTCTGTTTCATAGCCACCTCCAAACCCACCCCTCCAATTCTGTAACTAAGCGATGTCGTTGAAGCTAGCGATGTGGTTGAAGCCATCAATGTGGTTGAACTCTTACATTATTCAAACTCGGCAAAGTGGCTTCCCAATGGGTTCTTGTCGAATGAAAAGATGGGTTCCCTTGTATCAGCTGTAATACTGTTTACAAAAAGTATGCAAACGATGCTTGGAATGATATGTGGGAGGGACTGGACAACGACTGGCTGATAGGCTCAGTGTACACCTACGTAACATTGTTCAAGACGAGCGATGTCTCAACAGATTTTTCCATTACGGTTGTTGTATCTTCTGCTAACACGCATGCAAGGGTAAGTGTGGAAGACTAACAGATACACATTTATGGCACCATGACATTACGTCGTATGAATCAATGATTGTCATATTCCATTTTCACTTGTTAACTCTGTGTATCTGTCTCTCTATCTATCTATTATCTATCTTCTTATCATCTATCTATCTGTCTATCTATATATTTATCTATCTATCTATCTATCTATCCACCTCCTTACATTGTATGACTAAATACCGTGAAGTTCCTTATTATTATTTTTTTGTTGAACCTCCTGATGTTTAGGTTCCCCATGCGGTTAACTATTCATGAAAGTTAGAGACCGACCGAAAGTGATTTTCTGATTTCGGCCGAAGCCGAAAATAGGCCGAAAGTTTAAAATGACTTTCGGCCGAAACCGAAAAATAGGCCTAAAGTTTAAAAATGACTTTCGGCCGAAACAGAAAAAAGGCCGAAAGTTAAAAATGACTTTCAGCCGAAACCGAAAATGAAATATTTAGATATTTTGAAATTCGTTCCCGCATACATTCTGCATATATGGAAAATGATGGGAGGAAAGTATAAATATTTACATTCTTTTTATTAAAAATGAGATAATCGTGAATATTAATAAATAAACATCTAATATAACATCTTGTTGTTAAAGATCGTTTAGTTTGTTCTTAAAGATCGCTTAGTTTATTGTTAAAGATCGCTTAGTTTGTTGTTAAAGATCGCTCAGTTTTTTGTTAATGATCGTTTTATTTGTTCTTAAAGATCGGTTAGTTTATTCATAAAGATCGCTTAGTTTGTTGTTAAAGATCGCTCAGTTTTTTGTTAATGATCGTTTTATTTGTTCTTAAAGATCGGTTAGTTTGTTCATAAAGATCGCTTAGTTTGTTGTTAAAGATCATTTATTTTGTTTTTTAAGATCGCTAAGTTTTTTCTTAAAGATCGCTTAGTTTGTGATATTAAAAGATAGTTTAATTTGCTCTTAAAGATCATTGATTTTGTTCTTAAATGTCAATTGGTTGTTCTTAAAGATCAGTCAGTTGTTATTAAAGATCATTTAGTTTGTTTGTATAGATCTTTCTGTTTGTTATTAAAAATCGCTTACTTTTTTCATAAATATCGTTTAGTTTGTTCTTATAGATAATCGATTTTTTTTCTTAAGATCGATTAGTTTGTTCTTAAAGATCTTTTAGTTAGTTCCTAAAGAACATTTAGTTTTCTGTAAAAGATCGCTTAGTTTATTCTTACAAATCAATTAGTTTACTATTAAAGATCATTCGTTTTGTTCTTAAAGATCATTTAGTTCATTCTTAAAAATCGCTTAGTTTGTTCTTTAAGATCGTTTAGGTTCTTTTAAAGATCGTTTAGTTTGTTCTTAAATGTCGCTTAGTTTGTTGTTAAATATTGTTTAGTTTGTTCCCAAAGATCGCTTAGTTAGTTTTTAAAGATCGCTTAATTTGTTTTTAAAGATCGTTTAGTTTGTTCTTAAATATCGCTTAGTTTGTTGTTACATATCTCTTTTGCTGAGAATTAGATGACCGAAAACCTCAGTCACTTTCGGCCAGATGGCTGAAAGTTAAGTCATTTGAGGCGACAACACTTGCAACATTTGTGTCTATTGCCTACCGAAAGTTAAAAACGAAAGTTAACTTTTCTCTTTCGGCCGAAACCGAAATTAAGCCGAAAGTTAACTTTCAGTTTCGGCCGAAACCGAAATTAAGCCGAAAGTGATAAAATGGCCACTTTCGGCGCCGAAACTGAGGCCGAAATTCGGTCGGTCTCTAATAAAAGTTTGATGTCTTTTCCAGTCCTTCTTTACTTACCCCAATATTTCTTTACTGACCGTAATCTTTCTTTACTAATCGCCACTTTCTTACCGAGTGTCATCTTTCTGAACCATACAAGAAGTAAAAACTTAACATTCTGATAATTTGTTCTCTCTTTGTGTTTGCCTAGAGTTCTTCTTCCTCTATAAACTAAGCGCCCATGATCAATGTATTGGTCATTCTATCTCATGTGGATGTGGATGCGTTTCGAAATGTGTTTGTGCCTGGTGTTGAAGAGGATATTTCACTGGTTGCAAGGGCTACACAGCAAGGGTATCAGGAACTGGGGGTAGGCAATAGACACAAATAATGCAAGTGTTGTCGCCTCAACTTTTCCTTTATTAAGCTTGTACCAGTCCCTTAGTGTCTTTGGCAGGAATGAGTTGTTTATGTTTTTTGTGCTTGCTTTTATGAGCCGGGACTGCCTGTTATGGCCTCATCGCTGACTAGGGTAGAGATGGACAAGTTTCTGTTTGATCCTGGAGCAGTCGACCAGCCATTTTCCAAATATATGTAGGTAAGGCAAGAGCCCATTTGTGTTCATTCAATAATATTTGCCTCATATCCACCATCCTTACTAACCTCATCTACCCAGACCTACCTGTTTTATAGTAACCTTTAATTTCCCTCTTGTTTCATTTAATTTTAAACTTTTACATTTCCTGTTAATCTCATTTTCAAATTCTTTGATTTACGTGATTGAATATGTCTTCCATTCCCTGTTAACTAAATATGTATACAAGCTCAGTTTGTCCGTCTCTGTATTGTTTTCTGTCGAAGGCTCCTTGGCCGAAATGTCCACTACTTGGCCGAAATGTCCACTACTTGGCCGAAATGTCCACTACTTGGCCGAAATGTATTTCAAAACTCCGTCTGGTTTTTTAATTATTTTTTTTTTGGTAACATCCGGTAACACAGTGTGTTAAACGGGATACATACATCCTAAAGTAACTATTATTATTTCGGATTTTGAGGTTGTCACAAAGTCTTTGATATATCAATATTTAAAATCACTAATGGACAAATAATAATTATAAGGAAAAAGACGCAGAGAGCTTCTAAAAACAAAGATTCAATAAATATAACAGCTGACTGCCAGTTTTCCTCCCTTGACATTGTAACATAAATATTTCGTTAAAACATAGTCCTTGCACTAAACTCTGATGTCATCCCGGCTCGATCAGAGGAGCTCATTCATTGAAACAAATGTGCACCCTTCGTGCGGTGACAAATGTAAACATTTCATGTGGCAACAAATGTGAACCTCTCAGAGTGGATTAAAATATTGGTGCCAAATCACAAAGTCTGCGGCGGGATGAGTTTATGGCTTTCGTAGTCGATACCGCACCGGGCAAGCCCGTGCCACACGATGAGAGAGGGAGTCGTGTATTAAGACATTGATGTACAGGACACACGTGTGCAGGACCAACTAAATAGCACAGCCGTGTACAAGACCAACTGTAGAAGCCAGCCATATACAGTGAGTCCCTACATTCACTTGCCCTTCCCATGGCAGTGTTTTAGTCTTTGAATTTCTTAGCGTTTACAAAATGCTCATTTCCTATGCTCTAAATCAGGTCTGCACAACATATGGCCCACGGGCCGCATGTGGCGCAGCACCCATTTTGCGGCCCGCGAAATAACGAAATATTCTTTATTCTTATTATTTTCTTAATAGCTTTCCCCCCTGTCCTATTTTCTTTTGGCCCGCACAAGTCCCATCGTATTTTCTTTTGGCCCGCACAAGCTTTCATAAAGTATTACGGCCTTACATTTTGAGTTGTGCCGGTCTGTCCTAAATCGTTGATTACGTCATTTGTCGTGATATTGTCATTACAAAGAACTTTTTTTCAAAATCACTGTTCAATCACAGTGTTGAAATTACAAAGTTATACGTACACATTTCAAAAACAAAATGATTCAAACTAATACAATTCTATTGTTTGGGGGTCCCACACATTGCAATGTTCTCACTGGCGCCACACAAAAATGTGGGGGAGGAGGTAGTGGAACGGGTAAATTGACTAATAATTATCAGTACATAGGCATAGAATTAAATTAATTGAATTAGGTTGTAATTATGAAAAATTATTGTAGAGTGTTTCGGTAAATGCGTTCAAACAAAATTGTATGACGGTCTTTTAGCGCATTGCTGTCATAATTACAAAACAATAACGCTATTCAATTTGGGGAGGAAGTTTCATGAAATCAGATACGTGTCTGTGTGTGTGTGTGTGTGTGTGTGTGTGTGTTTGTTTGTTTGTTGGTTGGTTTGTTTGTTTGCGTCTGTCTATAGACTGGTAATATAACTATGTCTACACATGTTTTCTCTGATCTGCGTGTTTTCCCATTTATTTTCCTAAAGTGTTGAGGTGGTCGTGGGTGAAAAGAAAATGTGTTTGCACAACAACAACAAAAAAAGGGGGAGGGGGGAGGGGGGATCAGACCTTAAACATTGCAAATGTAGACCTTTCAAAGTAAATGTAATATTTTACAGCTGTTACAATTTATGACATTGGAAAATACGTGTTTCAGAACTTTAAGCACCTTAATGTACAAAACTCAAACAGCAGGTTGGTACAGAATGCAGCCTAGTTGGCGCCTGTGTTTGACTTAAGGTCAGATGGCGCCTGCGTTTGGCTTAAGGCTAGATGGCACCTGTGTTTGACTTAAGGCTAGATGGCGCCTGTGTTTGGCTTAATCCTAGATGGCACCTGTGTTTGGCTTACTTGCGTCATTCCCTGGTGTAGCACACTAGAAGTCAAATTCTTTTAGTCTCGTTCACATATTATGTTTTATCTGATGTTTTATCTACTTAATGTAAACGAGGCCTAAAAGGTTATATCGGAGACACCGGGCAACGACAGGTTCAGTGAACACTTACGTAACATTGCTCAAAATAATCCACGTTCCGTCTCCTCTCACTTCAATAGAGATGACTACGATGGCTCAACAAATGTGTAGATTACGGCTATAGTTTATTCTACCAAGACGCGCGCAAGGGTAAGTATGACCAACAAAATGATACAAACCTATGGAACCCTGGCGTAACGCGGTGTCAATGAGTGAATGTCATGCTCTCATTTAGTTGCTAACTCTCTGTAATACCTGCTGTATTTGATTCTCGCTGAAGTCAAGCTAAATAAATGTTCGAAATCAAATATTGGCATCATGAAAGGAATATACTGTCATTTATTTACAGCCATTTCTTGAAATTGAATTTAATCATTACTATTTAATCAATAGCGCAACCGCCGATAATCAATAAATCTATCGATATGTAGACAAAATACATACTTATAAACACCCGTGGGCGTCGCTGGTAATCGAATAAACCAGTATATTTGTAGGAGATTGTGGTTTTAGATTGTGTCAGGTAACATCAATTCTCGCCAAGTTCTCCTCTTACTTAATCGGGATCAATTCTGTCGGTTCTTCACTCTTGCACCCCCTCAGCCCCCTGCCTCCCTCAGACCCTTCAGCCTCCTCATCCCCTAGCCCTTCCCCCCCCCCCCCCCCCCCCCCCGCCTCCCCCAGACCCCTCAGCCCCCCCCTCCCCTACCCCCTCACCCCCCCCCCCCCTGCCCCCTTCAAGACTCCTAACACACTAGCACGTCACAAGGAACTCTAAAATAAAAATCACCAGATGTTTGGTACCATGATGTTTTCTTTTTAGTGGTGCGTGAGGCCGGCGTTTCCCAGTCGTGTACTCGTGATAAAACTTCAGGCCCTCGATCAACGCTCGGCGCACTGATCCGCGGCTTCTCGTGTGCGTATTGACTATTGCCTTACGGTGACCGGATCACGGAATGCCTGCTGGAGTCGATTAAAAAATTGAGCGCTGACAGAGGGATAAAGTAACTTGGACCCCCACACACACAGAGAGAAGTTAGTTACTGGGAGCTGAGCACATGAGTCATGGCTGTAATGTAATGTCTTGCTTAATGGATCAACTTATGTCAACACACACACACACACAAACTGCGATCTAGGGTTTGGCGGTTACAAGATTCGTACTTATAGACAGGCTTTCTATGTATTTGACATTTTTGTACGAGTCATGAAAGTCTCAGAAAACTACCGGTCACAAATTCCTGAAAAGGTCAGAGTCACCAGAGATGCTAAGATAAGCATGACTCTTACATCTAACAGTTGATTGAAAATTTTAAAGCGAATATTTTAGTCAATAACTAGTTTAAATCTCACAAATTCCTTTAGACTTTAGAGGTCATTTTTTTTTGGATAATATTCTATAAATAATGTACACTTTTAATATTGTGTAAGAAGCTATATGTCCGTTATTTTTGGATCCGGCAGAAATGAGCAATGAGACCGAGTTTAGCTGACGTTCCCAGCAGTTATTTCCCTTTCCGGTCGGACGTCTCATCGCCTGCTTCTGTTCGGCTCCATGCAAATCAAGGAGTTATTCTTGAAAATAATATTAGTTTTTTAAAGAATGTTGGCGAATAAATTATTAGATGGGAAAATAATAGAAGAAAATGATGGTGGGGAAAATTAATTAGTAAATCTAGGGAACGAATCACTTTATTCATGATCGCTCTATTCATGGTCACTTCATTAAAGGTAACTACATTCATGGTCACGTCATTCATGGTCACGTCATTCATGGTCACGTCATTCATGGTCACGTCATTCATGGTCACGTCATTCATGGTCACTTCATTCATGGTCACGTCATTCGTGGTCACTTCATTCATGGTCGCGTCATTTATTGTCACTTCATTCATGGTCACTTCATTCATAGTCACTTCATTCATGGTCACTTAATTAATGGTCACTTCATTCATGTTCACTTCATTCATGCTCACTTCATTCATGGTCATGTCATTCATGGTCATGTCATTCATGGTCACTTCATCCATGGCCACTTCATTAAAGGTAGCTTCATTCGTGGTCACGTTATTCGTGGTCACGTCATTCATGGTCACTTCATTCATGGTCACGTCATTCATGGTCACTTCATTCATGGTCACTTCATTCATGCTCACTTCATTCATGGTCACGTCATTCATGGTCACTTCATTCATGGTCACGTCATTCATGGTCACGTCATTCATGGTCACGTCATTCATGGTCACGTCATTCATGGTCACTTCATTCATGGTCACGTCATTTATGGTCCCTTCATTCATGGTCACGTCATTCGTGGTCACTTCATTCATGGTCGCGTCATTCATGGTCACTTCATTCATGGCCACTTCATTCATGATCACTTCATTCATGGTCACTTCATTCATGCTCACTTCATTCATGCTCACTTCATTCATGGTCATGTCATTCATGGTCACTTCATCCATGGCCACTTCATTAAAGGTAGCTTCATTCGTGGTCACGTTATTCGTGGTCACGTCATTTATGGTCACTTCATTCATGGTCACGTCATTCATGGTCACTTCATTCATGGTCACTTCATTCATGCTCACTTCATTCATGGTCATGTCATTCATGGTCACTTCATCCATGGCCACTTCATTAAAGGTAGCTTCATTCGTGGTCACGTTATTCGTGGTCACGTCATTCATGGTCACTTCATTCATGGTCACGTCATTCATGGTCACTTCATTCATGGTCACTTCATTCATGCTCACTTCATTCATGGTCACGTCATTCATGGTCACTTCATTCATGGTCACATCATTCATGGTCACGTCATTCATGGTCACTTCATTCATGGTCACTTCATTGATGGTCACTTCATTCATGGTTACTTCATTCATGGTCACTTCATTAAAGGTAACTTCATTCATGGTCACTTCATTCGTGGTCACTTCATTAAAGGTAACTTCATTGTCGTCACGTCATTCATGGTCACTTCATTCATTGTCACTTCATTCATGGTCACTTCATTCATGGTCACTTCATTCATGGTCACTTCATTAAAGGTAACTTCATTCGTCGTCACGTCATTCATGGTCACTTCATTCATGATCACTTCATTCATGGTCACTTCATTCATGGTCACTTCATTCATGGTCACGTCATTCGTGGTCACGCCAGTCATTGTCACCCCATTTTCACTTTTATTACCATAGATCGAGTCAAGATTTTCACGGAATGCAACATCTTTATGTCAAATCTTCAGATTAATTATGTCAATGTCCGGGAGACCACCCTTTGTCGTCTTTATTTCACAGCTCAATCTCTTTTAGTTTTTAGATGGTATAATACCTTGGAATTGGAAGGTGTTGAATTTAATTAAATTTAGCATTAATAACTTGTTAAAATATATATCAGTGTCCCACAATATATTTATTTACAGATATTGTGATAAATATAACCCTAATAGGATATAATTAAATATTTTATACTTAAACGAGGAAAATTTAACAGACACGTTCCTAGATATATTATATGACACGCGTTTATTCTATTGAATATGATCCCAGTTATGTCATCTGCAACAACCTTTGTCCTTGCTCGAGAAAGTTGGACTTTGGCCTGATTCTTAATCTTGTCACGCATTTTGAACTTACTAAATTTGGACACAGATCAGACAATGGATAACATTTGATTTGATTGATTGAATGATTGATTTGATGTTTATATCGCGCCGGTATCCATGCCATTTTACCATGCTCAGTGCTCACTGCTCACTGCGCTCTGGTCCTCCGAAATCTATTTAAACAAAAAAGTTTTAAATTGTTTCTTAAATGATTTTTTCTCATTAACAATTTCCCTCAAAGATTGAGGCACACTGTTCCATAATTTTGGCGCTATCGCTTCAAAAGAGCGCACTCTGTAAGACTTCAGTACAACAAAATTACACGATAAGAGACAAGGCTATATATGTTAATTATTAGTATATACTAATTTAGTATTGAATTACAAGATATTGTTAGCACTAGAAATAAAGACAGGACAATTAAAAGGACTCATCGGCAAGATGCCTTCTTAAGCAGACCAAACAAAACAAGAAACCGCGAGAATGTTTGAAACCGGAAGCTCTCTGTGTTAGAGACGGGAGTGTTTTTTTTGTTTGTTTGTTTTTTTAGCAAAACCAAAAACCTTGCTTGCCACATGAATTCTAAAATAAACCAAGTGTTTATTCAATAGAGTTGAATCTAAAAACAGATTTCATGAACCGCGACAACAGATCTCTATCAGGCATGATGTGTGAGCGTTACAACAGGTCTCTCTATCAGACATGATGTGTGAGCGTTACAACAGGTCTCTATCAGACATGAGGTGTGAGCGTTAAAACAGGTCTCTATCAGACATGATGTGTGAGCGTTAAAACAGGTCTCTATCAGACATGATGTGTGAGTGTTACAACAGGTCTCTCTATCAGACATGAGGTGTGAGCGTTAAAACAGGTCTCTATCAGGCATGATGTGTGAGCGTTACAATAGGTCTCTATCAGACATGATGTGTGAGCGTCACAACAGGTCTCTCTATCAGATATGATGTGTGAGCGTCACAACAGGTCTCTCTATCAGACATGATGTGTGAGCGTTACAACAGGTCTCTCTATCAGACATGATGTGTGAGCGTTACAACAGGTCTCTCTATCAGACATGATGTGTGAGCGTTACAACAGGTCTCTATCAGACATGAGGTGTGAGCGTTACAACAGGTCTCTATCAGACATGATGTGTGAGCGTTACAACAGGTCTCTCTATCAGACATGATGTGTGAGCGTTACAACAGGTCTCTATCAGACATGAGGTGTGAGCGTTACAACAGGTCTCTCTATCAGACATGATGTGTGAGCGTTACAACAGGTCTCTATCAGACATGATGTGTGAGCGTTACAACAGGTCTCTCTATCAGACATGATGTGTGAGCGTTACAACAGGTCTCTCTATCAGACATGATGTGTGCGCGTTACAACAGGTCTCTCTATCAGACATGATGTGTGAGCGTTACAATAGATATTTAAAGAGATTGCCGAGTAAACTAATTGTGTTTCATGTAAAGTTCGCTTGTGAATGTTGATTTTCTCGTTGTTATTAATGAAAGAAAGCTGAACACAAGTATCCACTTAAAAACGTCCAGGATTTTCTCCTGCTCTCTAAATGATCAATCTGAGTATTGGGTTTTTTTTTAGTTAGTTTTTATATTATTTTTGAAATCTGAACAAAAAATTATTTTCTGATTTCGTCACATCAGTTGTGCGTCATATCGGATGGACCTCATATCGGTTGTACGTCATATCAGTTGTACTTCACATCAGTTGTACCTCTTATCAGCTGTACGTCATATCAGAATGTACGTTATATCAGTTGTATGTCACATCAGTTTTGCGTCATATCAGTGGTACGTCATATCAGTTGTGCGTCATATCAATTGTACGCCACATCACTTGCACGTCACATCAGTTGTGCGTCATACCAGTTGCACGTCAGATCAACTAGGAACAAATAATCCCTTCAATTCCACATATTTAGCTGTTGTCTTGGCCCCAACATTTTTTTATAAATTAAAATAGTTTATAGAAGAGTTTCCCATCATCGGTTCTCAGAACACTAGCAATGCGAAATTTAGAATGAATTGAAATACAGACAGATACATTAATATTGGTATAGATAAATGTTATGTAGTAGTCCCATGAGGAAAGAATATTTTTTAACCAATACCCAAAGACTCTAAAATGGAAATTGAGTACAAGGGAATTGCTCAAAATATATTTCCTTGGATTGTTAAAAAAAAATTTGCAAAAACTATAACCTTATTTTGTCCCCGTGTTGTGCTTAAACCATTAAATGAAAGCTTTTAAATAGAACTGAAACATAGACATCAAATCAGAAATGGTTGTAGACATCAAATGCTTCACATATTTACTATTATGGTGGCCGTGTTCACATGACTGGGGAGCCCTGATTATGGAAATCGTCATGCTAGTTGTGAAGGGGTGAAACTCGGTAGGAAGGGACTTAAAGCTATATGACGAGAGAATATTAATGTGTACACGGTCAAGCTGAGGCAAACATAGAAATCTACATTTTAAGTGCATCGTGTTCAGTCGTTGTTTTTTAAAATGAGATCAACGGAGTAAACAAAAGTTACTTTTAACAAAATCAATTTTTATTATGTTATGCAAATCATTATACCGCCTACAGGAATTCAAGCCTTTTTTCTTAATGTCAGATCATATGTTTATATATATGTATATAATGTTTCATCCGACAAAACGATTTCATTATTGTTGGCCATTTTATGTGTAATGAATTAAATAACCCCTAACAACAAAATTTAGGGAAAAATTTAAGGACATGACACACAGCTTCCACAAACTTTGTTTTGATTTTTCATTTACTTTCTTGAATGCGGTCCTTTAATTAGTATCTTCTAGGGAACACGACGGGATGAAGGTTTCTCAAAGAAACGACTTGGAATGAAAGTTTCTCAATGAAATAACTTGGAATGAAGGTTTCTCAAAGAAACGACTTGGAATGAAAGTTTCTCAATGAAATAACTTGGAATGAAGGTTTCTCAAAGAAACGACTTGGAATGAAAGTTTCTCAATGAAACGACTTGGAATGAAGGTTTCTCAATGAAATGACTTGGAATGAAAGTTTCTCAATGAAATGACTTGGAATGAAGGTTTCTCAATGAAATGACTTGGAATGAAAGTTTCTCAATGAAATAACTGGGAATGAAGGTTTCTCAAAGAAACGACTTGGAATGAAAGTTTCTCAATGAAACGACTTGGAATGAAAGTTTCTCAATGAAATGACTTGGAATGAAGGTTTCTCAAAGAAACGACTTGAAATGAAGGTTTCTCAAAGAAACGACTTGAAATGAAGGTTTCTCAAAGAAACGACTTGAAATGAAGGTTTCTCAATGAAACGATTAGGAATGAAGGTTTCTCAATGAAACGACTTGATGACGTTCAAGCAGATCTCTCACAGCTAGAGGTCCGTGCATAGAGGCCAAATGCAACTGGTTCGAATGGACGGGGGTGGTGGGGCACGCCTACGTCCTCCTACGCTGTAGTATTACTAAGGAGGAGAGCATTGGGATGATAAGTTAAAGGTGCTAAAAAAAGTAATATATTCCAATCCATGCAGATGTCCGGGCCCTGGTAGAAAAGTAACAAAACAGAGTGTAGTTATTTTCTTTGTCTATTGGAATAAGTTTTTGGATAAAATTCTTCTCCGTAAGTCGTTTAAATGTTTATAACACCCCCGCCTCCTGGGGACGCCACTGTCTGGTGGGCAAACAAAGCAAATCTGCAGAAATTGGCCTTGAAGAAAAGGGCAGCTACCACTGATAGGATTGTGGATAAACACCTTTTCTTGTGGGCTTGACACAAGGTAATGTCCCTTGATGCGCGACTCCCTTGGCCAGCGGTTCTCATTCTTTTTGAACTCGAGGAACACTACTAAGCTCTGCTTTTTTTTTGTGTGTGTGGAACACTTACAATACAGTATTATGTTAATTTCATAAACATATTTGCGCCCTTGATTTTTAAAAGAGGTTGCCCCTACTTAAAGCTTATGTTGTATTGTAAGTATGTTGTACTATAAGTATGTTGTACTGTAAGTATTTTGTACTGTAAGTATGTCCAGCGTATAAAAAAGTCAGAGCTTAGTGTTGTCCGGCCCTGATTAAAAGTTTTAATTTGATAAAAGATCAAAATACCGATATTGATTGAAACAAATTTATTTTAAAATGAATTAAACAGGCAATACAAAACAAGAAATTCTCAAATTTAATGCGATCCATAAGCTTGATGATTTCTGCAATTGACAGCAGTACTGGTACCAACAAATGATAAAGTCACTCACATCTCTTCATCTTATTTGCCTAATCTCTCTTGTTTCTTTCTTTTAATATTTACCGTTGTTGAAAAGTATGATTCGCAAAGGAAAATAATTTTATGCGTTGAGTTCTTTTATATGTGGCAAGATACGGGGATTCATCTTTAAACAGAGATCCAGACATTTTTCAGGGGCATTTTCAATAAACGTCAGTTTGAATCCACGATCTGGATAGGGTGACGCCAGTTCTTCGTCTTCGTTTAGACCAGGGTTCACCAAACTTTTTTTTTTCACAGCGGGCCGGATAACGGACAAAATGACGTCGGCTGGCCTCACAGCCATCCTGTACATTAGACCGCGCCCCCTTTTTAACGGCGGAAGACGCCGATAATTAAGAATTATTTAATGATTACCAATATTGACATCAAAGTATTGATACCTTGTGTTTTCGAATGAACTTAACAATTTAACAGGAATTGAGTCCGGTATAAGTCCATATTATAAATGATCATAATTTGACGTGTGCAGCACATTGTCATGGGCAGCCATTCACAGTCACTTGCATGTGTGCTAATCTCAGAGTTTCATCCATAAGAGAATGGACGTGCCGCGTGTAAGCACTGTCAAATCATTGGTCACAGATAGCTTTAATTCATTAGTCATGTGCAAAAGTTGAGCGTTCAAAACAAGTAGTCCCAAACCAGTATCATATAATACATTAAATAGCATATGTACTACATCTAAAATGGACATTAGACTTTGTAAACAAAACAATTCATGTCGTATTTTGAAGGGGCTTCATGGAGCACCACTATTCAGCGGAGAACGGCTTGAGAACCACTGTCCTAGGCATAGTGTAGGAATTTTCAAGACTAACGAGCCAGGCCCGTTCTTAGGCATACGCTGACTACTCATCCGCGTAGGGCCCCGAACGTGAGGGGGCCCCCGTGTCCATATATTTCAGAAGTGCACATTTTCTCTAGTGGCGGAATTATCAATATGGTTAGTGGTTAGACGCGAGCAAAGAGGAAACTTTGATGAAGGCAGAATGGAGGTGCCGCAGTGGTGGGTGGTGTTTTCTCCTCAGCTCGAGGGAGCTCCACACCCCGAC
Source organism: Lymnaea stagnalis (assembly GCA_964033795.1). Taxonomy (NCBI): domain Eukaryota; kingdom Metazoa; phylum Mollusca; class Gastropoda; family Lymnaeidae; genus Lymnaea; species Lymnaea stagnalis. The sequence continues at coordinate 2,189,905 of CAXITT010000006.1, forward strand.
CCCCTCTTCCGGGGCCCCCAACCTACGCTCCATGCTTTGGGCCCCCAAACTCCTAAGAACGGCTCTGAACGAACTGATTTTTTAATCAAAGTCGGTGTTCTCGCTTAAAGAAATGGATTTGCCATCTTCTGTTCAAACCTAAAACTTTTTGTCACCTAACTTCCGATAAACAAATTTGTAAACTAAATAATGTTTTAAATGTAATTTATATTCTAGAGTATATCTTTCTCTATCGTTAACAGATAACTAGATAGACTATTTATGGATGATTAGTTTGAGGGTGTTATGTGGGCTTAATTCTTTTGCCCTCAGATATATGAAACATATCCCTTAATGTGCAATTTTTGTTCTGCGAATTGAATCATAACTACAAGAAGACGGTAATTTTCAACCATCATAAAACACCGGATGGGCAAGATGGTCTGGACGGGATGGTCTGGACGGGATGGTCTGGACAGGGTGGTCTGGACAGGGTGGGTTAGACAGGGTGGGTTGGAGAATTTTTTTGTTGGATAACTTCCAAAACAAGCGAATTGTCGCTCAGCGTATTTGTTTTTATGGCAACGTGAGATTATCGTAAATCCATAGAGGGTCTTAACTTGGCTGTGTCTAGCAGTGATCGCCAGGCCTTACTGTTGAACCCTATTGTCGTGAAACACAATGGCCACTCTATGAATCATAAATATTTACGCGTAGTTGATGTGTTATTTCCTTCGTGTACTTAAGCCTTAAGAAGCGCGTCGAAAGATTTCGCGCAATTACCTTGTCTTTAAGTTCAATAAAGACGCATCAAATATACAATTATTATTTCATTCACGGTCGAACAGATCATTCGACGTTTCGTATTCGATCTCAGACAATCGAATTTCAATCGAAAACAAATGAGTTATCAGATCTACAGCGCGGATCAGTTGCAAAATAATCCATATAAGAAATAGCTAAGATCATTCCGTCCGTGGTTCACGCCAAAAAAAGACAACCTTTTTCATGTTTTCCACCAAGTTTTTGGCTGCATTTGAAACAGTTTTCAATATCCTTCTTTAATTACTTCATTTGTTTTATAATCATATGAAAACAATCCAAATTGACTCTACATATTCATTATATTACCAACAAATGTTGCCCTCACAAATTCATGAATGTGGCTTTCTTTCATATTGGTATAAGACCCCATTTCCGAACGAACTAAAGCGTGTTCTGTGTGTGTGTTGGGGGAGGGGGGGGTGTAATAATTAGCCATGACCAATACCAGATGTTTGTTATGTAGTCCAACCTTTCCAAAGCTCCACCCCTCTGTAATGTAATGCTAATTAAAGAACATCGATTGCGTCAGTAACAACGAATTGATCATCTCTTGCAGCCACGAGTCCCTGGTTGAGCATGCTGTAAAAATAATTCTATGCATAACTACTGAAGTAAGATCTGCCAGGAACAAAAAAAAATAAAATAGAAACATGTTTGCCCCCTACGTCTGCTGCGATCCCAAGATCCCAGAGCGGGAAAGACCGGGTCCCGTGACGGGGGATCTTCTGGCCCTGGCTGTAGGGCAGACACGAGGGACGTAACTCGTAGGCGGAACGATAACTATGTGATGGATCTGGTTAGTCACTTAAACAGAATATCCGCGGTCTCCCCCCTGGGGGATTAACAGGCGAATGATAGCGGTGTTCCATGAAGTCATCAAAATGGTAGCTCGCGAAATAAGACTCTTCACCTCGATGCCGCTTGCCAAGAGTTTACTCAACGGGAGACTCTACGGTTGTTTATTTCTAGCAAGCAGTGGCGCCCCGTTGACTTAAAGGGGGTTTTCTGCTTCAAAAAACAAAAAAAAAACAAAAAAAATTTTGAGGCATTACTTAATAATAGGACTTAACCGGTGGCTGTTTTTTTTTTTAACACCGGGTCCGGACATTTTGAGAAAATACACGGTGGGTCCAAGTGTTACAATAATTAAACAACCACTAAAAAAAAATAGATTTTTCGTATAAATCCTTTATAAAATGTAGTATAGAGCGAAGGGCGTGGAGCTGAAAATTTGACAAGACATGCATACAAGTAACGAACTTTATAAGATTCCCAATTATTGCTAGATCCCCTTAACTATACTAATGTTCTAACTCCCACCCTCTTTTACACAGCAGATTATTTCACTCGCTATGTCAGAAAAACAATAGAAAATATAAGGCACCAAACGCACTTGCGCTATTTTTATATATTTTTTTCAAGAATCTCATTGAACGTCATTATTGGGAATTTCATTTTATATTCCCGTTGAAAAACAGGAGACTAATTTTTGTGAGCTGAGGCTGAAGATTTGAAAGAATCTGTAATCATTGGCAACGAGTCTATGTGCCAAGTTTTAGCTCGATAGGTTGACGGGAAGTGAGTCTATTAGCCGTCCGGAATTTTGTAAGTCCACCACCCAGCCAGCCAGCCACCCACCCAGCAACCCAGCCAGCCACCCAGCCACCCAGCCACCCAGCCACCCACCCACCAGCTCATGAAGTTCGCTGCGTGACCGCCTTTTTTCTTCACTCAGCAACTATTAATACGAAAAATGGGGAGTTGGGGGGTGGGGGGTTTGAATAAGACACCGGACAAACCAGAAGCAATACATATCTATAGAAGAGATTGTGCAAAGAGACATAGATAGAGACACAGAGAAAGAAAACGTATATCTACTATATAAAGCTATGTTGTTTTTGTTGTTGTTTTCTCATTGTGGATGGGTTGATCAATCACAAGAAAAGCAAACAATGGATCACAATTAAATTTGACTTGGTCATTCCACCTGGTAAGTTGGGTCATGACTCATGATCCCCTTATCACAAAAGCTGCCATTTAAAAAATCGTCAAACATATTGGGTGAAGCGTTTTAAGAAAAAAAAAATCAATGTTATTCTCATACTGACTGGCTCCCATGGTTGTTAAAGTTCAGTTAGTTTTGGGTGTCCTAATTTAACAACAAGCCTTTATTCAGAATGGTTCGCTTTCAAACATCCATTAAAGAAACATTTTCAGTGCGCTTTTGCTTGCTGCAGACATTTTAAATAAAGTTTAATTTTACCTGCTTTTAAAAAAATAGTACATTATAATTATCATGCAGTTCATTGGGGTATGCATAATTGGTACTTTGGGGGGGGGGGTACCTAGAGGTTAGGTTTTTTCTTTTGGTTATTTCTATTTATCAACTTTATATAGTATATTATAAGGTGTTTGATTTAGTCCCAAATCAGTCACAATACCTTTCAGCCAACCTACATTACAACTGTACAATGGTAGGCACTCCGGTTTGAGGAATATTAACTGAAACAGGATGGGCCCAAAATTCTATTTTTTACAGGAATTACTATAAATCTGGCCTTTTATATGAAAAAATTAAAATTTTAATGGTTACTTTAGCCAAGTGTTTTTGAATAGGTGTCAACGCTTTATGATATATATTTTTTTTCCGAATACGAACTCCAGAAAAGGCGGGTATTTTGGCTAGTATAATGATAAAAGCCTGATCAAAAAACATATAAATTTATTCAGTCCAACTTGATCAAATTACTTTAAAATGAATCCCATGCTTCTTGTTTCATATTCAGAGAATACATTTTGAAACATAATAGTATGATTATCATCTACAGTGTATCACATTCATGTATTCTAAGAATGATACACCCCATAGGTTTTATGTATGTTGTATGGTGTGTCGAACACCTGACCATGACTCATGGCATACAAATACCAGTCATTCCAACAGGTGTTCTGTATTCTATACCAGTGGTCGACAAACTACGGCCCAGGAGCCGACACCTGGCCTGCTGGTAGATGCGTATGCCTATAACAACCAAACACCACGTCACTGGAACTGTCAAGTACACAGTTCCATGCAAACACTTTTGAGCTCGGTTGTTGTTTTTTTCCAGAAATGAGATGAATTGCGATGAGAAATATTGATCATAAAATTAAATATTATTAACAAGTATTAAAGAAAGAAAAAAAATCATTACACTGTATTTTAATAAAATCTTGAGTGGGAAAACTAGGAATGAAGTGATGTAGCTCCACTGTGATATACGAAGCAAGCACTGCCAGCCAGTTCATGTATATCACCTCAGTTCTGTTTACCAAAACACTATTCAACTAGGGGCTCTACGATGTTTCCTTTCTATCAAGTACACGACATATCAACATACATTTAACCATACATTCAATATGTTGTTTAACAGATTGATATATAATGACAGACTGTTCGCTTCTTCTTTAGAGTGAGAAATGAAAGTGAACTGGTCATCTTGGTAAAAAAAAAAATTTTTTCTTAAATACATTTTGCATCTGACCTTTACTAAAAATAACACCTTGATGGGATATCAGTTAACAGAAAGATGTTGAATCTACAAAAGACAAAAATGTGCATTTATCTATTTGTGTTGTAGAGTCAAAGGAGGTTCTTAAGTAGAAGTTAGCAAAAAGTAAATAAAAGATGTAGACCAAAATTACCCGGATAATGACGGATGAAAATGACATATTTAAGTATGCAGGTTGTAAACAAAGTATTGAGTGACCTAACAACAAACTATTAATACCACATTTTAGACTAGCTGATATGCCGCCTTCACTGTGAGTATGTGGCCGTGCATGTAGAGCGAGCCCGTAAACTATCACTAAACTTGTTAACTAAGGAACCCGGTTACTTCCTTTTACTACACAGTATGATAATGCGATACTCCCAATAGTTCCAGCCCTCGACACTGCACCCTTGGGGATAGCAGCTATAATTAAGGAACACGACTTTATTTAATTCTCACTATAAGGCAAAGATGGCCGTCAGAGACGCAAGGCAAAGCAGGCCGTCAGAGACGCAAGGCAAGGGTGGCGGTCAGAGACGTAAGGCAAAGATGACGGTCAGAGACGTAAGGCAAAGATGGCCGTCAGAGAAGCAAGGCAAAGATGGCCAGAGACGCAAGGCAAAGATGCGGTCAGAGACGTAAGGAAAAGATGGTGGTCAGAGACGTAAGTCAAAGATGGCGGTCAGAGACTGCACGGGAAAGATGGCGGTCAGAGCTGGTCTTAGCTGGTAACGTTCAGCCCATTCCAGTTTCAATCATGTAAAGTATTCGTGTGATGTCCACATTTTTTATACCTTCACAGTTTTTGTTAGAATCCGTTTAAAACGAGTCTCATATCACTATCACAGATTTGAAAAAATTAAAGTCGGTCATTCCCCTGGAAGATAGAGACATTGGCGAATGACGTCATGCATTTTAATGCCAGTTATTTATTCTTATTTATTCACTGACGTCATTGGCTCATACTCCTACGCATTACTCTCAATGCCAAGTAGGTCCATTTTTTACTGACCTCGAAAATTAGCAAATTCACGGTGTTATCGGGGGCCGGGTTGTCCATAGGCGCCCCAAAGCTTAAGTACCCCCAGACCTGAGCGTAGTGGTATATTTTGTAGTTTATTTCATAGAGCTGGCTTCAAAAGTCTACCGGATGTACCATGCGTTCAAGTGAGACCACCCTACAGACTACCCAGAAAACACCCATTGCCTGGACGATACACACATCTAAGAAAGTAACACTGCTAATCTCTATACTCCATATTGTCAAACAACGGCTTAACTTTCACCATGCGAGGTCCGACCTCCAGGCACCTAAGAAGCACACGCTCGTGGGTTTAAGTACCCTGGGGAGGAGGGGGTTGGGTGGGGGGGGTCTTGGTAAAGTGAAATTGTAAGTGACGTATTGGCACAAGATGCGTAAAGCGCTCTACAAATTAGATTCCTGGAAACAGCTGTGCGGTCCCATGGAGTGGTCAAGCGGCCCCATGAAGTGGTCACGTGGTCACGTGGAATGGTCATGTGGTCGATAGAGCCCAACAAGACCGCCACTTGGACTTTTGTTCTTGGCCACCGGCTTGACTGGAAGGTGACATCAGCGGGGGGGGGGGAAGTGGGAACGTGTCCAATTTGTAAATGAGTCGGGAAAGTTGTTAAAACTGACCACATGTTTTTTTTTACCAATGAATAGGTCGAGAGTGCGACCATAGGTCAAGACATCCAATACCTCCCGCCCCCCAAACAATGGGTCACATAAATGAGTGGACGTAACTAGCCCGTGAGAAGTGTCTCGTAGTGACCTAACAATAAACACCTGGTTGTAACGAGACAACACGTGACTTGAGACAAAGGACACGATGCAAATTACAAATACATTAATAAAAAAAAAAACAAATGTATTATTTTTTATATATATTGAATTAAAGACAAGTCAGAATATTAATTTTTTTTAAAAACTAATTAGGATCTATAATGTGTGCAGTGATGTTTGCATAAATAGCCCGATACGAAGTAACAGGTCGTAATTGAAATGCTGCATAATGGAATTTTCGAATGGGGTATTGTAATTCTTTGTCCAATAATTTCTCCAAAAAAGAAAAAAAAATTCAAGTTAACAAGTTATGCTGTCTCCTTTAATAAAAAAAAATACAGAAAAATCACTTTACCAAGGTGAAGGTTGTTAGCGGTGGTTTTCTTTGACAGTTTCCATGTAAATAACAACGTATCATGTTGATCTTAGTAACATAAATTATGTGACATATTAAGCACGTTTACAAATCGTCAGTTTTAAAATGACATTGAATGTTTTATTTGTGCCTTTGTTGTTCGTCCTTTGAAGGACATCTACGGCTTGAGCAGCCTCGACTTGAGCTGTATTGTGTTTAAAGTGACGGAGAGATGCTCAATTCGTCGGCCTCACCCTCTCGCCCTTGTCTATTTGAGCCCATAAAAGACTTAGGTCAAGGCGACTGGAACTACGCCAGGATGCAGTAGATGACCAGCAGTGTGTGCGTGTTTCACTCTGCTCTTTATGAGGTGTACGTCGCAGGAGTCGTCTTAAGTTTCATTGCGTCAATGTCACATTGCATAGACAGTCCATCTCTGGGTTTGCTTTCAGATTTCGCCTTCTCTAAGATGAGTTGTCATCCAAGGTTAAAGAGTCCCATTCATCCGGGGTGCTGGTGATGTGTTTGCTTGTTTAAGCGTTTTCTGGGGATTCCACTAGCTTCGGGTTGTCTCAGTTTAGACCGCTTTTTAAAGACACTTTTTCTACACACAAACATCCCCCACACAGGTAAGCTCTACCAGATTGCCTATGTTTTTACACACACAAACATCCCCCACACATATAATATCTTCTAGATTGCCTATGTTAAGTTTACCAACTCTTACCACTCACCTTGGACTATTAAGTTGATTGTTTTTATCATGATGGGGCTGGTGTTGATTTGACAGTTGTAGATCCCTTGATCGCTGTAACGGACTTCTCGTATGTGGAGATTCCAGTCTCGTGTGTACGGTCTTTCAACACTGAGTCTAGACAATAGAACATAGTGATATTGGACTGATTAATGAGGTTCATTTCTTATAACGACTGTATAGTTTTTCTACCGTAACTTATTTATATGTCTTACAGAATGAATTCAATTTCGTTTCGCTTCTTCGTGGGATCAGGGTTTCATTTTGAGATAGTATTTCCCGTTTGTTACGAGTGGGAGATTATTTTTATTTTAAGATGTTAGGTTTTTTTGGAGGTGGGGGGCATGTCTTATTTCTTCTTATTATTTTTATAATTTGGTGATGATATTGTTGCAAATGTTGCAATGTTGTAGTTTTTGAATTGTCTAAATTGAGATAGAGGATGCGACTTTCTAATCTGATGGCAACAAAATTAGACATTCTAGCCTGAAGCAAAAAGGGATAAAAGGCCAAAAAAAAAAGTAGACATGATAACAGGATGCAAAAAGTGAGACCTTCTACCCTGTGGCTAAAAAAAATTGAGTCTTTCTAAATTAAATTATATTTACTGTGTGTAGTATATTTGTCATAACCATATCATACCTAATTACACTGGCATTATAATGTAGCACACAGTTGTTCAAGGTGGTGAGGTGCACAAGTGCATTGGTCTTTGAACCAAACCCCTCAGTATATTTAACCTAATGTTATTGAATTAGTCAATCATTGTTTTTCTTGACTGATTGAACACTATCTACAAAATAAACAACGTTGTCTACTCACCTTTCATCATCTATGATTCTCCTCTCCTCAAAGGTGAGTAGGGTAGAAAACTGGTCCGTCCATACGACCTGTCCGGGCATTCATCGAAATAAGAAACTATTAGTCTTGTTTAATCATTGAAGAATCGTTATGCTTCCATGATGCTGGTAACATCACTATGTTATCTAAGACATCTACTGAACCTCCAATCACTATTATTATATTCAGGGGCGTCATTTCGAATTTTTTTCGAGGCTGTGGGGTGGGGGACCAAAACTTGGTCGGCTTGTTAAGTTGTTTATTACTGGAGGCGCCACAGTACATAGCAAATTAAATAATTTGGGGGAGGGGGCGGCAAATGCCCCACCCTGCCTAACCGAAATGACGTCCCTGATTATGTTACATTGAAATATTCAACAAGTAATCTCGTAAGTCAAAAAGTTTGCAAATTCATACTGAATATCGGAATGAATCTCTACTGCTACGTGAAAGTGCCTACCTGGTAACTCCCTAAAGAACTGACCGAGCACGGGAGAATAGCAGTACTCTTTTCTTTTATAGTGACATTGACCATAGGCATGTCAAACTTTGGTTCATGGGATGGTAGCACGGTTGGCAGCACTGGAAATAGAAGAATGTTCATATAATGGTAAAACGGTTGGTAGCACTGACAATACATTTAACATTCACGCGATGGCAATACCGTGTGCGGCACTGAAAATGTATGATATGCTTGAACTTTGAAAGGGAGAGTTTCAAGATGCATGCCAAACAACTATTTGTAAGCAGTCTGTTGTAATACTTTGTAAGCAGTCTGTTGTAATACTTTGTAATGAGTCTGTTGTAATACGTTGTGTGTAAGCAGTATCTTGTAATACTTTGTAAGCAGTCTGTTGTAATACTTTGTAATGAGTCTGTTGTAATACGTTGTGTGTAAGCAGTCTGTTGTAATACTTTGTAAGCAGTACTAAGGTGTCTTTTAGCAATCTTCTTTGCTAAGTTTTATGTAAGCAGTCTTCTGTAATACTTCGTCTGTAAGCAGTCTGTTGTAACAGATCAACTGGATTACATTGAACGGTTGTAGTGAAAGGTTCTAGTTTGTTTTGTTTTTTATATAACCTGTCACCATGTGCCCCGCTAATTGTTGACTTCAACGGATCGTTGTCGTGACCGCCCCTCCTCTCCCACTGTTTTATTTTGATATTGACGTCACCGATTAAATTGTGTGGCTCTGTATCATCCCCACCCCTTCCTTAAAAGGGAAATTGTTGTTAAACGTTCTATTTGTTATAAATTAAATGATATCGGGAGATGCAATTTATAGAACTCCTATACTGGAGGGCTCTAACTCCCTCCCTATAAATAGACCGGAATCTTTCCCAGCCGAGTGAGAAATTTGCTAATTTTCCAAGACCTTTGCGGACGTAATATACTTACAAGTTTGTGCTCTTTATGTGATTGCTTGTGAATTGATATTTGTATCTTTCGAGGATTGTACTTTTCACTTGCTGTGCTGTAAGCTGATATAGGTTTTAAATCTTTAATTTGAACTTTGTATGCTTTATATAAATTTAATAGTATAATTAAATTGAATAGTGTTAATATCATTAGCTTTGATCTTTTTTTTTCTTTGTATAATGCTTTTCAGTCCTTTGATGCGTCTTGTTCATTTAGTGAGCCAAAATTTAAAACATTACATTTTCAAAGCCCTATAACGATACCTGACAATAGTGAAAGGATATAGTAAACAGTGAAAGGTTATAGTGAAAAGTCTTAAAGAGACTTTTTTTACACTGAAACTTGGTTGTTATGAAACTCTTTGTACGGCAATAGTAGCGGTTGCATTTCATTTTGAAGAAGAGGGGTTGCTTCATGTAACGTAAGTAAATACTAAATAATAGACTTTATTTAAATTCTCAAAGTCTTCTTCATCATAAAATAGACAGAGCCCAGATTTAACAGATTTGCTGTTAGTTTCTCAAACGGCTTAAAAAAAATCGAATTTTCCATCAAAAGTCTGATTTTCTCGCATTCCAAGACAAATATGAGAACGACACATTTTAACCATTTTTTTTTCTCAACTGCGCCAGTAAATTGTATGGTCAATATGTTTTGTCAGCTTCTTGTAGAAGCAACCACGTGAGTTAGCATCCAAACAAGGCCATTACTGGGGACGCTAGCAACACGATGGACTCATTGATTCGGAGATTCTTACACACGGGTGTGAAATGTCAGCCGTGTTCATCGGCTTTCATTTATACGTGCCCATTAATACCTGGAACTATTTCGGCATGTTTATTGTTACAGATAATATGTTCCACAAAGGTGACGCGTGTGGCTAAAGTTATCCTAAAAAAGCCAATTTTATGTTTGTTTGAGATAGAAGTGTAGTTTTCAAAAGAGCCTTACGGAGATTGTAAGAGATTTCTGACTATATCAGGCCCCCTGGCGTATTTTCTTAAATACAAAACCATGGTAATAAGAAACTCTAAAATTTAAATTATAAAGTTAATGCGTTTTGATGTGCTCCAAAATATCTTGAATTTTTTTTTTTTTTTTTCAATTTAAAAATAAAATTCCTTCTTTGCAGATTTGAGGGATATTCTTTTTTATGTGGGTTCACGTAGAGAACTATTTAAAAAATCGTTTAAAGTCAATTAAATTAAAATCTGACATGTTCATAATATGCCTTAACATTAAAAAGAGAAGAAGTGAACAGGCCTTCGAAAAATAAGAGAAAATGAAAGAAGCAATAAAAAATAACTTTTAATCAGCTGAATCCGGAATAGACATAATTTTACTCCTATTATTATTATTAGTTGACCAGTCCATACAGCAAAACATCAAGACCAAGGCATCAGGCAGTTGATCCTGTAGCGTCACAAAGAAGGAAATGGGGGAAACAAAGTATGGGGGGGAACCTGGGAAAAGAAGAAAGCAACAGAACTGGAAATGCCTAATGAAACTCTGGACAAAGTGATAGGGAACCTGGACGATAGGGTACTTGGGCGATAGGGCACTTGAGCGATAGGGCACTTGGGCGATAGGGCACTTGGGAAATAGGGCACTTGGACAATAGAGCACTTGACGATCTGGCACTTTGACGATAGGACGCTTGGACGATAGAGCACTTTGACGATTGGGAACTTGGACGATAGGCAATTGGACGATAGGCAATTGGACGATATGGCACTTGGACGATAGGCACTTGTATGATAGGGCACTTGGACGATAGGGCACTTGGGCGATAGAGCACTTGCATGATAGGGCACTTGATGATAGGGCACTTGGACGATACTGTACTTGGGCGATAGGGCACTTGGACAACAGACACTTAGCCGATAGGGCACCTGAACGTTGTAAACGCGCCTTTATCTGATCTGTGAATGACGTCACCGCAGAAGAGCAATGCAGCAGCATGTTTATCTTGTCATTGAGTGACTGTCATCCCTGCAAAGCTCCAACTTTGAACCAGTGACCAGTTTACAGAGCCAACTTATTCTCTGGACGGCTGACCTCCAGACGATAGAACTTCAGACAGTCTTTCAGAATTCTTGTCAATCTGCCTAGGCGTGAATATTTGCATATCTCGCCCGGTGTTTGCGTTTAGAGTTAAATCAGAGGAAACTTAAATGTTGCCGTGCCCTCCCCTTCTATACCACTGAATTTTCACGGTCGGTCTTATCATTCCCCCTCCCCCCCCCCACTTTCTCGATTCAATTGGTGACATTTGACCTCCCCCAGACGCCGACAGGTTAGCGGTGGTGCTAACACTATTACCGCTGTCTATTTGCACCGTCGCCACCAATGGCCGATTGAGAGGCCCACGCGAGTTTCCCAAGAGTCTTAGAACTTCCTGATGGGCGTTCAGTGACAACTCGAGATACGTGACTAAAATCTAACTACTTAAAGTAAATTTATCCACAAGTTTTGAGTTCAGAGTTTTGCGATGAACTCCAGGAAATTGGAACATTTGTACTTTTATTACTTGTTTTATCCGGGGACATATGAGATCACGGGGGGGGGGGGGGGGGGGGTCTTTTGTTTGGGATAGGGGGTATTTACTATGGAAGAGGGGTTATTTTGGAGGGGAGAGGGTTTTTTGTTTCGGATAGGGCGTATTTTGTTTGGGAGGAGGTGTTTTTAGGAGAGGGATTATTTTTTTATTATTTTTGGGGGGAGTGGGGGGGGGGCGCTGTTTTATTTGAAGGGAGTTTTGTTTGTTTGAAAGAGACAGAGGCTGTTTTGTTGGATGTTTTTCCTGAAGACCATGTGGAAGTAATCTAATTTATCATTTCATTTTACAATTTTATCTTTTAATAAATAGTTTATAAATGCGTGTTGCGGCGTGTCTCGTACTCTATAAAGTGATTAAGTTACTCATCTTGTGCAGCCATTCATTGACCTCTTTTATTGATTTTTGTGTTTCCTTTTTGGTACCACCTTTCAAATTGAACGCCCATCGGGTATTGTACTATTTAGCATCCTACCCCGCCATGGAAGCGAGGCTGTTCCTAAACGGGAATCTTCTTTATTATGATTTTGGTTGTTATGATATTTTTAAAACTATTCGATTATTTAAATATAGCTTCCTCCGATGTCCGAAAATAAATTGGCTGGGACGAGTCTCCAAACAAATTGTTGTCTCGGACGAGTCTCAAAAAAAATTGTTGGCTGGGTTGAGCCTCAAACCGTAACTATATCAAGATGAACGGAAATTATGAGTATTCAGGGCCGGGCCTAAGATCGTTTGCACCCCAGGCAAGCTTAACTTTGGCGCCATTTTTAAGTATAATCATAACAAATTTTGCAAGGATAAAAAACTTCGGGTTAGGTAATGAGTTTATTACCTAGATTTTTTTTTAACAAAAAAAATAAACAGTAAAAAAAAATTTTCTTACCTTGCATTTGGACAGTATTAACAATTAGGTTTCCGTGGGCAGTATGAACTATCAACCTACCGTGAACAGAATGAACAATGCACCTACCGGGGCACTGTGAACCATTAACTTACCGGGGGCAGTATAAACAATTTCCCTACCGTGGGCAATATGAACACTTAGCCCTACAGGGGGCAGTATGAACACTTAGCCTACAGTGGGCAGTATGAACACTTAGCCCTACAGTGGGCAGTATGAACACTTAGCCTACCAATTAATTTTTTTTCCAGCCTTTTGATCATTCTATCTTTTTATTGCACTTTTCTATTTTCTTCCATAGCGCCCACATGCAATGTTATTTTAGTTGCATTTTCTAAGATCGTTGACGGCGCCCCAATAACGTGGCGCCCCGGGAAACTGCCCGAGTGGCCGGTACCTTAAGTCGGCACTGGTCCTATTTTTGCCAAGAGTGTTTTCAACCCGATGCCTTCGCCCCACTTTATATCATTGTCTTTCGGATCAAGCTCTCCACAAAGAGCCCCACCAACTTCTGATCCAGTTATCCACAAATTGTTTGGTGTCACAAACTGTTATGAGAAACAACTTTGGAGATGTAAGAAGCTGTTTAGAAGAATCGCGAAATATAGAAATCAATGTTCACTTCAGTCCCTGAAGTACTAGAGCAGCGGTTCTCAGCCTGTGGGTCGCGACCCCTATGGGGGGTTAGCAACAACTCTTTCACAGGGGTCGCCAAAGACCATCTTAAAACACATACACTCTACAGTTGTATTGTTTCAAAGAAAATAATTTTGTGGTTGGGGGTCACCACAAAATTAGGAACTGTATTAAAGGGTCGCGGTATTAGAAAAGTTGAGAACCACTGAACTAGAGCGATAATCCAATGTGAACAATGATGAAGTTTTTAGAAAAAGGTTTGGGGGTGGGGCATTCTAAAGAAACTTGATTAAGCTTTACAAAGTCAGTGTTTCACATCAGAAATGTATCGGCGTTAGAGTTTCAGTTTGACAAGTTTCTGTCTTGAGAAGTAGTCTCGAAATCGTTCCTTTACGCTACATATTATTACAGCTATTTAGTACATATGTTATGGTTATTAAGTACAGATATTATGTTTATTAAGTACAGACACCATGGCTATTAAGTACAGATATTATGGCTATTTAGTACAGACACCATGGCTATTAAGTACAGATATCATGGCTATTTAGTACAGACACCATGGCTATTAAGTACAGATATCATGGCTATAAGTTCAGATATCATGGTTATTAAGTACATATATCATGGCTATTAAGTACAGATATCATGGCCATTAAGTACAGATATTATGGCTATTAAGTACAGATATCATGGCTATTAAGTACATATATCATGGCTATTAAGTACATATATCATGGCTATTAAGTACAGATATCATGGCTATTAAGTACAGATATCATGGCCATTAAGTACAGATATTATGGCTATTAAGTACAGATATCATGTCTATTAAGTACAGATATCATGGCTATTAAGTACAGATATCATGGCTATTAAGTACAGATATCATGGCTATTAAGTACAGATATCATGGCTATTAAGTACAGATTTCATGGCTATTAAGTACAGATATCATGGCTATTAAGTACAGATATCATGGCTATTAAGTACAAATATCATGGCTATTAAGTACAGATATCATGGCTATTAAGTACAGATATCATGGCTATTAAGTACAGATATCATGGCTATTAAGTACAGATATCATGGCCATTAAGTACAGATATCATGGCCATTAAGTACAGATATCATGGCCATTAAGTACATATATCATGGCTATTAAGTACAGATATCATGGCTATTAAGTACAGATATCATGGCTATTAAGTACAGATATCATGGCCATTAAGTACAGATATCATGGCTATTAAGTACAGATATCATGGCTATTAAGTACAGATATCATGGCTATTAAGTACAGATATCATGGCTATTAAGTACAGATATCATGGCTATTAAGTACAGATATCATGGCTATTAAGTACAGATACCATGGCTATTAAGTACATATATCATGGCCATTAAGTACATATATCATGGCTATTAAGTAGATATATCATGGCTATTAAGTACAGATATCATGGCTATTAAGTACAGATATCATGGCTATTAAGTACATATATCATGGATATTATTACGTATATCATGGTTAATAAGTAAATATATCAGGTCTGTGGAACTTAAAAATGGGGGCCATTTATCACATTTACGTTTTAAAACAAGACAGTCTTAGGCCAGGGTTCAAAGTTCAGAGTTAGTTGTTTGACTGTCCTACGGCTCCAACTTAATGAAACTCGATGGTCTTAAGAAGAGGTGGTCTCTATGCTGTACTGACCTGGTACAGTCGCAGCAGATGCGATCTGCTCTTTTTAACTTAGGCTCTTTTCAATTAGTAAATATTTTATTGCCAATCTTAAATCTCAATGTTTCAGTTTAGTTGGTGTTAAACATGTTTAGATGTCTTGTGTTGAAGATAGCGCGCGCAGGTGCGTGAGTTACGGAAATATTATGATTAGAAAGTGTGAAAGTAATAGAACGGTTGAACAGTTGAATTCATTTGGATAAAGCCGAAATTTTCGTTGTAACATTCTGTCTCTTCTCAAAATTCAAATGAACTTGTGTCTATGTCTAATTTTTCAGCTGGAGATATGTGTGTGTGTAGAAAAAAGGTGTGTGGGTGGGGGGGGGATAATATTCAATTGACGTTTCAGGTTCGAGACCAGGAACATTTTGTGAACCACTGGTCTGAAGAATAGCACACCCTAGTATGGAATATTTTGTCAAGCACTTGTATCAGTCATGGTTGCACCTTAATAAGGAATATTTAGACAAGCACTTGTTTAAGTCATGGTGCACCTTAATAAGGAATATTTTGTGAAGCACTTGTTTAAGTGTTTAAGTCGTGGCACACCCTGGTATTGAATATTTTGTCAGGCACTTGCCTGTCATGGCACACCCGAGTATGGAATATTTGTACTCAAGTGACTTAGTCATCCAACTCCTCATCTCGATCAACCCCCCCCCCCTCAATTGCTATCTCTGGCACCCCTACTAAAACATCTTCGGCTACGTGTATACTCAAGGAAACAACGCTGACTGGTGTCTAGTCCCAGACAAACAGCAACTTTTGTGTTGTTTCAATCACCGCAGAGTTATCGTTTCTAACACAGCTCGAGATTGTCAGATCGAGGCACGCACGTCTTTGGCGAAGCCACGACCCGTACATTGATAGGGCCCCCAGGCTGGACGTGGCGGCGATCATTCATTACGCCCAAACTGTTCACATCTTCCATTGTGATGGTCACACTCACCGGACTTACAACACCTCAACTTTATCCCGTAATTACTTTACGCTTCTGTCTAGTCCCGCGGTTCTCAAACATTTTTGTCTAACGAATTTCAAACTTTGTTGCAAAACATGCATCAAATCTTTATTTTATACGTCGAATTTTCCCTTTAAGTCTGAACCTCAAGAGAAGTATTGTGTTTTTAGAATATTTTAAAATATTTTTTTTGAAGGTTCTCAACATTGATCATCTGGGCTCACCATTTTTTATATTACAACGTTCCCATCACCCACCCACCCCCTCAACCGACTCCATAAAGGGGGAAGGGGAAACAACTGTTTGGCAAAACCCGTCAGCGGATTGCAGGCATTCGGAATTATCTGTCTAAAAATGATAGCTGACGTCACCTCCGCAAAAACCAACAGACGAGACTTACTGAGTGCACGAGATGTTGACGCTGTAAGAAAACTCACAGCAGATTGTTTGAACACGAAACAATTGCATGGATCGTCTCCCAGTAAAGTGGTACTGGATTATTCCACAAGAAAGTAACACCAACCAGCCGATTTTTTTATTTTTTTTTTTGGAATCAGTGCATTGCCACTATCAAACCATGGTCATATGCCCACATGATCACGTGATCTCTGCTACGTTACTGTGTAGCGCAAGCACGTATGTCAATATTATTGTATGAGATAAGTTGATGTGTGTCACTAACCTATAAGGTTATAGCAATGCGGGCGTGTCTATTGATGAAATTGTGAACAACAATGCTTCAAAGTCTTTGTTACTTTCTGTGATTGTGTACAAACATTTCCGTTCGATTAAAAAATGCTTATAAAATACTTATATAATACGTATAAAAATAGTTATAAAATTACTTACATAAATATTCTTATATCTGTACAATCATGATTAGAAATAATTTTCTATTTTGCTTTACTAATATTTTAACTTTAACATAAATGCAATCCGCTCTATGTTGACTTCTGCTTCACTTCATTGATTTTTTTTTTATAATTTCTTTTAATTGTGTGCCGAAAAACAACCATAATTTTTGACAGGTCTACATTTACAATGACTGATTTGGGTCACGTGACGTCAGCTTTGAATAAGATTGGTCCATTAGTGTTATTATTTGTTTATTTATTGCTGTACAAAATATTCCGTGTCTGAAAGTTAAAACCAATTTCTTAAAAGGTAATTTTACCAAGTTTTTGGAGAGATTCCTTTAGAAGAGGGGTAAAAAAAATTAAAGTTCATTACGAAATCTCGAAAGTGTCCTTTTTTTATGCATGTTTGAATTCATCTTCAAATGCCCAGTAGAGCCCAAAATTCTATAGTGGATGTAGAGGAGAGCGTTTTTTTTCCGAACTAATTGGAAGCAGAGATGTTTAGAGTAACAAGTTTTTACGGATAACCGAACATCCCACTGAAAGGCCGCGTGAAATAAGTCAGTGTACGTAGCATGAAATATAGTTGATATAATACTGCTGCATTATTGTGCAGTGTATTAATCATGGTGCATTATTCTACAGTATATTATGTATGGTGCGTTATTGTGCAGTGTATTAATCATTGTGCATTTTTGTAAAGTGTATTTATCATGGTGCATTATTGTACAGCGTATTAATCATGGTGCATTATTGTACAGTATATTATGTATGGTGCATTATTGTGCAGTGTATTAATCATTGTGCATTTTTGTACAGTGTATTAATCATGGTGCATTATTGTACAGTGTATTAATCATGGTGCATTATTGTGCAGTATATTATGTATGGTGCATTATTGTGCAGTGTATTAATCATTGTGCATTTTTGTACAGTGTATTAATCATGGTGCATTTTTGTACAGTGTATTAATCATGGTGCATTATTGTACAGTGTATTAATCATGGTGCATTATTGTGCAGTATATTATGTATGGTGCATTATTGTACAGTGTATTAATCATTGTGCATTTTTGTACAGTATATTAATCATGGTGCATTATTGTACAGTGTATTAATCATGGTGCATTATTGTACAGTGTATTAATCATGGTGCATTATTGTACAGTGTATTAATCATGGTGCATTATTGTACAGTGTATTAATCATACCACCAGAGCCAAAGCCAGTGAGTGCAGGATTTTTTTTCTAACCAAAGACGTAGTTTCCAAAACCGGATGACTGACATTTAGAGTAAAATACAAGGTCACTTGATCTATAAGCCGAAAGTTAACTTTTCTGTTTCGGCCGACACCGGCACTCCGTCGAAAATGTTCGAATGGCACCGTTCGGCCGAAAACGTAACCGAAATTCGGTCGGTCTCTACGGCCTGGTCACCGCATGCACAGTAGGGATGGGACCGGGATCTTTTTCCGGTGCTTGTATGCAAATGTTCTTTGCCATGCGCATTAGGTAAGTTTTTTTTTTTTATTTTGTATTTAAAAATACTAGGGCAGTTTTGATAACTAAGATTTCGTATACACAGTCGTTCGGAAAATCGACGCTCCACTGTAATGACAATTTTTGAGGCGGGAATTATTTTTTGGACATTGACTCAGACGGCCTTTAGTAAAGATTCGCCAATAACCTTAAGAGGAGTATTCTACAATTTTCCATTTCAACTGTTAGACCTTAAATATGGTTACCCCAGTGGCGTAGTGAGACACTTTGTTGGATGTTTTATATCGTATTCTTTATTATTGTCATTCGTTACAATTGTTCGATCCTTTAAGACCACGGGCCTCGGGGAACACCGGTCCAGGCGTTCTACAATCCCTATGTATGGACAACGAATTAGAGACCGACCAAATTTCGGCTTTGGTTTCGGTGCCGAAAGTGGCCATTATATCACTTTCGGCCAAGTTTCGGTTTTGGACGAAACTGAAAGTTAACTTTCGGCTTAATTTCGGTTTCGGCCGAAAGAGAAAAGTTAACGTTCGGGTTTTTTTCGGTTTCGGCCGTAATTGACTTAGACTTTCGGCCATCCGCCTGAAAGTGACTGAGGTTTTCGGTCATCTAATTCTCAGCAAAAGCGATATTTAACAACAAACTAAGTGACATTTAAGAACAAACTAAACGATCTTTAAAAACAAATAAAGCGATCTTTAAGAACAAATTAAGCGATCTTTGAGAACAAACTAAACAATATTTAAAACTAAAGAAGCGATCCTTAAGAACAATCTAAGCGATCTTTATAAAAAAAAAAACTAAACGATCTTAAAGAACACACTAAGCGATTTTTAAGAACAAACTAAATTATCTTTAACAGTAAAATAAATTATTTATAAGAATAAACTAAAAGATCTTTAAAGAAAACTAAATGTTCTTTAGGATCAAACTAAAAGATCTTTGAGAACAAACTAATCGATCTTAAGGAACAAAATCAATTATCTATAAGAACAAACTAAGCGATCTTTTTGAAAAAACTAAGCGATCTTCAAAAACAAAATAAGCGATCTTTAAGGACAAACTAAACGATTGTTACTAACAAACTAAAAGATCTATGCAAACAAACTGCATGATCTTTAAGAAAAAACGGAATGATCTTTAAGAACAAATAAGCGATATTTAATAATAAATCAATGATCTTTAAGACTAACCTTAGCGATCTTTATGAATAAACTAAACGATCTTTTAATAACACAAACTAAGCGATCTTTAAGAAAAAATCTTAGCGATCTTTTTTGAACAAACTAAATTATCGTTAATAACAAACTAAAAGATCTTTAAAAATAAAAGATTTTTAACAACTAAATATGCGATCTTTAAGAACAAAATGTTTTATTAGATGTTTATTTATTAATATTCACGATTATCTCATTGTTTATAAAAAGAATGTAAATATGTATACTTTCCCCCCATCATTATCGATGTATGGAGAATGTATGCGGGAACGAATTTAAAATATCTAAATATTTCATTTTCGGTTTCGGCTTCGGTTTCGGCCGAAAGTCATTTTTAACTTCCAGCCTTTTTCAGTTTCGGCCGAAATTCATTTTTAAACTTTCGGCCTATTTTCGGTTTCTGCCGAAATCAGAAAATCACTTTCGGTCGGTCTCTACAACGAATAGAAAGCTTATGTGTGTCCTTTTTTTTTTACTGTACCCTAGTCCTCAAATGCCTTAGGCCTTAGAGGGTCGCTCGAAAATTACGTCAAGCTCAGAGGGGGAAAAGGGGTGGGGGGGGGGTTTCCGAGAATTTGTGAGACTTTGTGAGAGGGAGGGTGAAAATGTGTGACGTCACGATTAAAAAAAAAAAAAAAATTTTAAAAGCTTATGTGTGTCCTTTTTTTTTTACTGTACCCTAGTCCTCAAATGCCTTAGGCCTTAGAGGGTCGCTCGAAAATTACGTCAAGCTCAGAGGGGGAAAAGGGGTGGGGGGGGGTTTCCGAGAATTTGTGAGACTTTGTGAGAGGGAGGGTTAAAATGTGTGACGTCACGATTAAAAAAAAAAAAAAAATTTTATAAATGTTCTAATTTTGACAAAACCTTCATTCAATTAATTTTTTAAAAAAACATTACTTTGAGGTCGAAATCGGCCTCATGTATTATAGGTACCGTGAAACTCTGTCACGTAATCCTTTTCCGCATTAAAAAAAATGACACAAAATCTGTTGTGGCAATTTTACATTCGGCTTGTGGATGACTTCGTTGCTTCGCGTCACAGTTTTCTAATAATTATACATCTTAACCCATTATGGGGAAAATGTTAAAGAAAAAATAAAACCTTAGTTTTTGTTATGAAAATTTTATTTATGTTTTGATTTTCTTAGGTGTGACGTGACATGGAGGGTGGGGGGGGGGGTCGGGTAAAGAATTTGTGACTTTTTGTGACAGGAGAGGGGCCAAAAAACGTTATTTTTAGTGTGACGTAATTTCCGAACGACCCCTTAATTCGACTAAGTATTTCCTACAAGACCAAACAAAAACCACTTCTTTTTGGGTAACAGATCACGTGGACCATCATGAAATCAAGATATTCAAATTATAATTAAAATATTACATGAGTAGTAGAGTAGGGTCATTTCAGGGCGCAAAATGGAGGCGCTCATTAAGGCGCGCGCCTGTGTGCCTTAGGCGCGCCAAGGGGGAATAACCCGATAATTACTGTCTTATAATTGTGACCTCCCTTTGTTCTACGCGTGTAATTATAGTTGTATTGATTATAGTTGTATTGTTGTCCGAGTGTAATTATAGTTGTACTGTTGTGTGTGCTTATAATTATTTTAATTAATGACGACATCAAATACGATAACAAATACAACATCAAAGTAGATAACAAAAGAGTGTTTTTATATATTAATTTTATTCATATTTTTTGACAAGCGTATGAGTCAATGATTCGACAGAATCACAATGTTTTAATTTGTATAATATTTATTATGACATTTGCATGATTCAATTTTTTCAATTTGCATAATTTTTATTATACAAAGGTAAGATTCGACAGAATCACAATTTTTATTACACAATATTTATTGCACAAGTTTTCAATGATTCGACAGAATCACAATTTTTATTACACAATATTGCACAAGTTTTCAATGATTCGACAGAATCACAATTTTTATTACACAATATTGCACAAGTTTTCAATGATTCGACAGAATCACAAT
>CAXITT010000006.1:2220811-2238061 GCA_964033795.1 Lymnaea stagnalis
AATCACACACGTTGTCACACTACCATCAGTGCTGGTAGTTCAATCACACACGTTGTCACACTACCATCAGTGCTGGTAGTTCAATCACACACGTTGTCACACTACCATCAGTGCTGGTAGTTCAATCACACACGTTGTCACACTACCATCAGTGCTGGTAGTTCAATCACACACGTTGTCACACTACCATCAGTGCTGGTAGTTCAATCACACACGTTGTCACACTACCATCAGTGCTGGTAGTTCAATCACACACGTTGTCACACTACCATCAGTGCTGGTAGTTCAATCACACACGTTGTCACACTACCATCAGTGCTGGTAGTTCAATCACACACGTTGTCACACTACCATCAGAACAAGTAGTTTAAGGTTAAATTCAAGCAGGTTCTCCGTTCAAATTCATTTTACCCATTTTGCTCAAAACCTATGACAGTGGATGTGTCGAAATCAAGATGTACCTTACACTAAACTGTACCCAAACGATAGCATCAGACATTGTACTGTATCCAAAGGATCTCAAAAGGTATTGATGTTGTACCCAAACGATACCTCAACAATTTGATAACATTGTTATACATAAAAGCATGTCGGAGATAACTAGCTGTAAACGATGAAAGGGGATGTGTCCAGTCTCATTTTCAAACACAGTCTCTGTCTTGTCCAGGTTTCAAACACAGTCTCTGTCTTGTCCAGCAGATTTTTTTTTAAAAAAGCCTTTTTCTCGTCCACATTTCAAACATGGTCCATTTCTTGTCCAGATTTTAAAAACAGTCTCTTTCTTATCCAGATTTCAAACACAGCGTATTTCTTGTCCAGATTTCAAACATGGTCTATTTCTTGTCCAGATTTCAAACATGGTCTATTTCTTGTCCAGATTTCAAAGACAGTGTATTTCTTGTCCAGATTTCAAACACAGCGTATTTCTTGTCCAGATTTTAAAAACAGTCTCTGTCTTTTCCAGATTTCAAATACAGTCTACTTCTTGACCAGATTTCAAACATAAATCATTATTCTTTGGTTATTGAACAGACATCCAGGCCTACATGTCTGACAATACCGTTGCCCTCAGTGACTGACCTTCAACACGCATGCCCTGACTGGTCAACACCAGAGATCCCCAGCCCTATTCGATAAGATTTCGAGTCTGTTGTGAACATATTTCACGTTTACTATCAGAAATCAGTGCCATTTCTAAATCTCTGTCAATCCTCGCCGGCAGACCGGCCGAAACGCCCCTGGGTGGAAAGCCCCCTAAGGAGCCCTGTAATTGATTGATATTGCCCTGTGGCGGGCGGTGGAAGTCGGGCGAGTTGGCGTTATGTGTTGTAAACAAAATAATAGAGATATCGAATAGGACTGTCGTCACAAAAGTAGAGATTCCGACGCATATGCTATTTGTTTCAGCTTAGACCGTCTTATTGGTTGTGGAACAAGACATTGGTATTTTCAAATCGACTTTAACAATGAATTGTAAAGCAAACAAAGAATTTCAAATTAGAGCTTGTTTTTTTTTTTTTTTTTTTTTTTTTTTTTCTTTTTTTTCGCTTTTCTTCAGTACATTAAAAATTGTACATTAAAACAAGTATGAAGTCATAATTTTGATTTTTATGATTATTTTGCCATAATGGGGATCGGTGAAGATATCTCAACCCATATGAGCCCGACAAATTAATACTAATGACAAAAGAGCGTACTGCATTGTTTGATTAAATTTAGATGGCGGAAACCATTGAATGATAATCATAACTACTTGATGAGATCTTATTTTAGCTCTCTTCTTAGTTTAAACGGACTAGAGATCTATGCGGCTTTGTGGTTAAAGTCACTCAAACTCAAACTTATGCTGAAAGTGGCGGAAATAATGAGTATGTGGAATATGTTTCATTGGCAATGAGAAGTTACGAAATAGACCATAGTTGACAAAATTAGACTGTTAGATTTTTTTTTCAATATTCACCGAAAAGTCAATGTAAATTTAAGCATTTAATTGCTAGAATATTTTAAACAGGTTTTTGAAAAGATGTTAAATTATAAGGAGTTGGAGCACCAAGAAAACATGCTGACTTCTTATTATTCACAATATGAGCACCCCTGTCCTCTCATCTAACTATACATCCCTCCTCCACACATTTTTTAATCTACATAGCCCTCCCTCCCACCCTAACCAAATTATGTGCTCGTAGTATCTGCTGTATGTCTTTGGTAAAGAACAATGAAACGTTCAAAATATCAACAATACGAGGACCACTGGTTCTGAATATCTATAATATGAGGTTTACTGAAACTGAAAACGATAAATACAAGGATCGGTTGTGAACTGTGTCGGTAAATATATGGGAAAACTGTGTCAGTAAATAAACGGGGAAACTGTGTCAGTAAATATAAGGGAAACTGTGTCAGTAAATAAACGGGGAAACTGTGTCAGTAAATAAACGGGGAAACTGTGTCAGTAAATATAAGGGAAACTGTGTCAGTAAATATAGGGGAAATTGTGTCAGTAAATATAGGGGAAACTGTTTCAGTAAATAAACGGGGAAACTGTGTCAGTAAATTTAAGGAAAACTGTGTCAGTAAATATAGGGGAAATTGTGTCAGTAAATATAGGGGAAACTGTGTTAGTAAATAAACGGGGAAACTGTGTCAGTAAATATAAGGGAAACTGTGTCAGTAAATATAGGGGAAAACTGTGTCAGTAAATAAACGGGGAAACTGTGTCAGTAAATATAGGGTAAAACTGTGTCAGTAAATTTAGGGGAAAACTATGTCAGTCAATTTAGGGGAAAACTGTGTCAGTAAATAAACGGGAAAAAAACCAGCTGGTATTTTTGTGTCGACAGGAAGTGATCATGTCATCACCGCTCGAGCACACGTAGAGTGACATAAAATGTTGAGCTCCAGCCCCTTGAGCTGTTAGATCTCGGTTGAGCTCATGTCTTGTCTGTCCACGAGTGTTACATCAAAGTTACCGTCTCAGATGGGATTACTATCTTTTTTTTTACCGGGGGGGGGGGGCGGGGGGGGGCGGGAGGGAGGAGGGGGGGGCGCACGACGTTGTTTTTAAATAGTGTTTAGTCTGTGCGCTCAGAATGATTTAATTGATGAGTAAGTTGGTTGTGCGCACGAAAAAGTGGAGATCCAACATCTAAATCACTCATTCAACATCTTCTCATCTCATCAAATTTCTTGGTTACTAATCAGATTCCTTGACCACTCATCCAACATCTAAATCACTCATTCAACATCTTCTCATCTCATCAAGTTTCTTGGTTACTAATCAAATTCCTTGACCACTCATCCAACATCTAAATCACTTATTCAACATCTTCTCATCTCATCAAGTTTCTTGGTTACTAATCAAATTCCTTGACCACTCATCCAACATCTAAATCACTCATTCAACATCTTCTCATCTCATCAAGTTTCTTGGTTACTAATCAAATTCCTTGACCAGTCATCCAACATCTAAATCACTTATTCAACATCTTCTCATCTCATCAAGTTTCTTGGTTACTAATCAAATTCCTTGACCACTCATCCAACAGCTCTGCCATTCATCCAAAATAGTCAAAATAGTTGCCACTCATCCAATATATCAGTAATTCTTCCAACATCTCGCCAATTCATCCAACCTCTCTGCCATTCGTCTGACATCTCTGCCAGTTATCCAACATCTTTGCCATTCATGCAACATCCTTGCCACTCATCTAACATCTTTGCGATTCCTCTGATATATCGACCATACATCCTTTATTTCTGCCACTCATCCAACAATTCGTTCATACATCCAACATTTTGGCCACTCATACAACATCTCGTCCATTCATCCAACATTTTGGCCACTCATCCAACATCTCGTCCACTCATTCAACACTTTGGCCACTCATCCAACATCTCGTCAATTCATCCAACACTTTGGCCACTCATCCAACATCTCGTCCATTCATCCAACACTTTGGCCACTCATCCAACATCTCGTCCATTCATCCAACATTTCGGCCACTCATCCAACATCTCGTCCATTCATCCCACATTTTGGCCACTCATCCAACATCTCGTTCATTCATCCCAAATTTTGGCCACTCATCCAACATCTCGTCCATTCACCCAACACTTTGGCCACTCATCCAACATCTCGTCCATTCATCCAACACTTTGGCCACTCATCCAACATCTCGTCCATTCATCCAACACTTTGGCCACTCATCCAACATCTCGTCCATTCATCCAACACTTTGGCCACTCATCCAACATCCCAAGCACTAAGAAAGATGATTTCTGAATACCCAAAACCCTTTCCCTTGGGGTGAAAATTACCGTTATTAAAGCGTCAGATTTTTAGGGTTACCATCGGTCACCTCAGTCGGCGCACTAATAGCCAAAAATCTCCAAGCCAGGGTTGGCTAAAAGGCCAATTAAGAAATGGGCACGACGATTGTTAAGTCGCCTAAAAGGCTCAGGATTTGCGGCATGGGCACGCGATGCCTGGAGTAGTCACTGGGACATTGGTCAACTATTTTTGGCCACTGAGTCATGCAGTTGGCACTTGCGGTTTTGGTTTTGTTTTTTGTTGGGGTTCTTTTTTGCTTTAAAACATCTACAAATTTTTGGTATTCCATTTCAACTTTCAAAAATAGTTATTGTTTAGTTTATGTGGGTGGACAGAGGTCAAGATTATTCGTGGAAGTCGTCACGATTACTCATGGACAGTGGTCAAGATTACTCGTGGACATTGGTAAAGATTGCTCGTGGACAGTGGTCAAGATTACTCGAAGAAAGTGGCCAAGATGGCTTGTGGACAGTGGTCAAGATTACGCACTTACGTGATTTTCAAATCCAGCACCATGGTCCAGGCTGAGCTAGGAGTTGGAGCTGTCGCTTTTCCCCATTACATTTTGTTTAATAAGGGTTGTCATTTCCAAGACGAGAAAATGTCTAATCGCATTATGCAATGCTACTATTTTTAGACAATTTTTTTGTAAAACGTAGCTTCTAACAGTGTATTTCCACATAATATAGCAGTAACAATATCTTGGTAAAATATATATCTTAAAATAAAGTTGTCAACACGTTTTCATCTAAGTTAAGACCCACTACGCTGGCTCACATTGACGTAGTAGTGCCGAGCAGCCGTTGAGAGATTGGCCACACGGTATCCCCGGATGTTATATGAATAAATTTCCGCCAATAAATGAAAAACTAATTGCATATGAACTTATATATTCTCAAATGGAATTAATGATAGAAACTTAGGGGATGACACTGCATTTATGACAGTTCTTTTAAATAAATTTAATTGTCTTCTCAGATTTTTTATTTTATTTCTATGATGTATATTTAGTATTAAAATTTTAAAAATTAAAATACAATAAGAACAAAATAGTGAATAATGAACAGGTAAAAATTAGTGTATATTTCATGTGCAAGTATTTTACTGTTTTGTGTATGATCTTTTGTGAAATACGTATATGATGCCTTGTGTTCAGTAACATGATGCTTTGTGTATAGTAACATAATGTTTTGTTTATAATAATAATGTTTTGTTTATAGTAACATGATGTTTTGTGTATAGTAACATAATGTTTTGTTTATAATAATAATGTTTTGTTTTATAATAACATGATGTTTTGTGTATAGTAATATGACGTTTTGTGTTCAGTAACATGATGCTTTGTGAATAGTAACATAATGTTTTGTTTATAATAACATGATGTTTGTGTATAGTAACATGATGTGTTGTGTATAGTAACATGATACTTTGTGTATAGTAATATGATGTTTTTGTATAGTTATATGATTTTTTTGTATAGTAACATGATGTTTTGTGTATAGTACTATGATCACTATGATGTTATGTGTATAGTTATATGATGTTTTGTGTATAGAAATATGATGTTAAGTGTATAGTTATATGATGTTTTGTGTATACTAATATGTTTTGTGTATAATAACATGATATTTTGTGTATAGAGTCCCATGGGGGGTCGAAAGATGGTCGCCTTAGACCATCGGAAAACACATATTTATGAAGTAGCAACGACAGCATTAGGAACTGTATGAAAAGGGTTGTGGCATTATGAAAGTTGAGACTGGGTCAAGGGATGTTAACAGAACAACAGCAACAAATTCCAATGTTATTCTGTTGAAGTATCGCAAGTATAAATATATATCATGTTCGTCCGTCGAAGATCGACTTTTTCTAAAGTGAGGAAGAGTTGCGCGGCCCACCATATCCAGTGGCAGGACTCTACGTCAAGGCGACCGGGGCTGGGTACGGTTGGCTGCAATTGAACTACAGACCACCAACTTGAGGTTTGCTCAGTTTAGACCATTCAGCCCCCCAGACACCCAGTCACCTATATATATATAATATATATATATATATATATCATATTGCAATAAAAATCAGACAATCAAAAGCCAGACAAAGAGCACAAAAAAAGAGAAGATCAATCAGCAAGTCGTAGCTCTATTGCACACCTGCAAGGCTAATCATTGAGAATTAGACAGAAAGGACGAGAAACTCGAGAATAGGCAGCAACACGTAGAACACAGGTAGTGTGGCGTAGAACACATGTAGTGTGACGTAATACACAATGTGCTGATCAGGTCGTCGTTCTCTTAAGTCACTCCGTACAATAATTCCAAAACATGAAGCCTGCTTAGATGCTAAGGTACTTGGAACATTATTGTGGTGAAATGAACAACTTATGTCATTTTTTGGTCAATCGCTTTATTTTAAAGATGAAACAACATCAGATGATTCATGCTATAAACGTCACAAAGGTACAACTTAATTGCCAAAAAAATACCAAATCATTTCCGTTGTAGCTACATCAATTACTTAGAAAAACTGACCATCCCCATTTAAAGAGCTTAAATAGCTAATAAAGCTATATTTCCACCGCTATATTGTGATCGAGCGGACTTGAATTTTTAAATATTGGATCTTATTAAATGATAATTATTGGAATAATTCAACATAGACACTATGTACTCTGATGATCCTAGCGATGAAATTGATTTTCCCATAGAGTTGAAACATGCACGATCTCCTTTTTAGAATGTCTCATCACTAATTTAAATTGAATCTACGAGTATTTGTAATGTTGCTGAATGTAACATAATGAAATTTGATGTTTATTTACTGAAGAGAAGAAATCACAATTTTACTTGTGTAGGGATACACGAATTCTAATTATTGATAGCAAGGAACTATATGAGCGGCCACATTGGAGAGCATGGAAAAGCAGTTAAGAAGATTTTTGCCTAATGAGCAAAGAAGGATTCAATTTATGAGTGGCTTCACGTGTTGTTTTCTATTTATGAACTGTATTCAATCATCACTCCAATAGTCATTATATATGTTATTATCACGCGAAGTGTTTGTGTAAATAAAGAATTGATCTGTGAAGACTTGGACTTGATGTTATTACATGGACATGTGAGAAATAATAAGTAGTTAACCCTTGTCTGGTGCTTTCTAAGATGTCCGCCCAGGTCACGAACATCTGACAAGTTATAATAGAGACAGACGAGGTCACAATGATATCAGACTAGAGAACGGCTGCACCAAGAATTGTACTTTGTAAAAGGCGTAAAGATCGGAACCCGATTAATCGTCAAGAGCCTACATCTCAATGGTATGGTCCGTGAAATAGTAACAGGAAGTCATCGGGGTCAACAAGTATGTAGGCCTCGAATCCATTTTGAACAGAGTGACGAGACTTTGCCATTCAAATTAAAGCGTCGTCCGTGTCCAGTAATGGGGGCATTTGCAATGACAATGAATAAGAGCCGAGGACAGTCGTTTCATCATGTAGATGTTTGCCAGGAACCACTTTTTAGTCATCGTCATATAGATGTGGCATTGACACGGACAGTTAAAACGGGACTTAAAATAGAATAATAGTATTCATGGATGAGCGCACTTTGACTAGAACTAAAATGTCGTGAATAGTTCCATCTCCAAGAAGTAAGCAACCGATGTGTGACGCCATCAAATTAAATGGGGCGCCAAGATAATAAATAATAATAATAATAAAGTTATTTCAAAAACACGCTTCATCCCCAAAGGCTCGAAGCGCGGTACAAATTTAAAAAAAAAAAAAAAAAATTTATAAATATAATTTACCACATTTAAAAAAAACGCAACACTAAAAAAACTAATTATAAGAAAAAAATGACAAAGTCTTTCTACCCATTTCAATCTTAAGCAACACAGCCAATATGAATTAAATGGAAAAAAAAAATAATAATAATAAAAAAGTTATTCCAAAAACACGCTTCATCCCCAAAGGCTCGAAGCGCGGTACAAATTAAAAAAAAAAAAAAAAAAATTTATATATATAATTTACCACATTTAAAACAAACGCAACACTACAAAAACTAATTATAAGCATACAATGGCAAAGTCTTTCTACCCATTTCAATCCTAAGCAACACAGCCAATATGCATTAAATGGAAAATATGGTTGACAATCATCACAGAAGGTGTTTGCGAAATAGATGTGTCTTTAAATCGGTTTTAAAGGACTCCAATGTCTGGTTGTTTCTGAGATCGACTGGAAGGGTGTTCCAAATTGTTGGACCAGCAAATGAGGAAGATAAAACAGACTCTATATAAAAATAGTTTTAATTTGTCATTCGCGTGTTTTCAAATGTGTCAATAAAATGACAGAAATGATTATGCAATGCCATTTGTCTTCCGCTTGGTGAGCTCACTATACATTAAAAAAAAGAATGTGAAATAAAAGATTGATTAATTCACTAATTGGTGAATATGGAATAAAAATGGATTAATTCACTGATTGGAGAATTTGAAATCAAAGATAGATTAATTCTCTAATTGGTGAATGTGTTATTTTAAAAATGAATAACAACAAATGAGTTTAGACCAGGCCTGCACAACATACGGCCCGCGGGACGCAGCTAGCTCCCACTTTGCGGCCCGAGAAGCAACGAAATCTTCTTAATTGTTATTATTTTCTTAATAGCTTTCCCTCCTGTCCTATTCTTTCGGCCCGCGCAAGTTTTTCATCCCGCATAACGGCCCGCCATATATTTTGAGTAATGCACGCCCGGTTTAGGCGATTCTCAATAGTTTAACATTGGATTTTTGACATGTTTCTGCTTGTCCAAATAGTTTAACATGAACATATTTAAAAACAATTTATTGATTATTACTAAATTTAGATTAGATTGATACGTGTAACGGACAGTTTGGTACATGTGACGAACTGATTGATACATGTGACCGACTCATTGATAATGTAACGGACTGATTAATACATGTAACCGACTGATTGATACGTGTAATGGACTGATTGATACGTGTAATGGACTGATTGATACATGTAACGGACTGATTAATACATGTAACGGACTGATTGATACATGTAACGGACTGATTGATATATGTGACGGACTGATGTATACATGTAACCTACTGACTGATACATGTGACGGACTTATTGATATATGTAACGGAATGATTGATACATGTGACGGACTTATTGATATATGTAACGGAATGATTGATACATGTGAATGACTGATTGATATTTGTGACGGATGGATTGATACATGTGACGGACTGATTGATACATGTGAAGGACTGATTGATACATTTGACGGACTGATTGATACATGTGAAGGACTGATTGATACATGTGACGGACTGATTGATACATGTGACGGACTGATTGATACATGTGACGGATTGATTGATACATGTGACGGACTGATTGATACATGTGAAGGACTGATTGATACATGTGAAGGACTGATTGATACATGTGATGGACTGATTGATACATGTGACGGACTGATTGATACATGTGACGGACTGATTGATACATGTGACGGACTGATTGATACATGTGAAAGACTGACTGATACCTGTGATAGATGGATTGATACATGTGACGGACTGATTGATACATTTGAAGGACTGATTGATACATGTGACGGACTGATTAATACATGTGACGGACTGATTGATACATGTGAAGGACTGATTGATACATGTGTATTTATCAATAGTTTTACTATGTTTCAAGTCATGCTTGACACTATGCCATTAACTCGCAGGTCTCTATTTAAGGTGTTATTTTTGTTCACACATATTGGTTTCCGGTCACTTTTAAGTGTAATACATGGTCATTTTGATTTAGTTTATCACTTGTGGAAATGTTATTTAATAACAATTGAATAATAGCAACAAAATAACACAAAAACATTTTTACTAGGAGGCAATAATAATTTTTTTTTTTGCCTTTGACAGAAATAGTATGTCAGTTTTACTTAGAGTAACATAGTAGACCTGTTTTATTTTGACTGATATAGTAAACTAGTTT
This sequence comes from Lymnaea stagnalis, assembly GCA_964033795.1. Taxonomy (NCBI): domain Eukaryota; kingdom Metazoa; phylum Mollusca; class Gastropoda; family Lymnaeidae; genus Lymnaea; species Lymnaea stagnalis. The sequence goes on from CAXITT010000006.1 coordinate 2,231,170, forward strand.
CCCTTTGTCTGTGAGTTTTTAAATATTCAAAGAAGAAGACGAGGTTATCAATATAAGTGTAAGAGCAGACAATATTAACAAGCATTGTCTCATTTTTTGGCAGACTTTTATTCAACAGCATTGTCTCATTTTTCTATACATCAAGCTTCAAGAAGCACAACGTACTTTTTTTTAAAAAAGACAAAAGAAACAATTCTATTTTAAGCCAGAATTTATTTTTTTAGCTCCGGGCATGGCTTCCGTCAAATTAAACACGTGCTGTGATTGGCTGCGGTAACATTGTTCAGGAGTCCAAGAGAAAACAGAACGTAAATAAAAACATGTTTTTTGTTGTTTTTTTTGGGGGGGGGTCTTGATGCTTGAGTTGCCCAATATTTGGATGGCTCAGAGCCAGTGCTCAAAAGGCATATTACCATCATCAAACACATGAATCATGTTTACTTGAACTTACTATTCGACGCTGAACTCGATTCCGGTAGCCATTAGCTAAATACTGTCATAGAACATTATTGAGTTTCCGGCCTTTCGGCTAACATTCAACTGTATTATAGTTTCCCTTTAGGTAGCTTACCATTCCTGTTTCGGTGTAGCGATACCTTTACTTTGGTCCGGCGATGACTTAATCGGTCAATTACATGTCGGAAAGCCTGGGACCTGAAAGCCTGGGACCTGAAAGCCTGGGACCTGAAAGCCTGGGACCTGAAAGCCCGGGACCTGAAAGCCTGGGACCTGAAAGCCTGGGACCTGAAAGCCTGGGGCCTGAAAGGCTGGAGACCTGAAGGGCTGGAGACCTGAAAGCCTGGGACCTGAAAGCCTGGAGACCTGAAAGGCTGGAGACCTGAAAGCCTGGGACCTGAAAGCCTGGAGACCTGAAAGCCTGGGACCTGAAAGGGCGGAGACCGTAAAGGGCAGAGACCCGAGAGGGTGGGCTATAAAAAGGAGTTCTCGGTATTGCATAGCTACCTTGAAGAAAAAATTACTTGGTTTTGTTTGGTGGCTTTCAATGTTTCTTTTACATACCGCTTTTAAGAATTAATCTTGTTATGTGTTCAACATAAATGTTCTTTTACCTTAAGGTTGAGAATTCCATGTGAAAACTTGTGTGATTCCTAACATTTGGAACGTAAAATGTTTAGATTTCAACGTTTTTATCTCAAAGCTTGATATGTTTATCGGTGGCAAAACTATACTGTGAATAATCGTTGAATCGAGACGTCTACAGCTGAATGCGGAGGACGCTAAGAGGGTTACCGTATACATACACGTTCATATGTCGACGTTATTTGGAAATATTTCCGGGAAATAAGTGATTTCGTCAGCTTATGAGTAGCTCATAGGAGATTTTTTTATAAACTTCTCTAGGCAAGTTGATTCTAAGATAGAGAACAATGAAAAAATGCGTAATTAATGGAAGTCAACAAAGATTCGTGTGCAAAATTGGCAGTGTGCAAAATTGGCAGTGTGCAAAATTGGCAGTGCAAAATTGGCAGTGTGCAAAATTGGCAGTGTTCAAAATTGGCAGTGTGCAAAATTGGAAGTGTGCAAAATTGGCAGTGTGCAAAATTGGCAGTGTGCAAAATTGGCAGTGTGCAAAATTGGCAGTGTGCAAAATAGGCAGTGTGCAAAATTGGCAGTGTGCAAAATTGGCAGTGTGCAAAATTGGCAGTGTGCAAAATTGGCAGTGTGCAAAATTGGCAGTGTGCAAAATTGGCAGTGTGCAAAATTGGCAGTGTGTAAAATAGGCAGTGTGCAAAATTGGCAGTGTGCAAAATTGGCAGTGTGCAAAATTGGCAGTGTGCAAAATTGGCAGTGTGCAAAATTGGCAGTGTGCAAAATTGGCAGTGTGCAAAATTGGCAGTGTGTAAAATAGGCAGTGTGCAAAATTGGCAGTGTGCAAAATTGGCAGTGTGTAAAATTGGCAGTGTGTAAAATAGGCAGTGTGCAAAATTGGCAGTCTGTAAAATAGGCAGTGTGCAAAATTGGCAGTGTGCAAAATTGGCAGTGTGCAAAATTGGCAGTGTGTAAAATTGGCAGTCTGTAAAATAGGCAGTGTGCAAAATTGGCAGTGTGCAAAATTGGCAGTGTGTAAAATTGGCAGTGTGTAAAATAGGCAGTGTGAAAAATTGGCAGTCTGTAAAATAGGCAGTGTGCAAAATTGGCAGTGTGCAAAATTGGCAGTGTGCAAAATCGGCAGTGTGTAAAATTGGCAGTGTGTAAAATTGGCAGTGTGCAAAATTGGCAGTGTGCAAAATTGGCAGTCTGTAAAATAGGCAGTGTGTAAAATAGGCAGTGTGCAAAATAAGATGTGTGTATAATAGGCAGTGTGCAAAATAGGCAGTGTGCAAAATAGGCAGTGTGTAAAATAGGCAGTGTGCAGGCATAGATGAAACGTTTCGTCCTCATGTTGCACTTGCTTTGATTGGCTGTCCTACATGGAATAATGTTGATCGTCGATGAAATGTCAGGTATGCCTACCGTATATACCTGTAGATACGCCAACCGAGTATCTGAGTTAAACATACACAATTATGTTGATTCGTTTTTAATTAGTCAATAATTTATTTATTTTTAATTTTGGATTTTTAATAATTAATTTATTTTCTTTAGTACGGTATGTCTTCTTGTGGCATTTTATTTTTTAGAGTCAGTTTATGAGTGGGTCTCACACTTTTCAGACTTATATCGGCAAAAACTAAGGGTGTGCGCTCAATATTATAGGGCTTATGAACGAGATTATACGATAACTCAATCCTTGACCTCCGCTTTAATGTCCACCTCTGTGAACCGGGTCAAGGGTCACGCCATCAAGCAAGCATCATGTTTATCTCTCGCACCAACATTTCCCGATCTGGAGGGGGTGTAACAGCGTGGCCTGGAAGGGGTGTAACAACAGCGTTGCCTGGAGGGGGTGTAACAGCGCGACCGAGCTGAGAAAATGAAGGCACTTGCAAGAGGACGAATTTATCCTTTTGCATTTGGTTAGAATTCGGTCCAAGTATTCCCCGCACGCGAGGCCGACGGGCTGGTCCGTAGGCAGGAGAGCTCTCAAGTTTGTTGGAACTCACAAGGAAATTGAGTTTGGACATTCTGTGACCGGCTCCTACTCGGCCACTGGACTAATGCGGGCTGGCGTCGAGGGCTGCTCAGCTAGTGGGGGACACGTTTCCGGTTTCTATCTGTCCAAGTGCCAAGCTTGGATGATTGAAACATAGTAAACATGACTTGAATAGGGCTGTTACTTTCCCGCCTGGCTGTTCCCGTAAGGCAGAAGATGCTGACACTATTTGACAGCCGATGTGACTTTTTCGATAATATTTGAACAATTCGATGTATCGGTATCGATTTGGTCGTGTGTTCTTTTAATCAAGCCGTAGTCCCTAGGCCTAAGGCCTTTAGCCAACGGGTTGATACAGTTTGGGGAAAGTTGTGTGTGTGTGTGTGTGCTACATAGACGGGTTGTCAGACATACGTGAAATCATCACGAGATGGACATTTGTTCAAAGGTCTCACTTTTTGAAGTTAAACGATTTAATCTCTATCCCCCCCAAAAAAAACAACAAACAACCCCCCCCCCCCCCCGAAAAAAATGGTCCTCAAAATGCGCAATCAAGACCCTCAGCACAGATAAAATGTGCTATCGTTTTACTGACGCCAGTTGTCACAGAATTCGTGTGGAGATTGAGACCCGTGAAATATTAGCGCTATTTAAAGTCTTCCTATATGAATTCTTCCTGTTGAAATTCTAGAAAGGCCGTAGTAAAATTAAAAATTCTAACACCATTATTTTTAGCTATAAACTATTCAGTTTTGACTTAGACAGCCAAATGGTGTTGACATAGACAGCCATATGGTATCGACATAGACAGACATATGGTGTTGACATAGACAGCCATATGGTGTTGACATAGACGGCCATATGGTGCTGACAACAACAGCCATACAATATTTGCATACACCACCAGACCCGGTTTACTTAATTCTGTGTGTGAAATTATAAGTTAAGGAAAACAAGGCATGGTGAATGTGTTCAAGCAGTCGGTGGTGTTCTGACTGGTCACGTGGGAGACTAGTGACCTCGTGATGTAGTGACACGGTCATGACATGACATGTTGGCGTGGTGAAATGGTGACGTAATAGCAGGCAAAGTGAGACGGATCCTTGGGGTACCAAAAATGTATACGCTACGCGACTAATGCTACGCCGCTGATGCTACGCCGCTGATGCTACGCCACTGATGCTACGCGACTGATGCTACGCCGCTGATGCTACGCCACTGATGCTACGCCACTGATGCTACGCCCCTGATGCTACGCCACTGATGCTACACCGCTAATGCTACGCCTCTGATTCCACGACCCTGATGCCACGCCACTGATGCCACGCCACTGATGCTACGCCCCTGATGCTACGCCCCTGATGCTACGCCCCTGAGGCCACGCCACTGTTGCCATGCCGCTGATGCTACGCCCCTGATGCTACTCCCATTGCAGCCATTCATGAGGACAAAATGATGCACATTTTCTTCCATCAGAATTAATTCATCACTTCATTTAAACTTGCCACAACAATAATTCACTAATTCTAAATGTTCTTTATCACACAGTCGATGGAAGTTCGGTGACAAAAATAAAAAAAATTATAAAAATATTCTCCATGAAAGCTCTGCGCAATGTTAAGACAACAGCAACTGATAGAGCGGAGGTTGGTTTGTTGGTTTGTTGGTTTGTCGTTTGTTGGTTTGTTGGTTTGTTGCAGTGGCGTAGCGAGGGTGTTTGGCGCCCGGGGACAAGATTCGCGCCCGGGGACAAGATCCATTTTTAGCGCCCCTTTTTCTTTTTTTCAACTCTCAAACCCATTATTTTCATCAATAAAATAATATCAAAGCACATTTTGGCGCCCCTAACTAGCTGGCGCCCAGGGACATCTGTCCCCCCTGCCCCCACCACGCTACGCCTCTGGTTTGTTGGTTTGTTTGTTGTTGTTTTTTTTGTAGTTGTTGTTTTTGTTTAAGGACGCACTCAGACCTGAGATTAAGTTCTCCAATCCCCGTTCAAGCGGAGTGATATTTCCATTATCAAAGGCATTCAATGTGGCGTGGCCGAGCTATGATGTGGAGCTACAGCCCGGGGGACACGCAATTTGGCCCCAATCAGCTTCACTTATAGAGCCGGTTTCTTACAGCGGTCAAACAGATGCTCTGCTATAATAGTGTAGTTCTGGGAATGGGGGGTGGGGGGGGGGAGGTGGAGTGGATCTTTGTTTAGATTGAGGGAAGACATCATGGGGTGAGTGTGTGTGTGAACAGAGTGATGGTATGATGGTGGGGTGTACTCATGATTGGGTGGGTGTTGATAGAGTGATGGTATGATGGGGTGTACACATGATTGGGTGGGTGTTGATAGAGTGATGGTATGATGGGTGTACTCATGATTGGGTGGGTGTTTAGAGTGATGGTATGATGGGGTGCACTCATGATTGGGTGTGTGGGGATACAGTGGTGGAGAGACAGAGCAAGAGGTGATGGGGTGGGTGTGTTTATAGTGGTGGAATGAAAGTGTTAGATGGGCGTCAAATAACTTTAAGTCGCTAAAATGAGTAAAAGGGTTATGGCGGGGATGACACATGAAGTAGTATATTTTGTCTTGAGAAGTCAAGGTGAAACTATTTCAATGGTTAGAGATTATTCTAGAACAATCCTTATACCCTGTGCATTTCAAGATATTAATACGCCAGGTTTGTGATGAAAGAACTAACTGAAATGGTTCCAGCCGTCTTTGTAATGAGAAATAGTTAGCACACTCGCCAAGTTGTGAGACTGGTCATTGTCTTAATTTTAGAAGTATGGCTTTGTTGGGGGTGGGGGTGGGGGAGTAGACTTAATTTTCTTAAGGACGTAATGGTCATTGTTTTAAAGTGCTTTCACGAAGGTCATTCTTTTCAACTCCCGACATTGTGTTGGGTCACTGGGGTCACAGGGGTCACAGGGGTCGAGTGGAGCAACATGTCGAAAGATAGTCCAAATTTTTAAAGAACGGAATTCTTCTTCTTCTATATATTAAGGGCCTACGATCAATTTATTGATCATTTTGGCTCCTATTAATCGATAAGTATGAAACAATAACAGATATTTTTGCTTATTTTAACAGAATTGACGCCAAAACTCCAAGATATGCAAAAATTATCATAGATAGTTTATCGTTGAAAAACTTATCCACTAATAAAAATAGTTGATATTTTAAACATTAATGATTGATTTTTACATGTACCAAATAACGATTTTATTGATATGGAGCAGTTTTCGCAATGTTGTGGTATATAAAAAAATTTACCAAATATATACTTTGATGCTAGGAAGAAAATTACAGTTAGATGATATTAATAGAATGTGTGTATGTAACAATGTTTTAAAGAAAGACAACTGGGATCTATGTATCCAGTTTCGCTCAATTCTTTCAATTTTTTATTTTATTATTTTTTTTACCCGTTTCTCTCATTTTAATATTGTTTAACCTTAATGAGAATAGTATTTAAATGAAACAACGAACCAGAACACGGAACATCAGTGTACTCACCTGCACACAGCTGGGACACAACAGCAAACAGCAGGACCTGTGTCCAGTGCCCCATCTTACAAGACAGACTTGGTTAAACTGTCTGGGAGAGAAAGGTGACAACACTGTAAGGGAGAGAAAATATGCCCACACTGTCAGGGAGAGAAATGTGACAATACTGTTACTATCTATCTATCTATCTATCTATCTATCTATCTATCTATCTATCTATCTATCTATCTATCTATCTATCTATCTATCTATCTATCTATCTATCTATCTATCTATCTATCTATCTATCTATCTATCTATCTATCTATCTATCTATCTATCTATCTCTC